>CM061533.1:229376223-229659894 GCA_030545055.2 Neoaliturus tenellus
ATCACGATCACCTGACAGGGATATACAGAGGAGCTGCTTGTAATTCATGCAATATAAATTACAAACTGCCAAACTTTATTCCTGTCGTTTTACACAATCTTAGCGGCTACGACTCCCACTTTATTATCCCGGAGTTAGGAAGAGATGACGGTAAAATTGATGTTCTTGCTACAACATTGGAAAAGTACATCAGCTTTTCAAAAACAGTAGGTAAAATTAAACTTCGCTTCGTAGACTCTTACAGATTTATGGCATCTAGTTTAGCCAAATTGTCAGAGAACCTAAGAAGAGAAGACCTAAAAGAAACCAGAAAAATTGTACCTGAAGATAAATTAGACCTAGTATTACGGAAAGGAGTGTTCCCCTACGATTACATAACTTCTACAGAAAAATTTGAAGAAAACCAGTCTACCGCCGATTGAAGCCTTCAACAGCAAATTAAACGAAAGTGAAATCTCCGTTGAAGACTACAATCATGCATGTAATGTTTGGAACCAACTAAACATTCAAACCTTAGGGGAATATTCTGACTTTTATATAAAATTGGACGTAACTCTGCTGTGCGATGTGATGGAAGAATTCAGAAACACCTGCTTCTCCGCCTATGGACTGGACCCTCTACACTCGTACACATCTCCAGGATTAGCATGGCAAGCTATGCTAAAGTCAACCAACTGTCGACTGGAACTTCTAACGGATATTGATATGGTGCTCATGATGGAATCTGGTGTACGGGGCGGTTTGACACAAGCTGTAACACGTCATGTCAAAGCCAACAACAAGTACATCCCCGGCTTCGACGAGCAACAACCATCGGTCTACCTTGGCTATTTTGATGCAAACAACCTTTATGGTTGGGCAATGTCAAATCCGCTTCCCTACGCTGACTTCAAGTGGATCGACCCGGCCACCATCGGAGACATCTCACAGATTCCAAAGGATGGTCCAAAAGGCTATATTTTGGACTGTGATTTTGAATACCCGGAGCACCTTCATGACCATCACTACGACTTGCCTCTCCTAGCCAAGACTGAAGTTTCACCGACAGGAAGATGGCCAAAATTGATGATGACCTTGGAGAATAAGGATCGCTATGTGGCTCACTACTGGGTAGTTCAACAGGCTCTTGAATTGGGTCTACGTATAGTGAGAATTCATAGAGCAATTGAATTCACCCAGTCTTGTTGGTTGAAACCATATATTGATTCCAACACTGCAAGAAGAGCTGCAGCGACAACAGCATTTGAAAAGGACTTCTATAAATTAATGAACAATGCCATCTTTGGGAAGACCTTGGAGAACAAAAGAAAACACAAAAATGTAAAATTAGTGAGTGATCCTAGGAAATTGGAAAATTAGTGCAAAAACC
Organism: Neoaliturus tenellus; assembly: GCA_030545055.2. Taxonomy (NCBI): domain Eukaryota; kingdom Metazoa; phylum Arthropoda; class Insecta; order Hemiptera; family Cicadellidae; genus Neoaliturus; species Neoaliturus tenellus. The sequence goes on from CM061533.1 coordinate 229,377,593, forward strand.
AAATTTCGGAACATCCATGATTATAAACGAAAATCTAGTCGCTGTCAGTATGAAGAAAACAACAATAGTCATGGACCGTCCGTTATACATAGGTATGTCGATTTTGGATATAAGTAAAACCCTGATGTATGATTTCCATTATAACAAAATGGTTAAACATTACGGAAGGGAAAACATTGGAGTCGCATACATGGATACGGACGCGTTTATCTACTGGATAAAGACTTTGGACATGTATGAAGACCTAAGGACTTTTCCATACAAAGAAGATTTCGATTTTTCTGACTATCCGAAAAACCATCCAAATTTTAATGAAAAATATAAAAAAGTAATTGGAAAATTCAAAGATGAAGCAAATGGAATGCCTTTAGAAGAAATAGTGGCGCTGATGGCGAAATTGTATTCATTTAAGATGTACCACGAGAACAACACACCGACAGTGAAGAAAGCAAAAGGAGTGAAGACATTTTATTTGAAAAAACACGTGACATTTGACCACTACAAGACTTGTTTGTTTGAAGATACTACGATATCAGCAACATTCAACAATATCCGAAGCTTCAAGCATCAAGTCTACAGTGTCACTGAAATTAAAAAAGCGTTGTCAGCTCGGGATGATAAAAGATACATTATGCCCGACAAAATCCACACTCTTCCTTTTGGCCACTACTCTCTAAACCCTATCAACTAGTAACCTATTCTTCGTCCTTCTACAACTACGACCTTATTCCTTTTTCCTTCCGTAAAAAAATGGGGAACACGGCAAGTCCAACGCCGTGTTCCCCATTTTTTTACACAAGTTTGGATGACCTTGACCCATATAAATGATGTGAATATTTAAAACAACATTCATTGTGATTATACATGTGATACAACAAACATTGAAAACCTGCAATATGAAGGACTTGAAGCAACAAATTGTCAACGAACTTCATAAACCTGCAAGAAGAAAGTTTCCACGAAGAAATACGGTGATAAAAGGAATTAATGATTTATATCAAGCGGATTTAATCGAAATGATTCCTTATAGCAAACAAAATAAAGGATATAAATACATATTGACTGTTATTAACTGTTTTTCAAAAATGGCAGATGCTTTACCACTAAAAGATAAAAGTGGCAAAAGTGTTACAAAAGCAATGGAAACAGCTATACAAAGAGACAAACATACTATTAAACATTTACAAACAGATGATGGAAAAGAATATTTTAATAAGGAATTTGCAAATTTAATGAAAAAAACACAATATAAACCATTATTCAACCAATTCAGAAGTAAAAGCCTCAATAATCGAAAGATTCAACAGAACTTTAAAAAGTGCAATGTATAAAATGTTTTCCAACAGAGGATCGCACATATGGATTGATATGTTACCAAAAACTTATAAACGATTACAATAACAAATTTCATAGGACTATCGGGATGAAACCAAACCAAGTAACTAGTAAAAATGAAAACCTTGTATTAAAACGTATAAAAAACGAATACTAAACCAAAAGTTGAAAAACTAAAGCCTAAAAAATTTAATGTGGGTGATAAAGTGCGAATAAGTAAATATAAAGGTGTATTCAGTAAAAGATACCTGCCAAATTGGACCAATGAGGTTTTTACTGTATTCAAAGTACAACCTACAGTACCTGAGACATATATTTTAAAAGATAATGAAGGACAATTGCTTGAAGGAGGGTTTTATGGACATGAAATGTTAAAATCAACAGTAGGCGATGTATATTTAGTTGAAAAGGTGTTGCAACGGAAAAAAGATAAGGTCAAAGTACGATGGTTAGGATTTAATAAGACGGAAGATTCTTGGATACCTAAAAAGGATTTGATATAACGATAGAGAATCATTTTAGGTTGAACCATTACAAAGGATGGAGATAGTACCACAAAAAGAGAGTTTTACTATTAATAATATAGATGAACTCACAGTGGATAATTCAGAATTCAATAGTGGGAAGCATGGCAATTTGTTACCAAACACCGTTCGTTGTCTGGTTACCGGACCTTCCAACTGTGGAAAAACTAATGTAGTATTCAATTTGATTACAAACCCTAAAGGATTACGATTTAACAATCTATATGTATTTTCAAAATCACTACAACAACCAAAGTATCAATTATTGGAAAAAAATACTGACTAATGTGCCTGAAGTTAAATATTTAAAGTTTAATGCAAGCGAGAGTGTCATGCAGCCACAAGAAGCTAAACCATTCTCCGTGTTTATATTCGACGATGTATCTTGTGAAAACCAAAACACAATAAGGAATTACTTCGCTATGGGTCGACATAACAACATAGATAGCATTTATATTGGCCATACTTACAGCAAAATACCTAAACAACTCATTAGAGACAATGCAAACATGTTAATTGTATTTAAACAGGACGAAACCAACCTAAAACATATATATTTTGATCATGTAAAATGCGGATATGACATTTGAACGATTTAAAGAGTTGTGTGGAAAGGCTTGGGCTGAAAAGTATGGGTTCCTAACAATTATGAAGGAACAACCGCTAAACAATGGTCGATACAGGATAGGATTTGATAAATTTATATTAATACATTAAACGTGGTATAACACATTCATTGTTGTACAACACGTCTTGCTACAAACATGGTTAACCAAGAAAAATTAGTAAAAGAAATAAAATCACTTAGTGATTCTATTCGGGCTAAAAACAGAGCATTGAAACTAGGTATTAGCGAGAGGGAGAAATTCCTTGAATCTACTTTTAAACCTATTACTGAACCCTTGAAACAATTAAACAAAAAATTTGCTAAACCTGTATTGGAAGGAGATGCGATTGCACCTATTACAAAGTTTGAAAGAGAAAATGTAAAATCAGAAGATTTTAGCGATGAAGACCCGGAATCCTCTACATATAGTGGTTTTACCGGTGGAGAACCCGAAAGAGAGCTAGAATCACCAGACTATAGTGGAATAAGAGAATTATATGAAGTAAAAGCCAAAAGAGGACATGAAGTTGTATCAACTGCTAGTGAAGAGGAAAAAGAAGAAGCAAGGGAAGGTCCGTCAAACATAAGCTTGTTGGGTGAAAACATTCATAACAAAGGACCTTTAGGAAGGAAATACATGATAAAAATGTTAGCTGGAACAAACCCTAATAAAAACTACCATAGTTATGGAGTAAGATTAACAGAAGAGGGTTTAATGGTTGGTAATAGCCCGGTAAACATTGATGAACATGATAATATTATTGTTGGTGATCAAAGATATAAGGGCACAAGAGGATTATTTGAATTATTATTTGAAAATAAGCCTTTAGAATTGTTAGTTAAAGAAAAAGACATGGAAGCATATAAAAAGATTTTGGAACAAACTAATGCATACAGGAGGAAGTATTCAGCTGACCAACCTGTTTTTAGATCAAAGTCTTTAAAATATAGAGAATTTGTATCCAAGTTAATACCAACCAACAACGAGAAGACAACCAATGCCAATAATACCAAGAAAACCTGTAAAACGAAGGTTTGTGTCATCCACTTTGGATATAAGTGCTACAGAACCAAGAAAAAGAAACAAGTCTGTTACAGGTACAGGTTTAATGAAGAAACTGTATAACACAAATGCTGATTTATTACAATAATATCAATAAATTGGTTGATAGAATGAAACTAATACATGAAGCTAAAGAAGCGGGTCATACTGGATTGGAAAACGAATGGGTGGCTTTAGTGGATGAACTCCGAAACCGTGGGGTAATCTCATAAAAATGCGTTACTCCCTAGAATACTATTCAGTTGCACTATGAGTGTCGACAAGTTCGGACGTTACTCCTCGGATGGGTTATATTATGCCAATAGTTTAAAAAGAAGTGCTGGTTTACCACAAACACCTGATGGAGATTATGATATGAGTAATAAAAGGTTAAAAAACATAAAAGATCCTACGGATGAAAACGATGCAATAAATCTAAAAATATTAAAGGAAAAGATATCGCCAACATTAAAACTACAAAATAACACATATGACGCAGAAGATCATAGAATTATCAACGTTGGTAAACCAAATCAAAACGGTGATGCGATAAACAAAGGTTATTTGTCATCTGAATTAAAAAATACGTTAAAATTCAATGGGAAAACGTATAGTGCCAACAATAAACGTATATCCAACGTAGATGACCCTAAAGATGCAAAAGACAGCGTAAATAGACGCTATTTACATTCTTTGATACCTGAAAAGACAAAAGATGGATTTTCTTTTTATAAATTTGTTATTAACGATATAGGTTATCCAAAAAATGAAAATGATGCTGTAAATCTCAAATATATAAAAGATCATTGTGTCATACGTGATGTGGGAGTTATCGATTGTCTTGGCAATTGTTTGGCGAATGTAAAAGATGGTTCAGCACCATCTGATGGTGCAACAGTGGGTCAAATGAAAGAGACTTTAAAACAAGAAACAACTGGATTTGCAAAACGAGATGAAGTATTATTAAAGCAAGGGGATGACTTTATTCAAGGTAATGAAAAATTTCGTTTATTGACATACAAAAACGCTTATTGGGATTGCAGGCATGGAAGGTTATCAAATGTGTCATGGGGTCATGCTGATAGAGACGCGGCTGCCTTAGGACAAACAGTACATCTAGATCCAAATAATTACTATGCGTTTTTTATATGTAGTAATAAAAAATTAAAAAACATGGCGCAAGAAGAGAAGCAAATGATGCTGCAACTGTAGGACAGACTATCACATTATCACAAATGGATAGCAAAGTGTATACTTGTAATAATAAACGTATAACAGACCTTAAAGACCCTGAACATGTGGATAATGCTGTCACTGTTAATTTTCTTGTAAAAGTTTTAGGAAATGCATTATTTGATGTATACAATCATATTGGTATTGGTTCAGGTCGTACTCCTTTGTTGGAATCTGAGAGAGGTACTTGGATTAAACGGGAAATTGTTCAAAACTATTTTATCAACCCTCGTACAAAAAAGTTTAGATCATCGGATTGGGGTGATTTTGATATTTAATAAAAGAACACAATAAACGACTTCATTTATGTCCAACTTGTCATAGAGGTAACACATAAGTTGTACATTGCGATTATAAAAGGACAATAATGACGTTCCAGTACATCAGTCCATATAGAGACACTGTAAGGAGAGGAGGTGGGATCACGTCCACAGCGGTTTCTCTGTTAAGTAAAGCTTTAAAACGAATTCCAGTAGGATCCATAGTAAATAGAGCAATAGACGCATTACCATACGAATTTCATATACCGGGAGGTTATCAGTATTGCGGACCAGGAACTAAATTGAAAAAACGACTGGAAAGAGGCGATCCTGGCATAAACAAGTTAGATCAGGCTTGTAAAGAACACGATATCGCATATTCCACGTTTGCCGATTCAAAAAATAGATCAATAGCTGACAAAAAGCTTGCGGACATAGCTTGGCAACGAGTAAAATCAAGTGACGCTAGCATAGCAGAAAAAGCAGCAGCTTTAGCAGTAACAGCAGGTATGAAGGCTAAAACAGCAGTAGGAGGTGGAAGAAGGAGGAGAAGGAGAGTAAAAAGGAGGTCAACCACAAGAAAACATGGAGGAAATATAAAAAGAAGACGACGATCTACAAGAAAAGGCAGGAAGAAGCCCACCGTGTGGTCAATGGTAAAAAACGGGGCAGGTCTTTACCTAAGACCTTATCGTGCATATTAAATGAAAAAAATCAATTGGTCATACCACATAAAGCATTAACCAATATTGAATTATTTAAATATATTTCCTGTTTAAAAATACCATTTTTCCGCGGTGTGTTTATGAAAGACAGTTTACCAAAGAAAATGTGGCAAAATGAGACTGGAATTGTAAATTTGGATAATACTGAAGGGCCTGGCACCCATTGGGTTTGTTATAAGAAACTAAATAACAATGTATATTATTTTGATAGTTTCGGTAATTTGCCACCACCAAAAGAACTTCAAAATTACTTTAAATCTGCTAAAAACATATATTATAACTATAAAAGAGAACAACCTGATAATACTTCAATATGCGGCCATTTATGTTTGGAATTTCTAGCTAAAAGTATCAGTCACTATTGAGATGTCTTCCTATACGGTATCATTAACAGGAAAATCGTCCACTTTACGAAGTATCCTTTTTCCAGCGTTACGCTTGCAAAAAGGAAGGTTTTGGGAGGCGGCACTATTGGATTTTACAACTTACAACTCTATCCCCAATGTTACGGAAGGTAAAAATAACGTATTGCATTATTATAAGGGAAAGGATGCCAGTGGAAAATTTACAGACTTACAAGAGTGCAGGTTACCCACAGGTTCTTATGAAATTGATCATATAAATGAATTTTTGCAAACTAAAATGGGAAAAGACAATATAACATTAAAAGGTAATAACAATACGATGAAAGCTGAAATTACTTCCAAATATTATATAGATTTCACTCAACCAAACTCAATTGGTGATTTATTAGGATTTTCCAACGATGAGCCTGTTTTAGAACCAGATGTAACACATTCCGGTAAGAAAACAGTAACAATATTAAAAGTCAATAGTATAGACATAACTTGTAACATTATACAAGGTGCTTACAGGGATGGGGCTAACACCCACATCATACATACTTTTTACCCAAGTGTACCACCTGGATTTAAAATTGTTGAAAAGCCACAAAACCTGGTATATCTACCGTTGAACACCACTTTCATTTCAGACATCGTGTTGAGCGTATTGGATCAAGACGGTAACTTGGTAGACTTCAGAGAAGAGCCTATTACGATTAGATTACATTTAAAATCGACACTTTAATACAAAACCATGGGTTTAACATTTAAAAGCGAACAACCTACGGGAAACCGCATTAGTAGCTCTTCAGCTGTGGAGGAGTTAACACGCGAGAACATTCGTTTCTTAGAGAGAATTGGATTACAATTAACCGAGTATGGATATACTGGATATAGCGCAGGGTCCAACATTCGACGAAACCCTATGGGAAAAAGAATATCACACCCACAACCCTTACACTTCATCGAAATTAAACAATAACGATGAAATTCGTATTCCCATACAAAATCAAGACATTTACACACTACCATGTGAAAGTTACTTATATATTGAAGGACAAGTTACTAAAAAGGACGGTACTACTGTTGGTACAACAGTTCCATTTATAAATAATCCTATGGCTTTCCTATTTGATGAAATTAGATATGAAATATCAGGTGTAACAGTTGATTCCACTAAAAAAGTAGGTATTACGACAACTTTAAAAGGATTAACATCTATAACACCCAATGAAACCAATTTACTTAAACCTGCCGGATGGGTATTACCTACAATTGACACGATCACTCCAAATCCAAATGGATATTTTGATTTTCATATTCCATTACGTTTGCTGCTTGGTTTTGCTGAAGATTATAGGAAAATAATATTAAACGTTAAACAAGAATTAGTTTTGTTGAGATCTTCTAACGATAAAGACATTATTAAAGCTGCAGATGCTACTACAGATGCGACTTTAGAATGGAAATTAAAATTAGACAAAATTGTATGGAGAGTTCCACATGTTAAATTGGCTGACGAGCATAGAATGCTACTTTTAAGAAAATTAAAAGCCGATCGTGATATTGTTATTCCATTTAGAAGTTGGGAATTTCATGAGCATCCCAGTTTACCTACTACGGATCGACACACTTGGACTGTTAAAACATCGAATTATGTAGAACGAGCCAGGTATATTATATTTGGTTTACAAACAGGTAGAAGAGACGACATTACTAAACATGCAGGACAATTTGATCATTGTGACTTGAAAAATATTAAAGTTTATTTAAATTCACAATTCTTTCCATACGACAATTTAAATGTGTCATTCACTAAGAAGAAATACAGTATATTGTACGATATGTACGCGAGATTCCAAAGTTCATATTACGGTAAAACAAATACACCTTTATTACCACCTGACAAATATTTCGATGCCTACCCAATAGTTGTAATCGATTGTTCTAAACAAAATGAATCAGTAAAGTCTTCAAGTGTGGATATAAAAATAGAAATGGAATTCAACGATGCTATACCGGCTAATACAACTGCATACTGTTTAATTCTACATGATAAAATCGTAACATACACACCTTTAACTGGAATTGTTAAAAATGTATTGTAAGAACCGGTTTTGTTTCATTCCGCGAGTATAAAAGCAGAGCGTACAGACCGCTCCTCATCAGTTTGTTGCCTACTGTTGTATGGGTAGCATCGTATTCAATATGGCTTCTCCTAGTGGTACACCTGAAAATGTGGTAGATATTGAGAAGGAGATATCTGAGTTTTTAGATCCTCAAGGTCACCAGGAAGGAGGTGAACAAAACGTTTGCGGACAACTTCACGCCAGTAATAATGTTGAAGAAAAAGGTAAAAGAAGAAAGACTATACAAAAGAGAAAAAGGGATATTGAAGATAATATTTCTCCAAACATATTGAGTGAGGTATTTTTGCGAATATTTTACCCAATCTCTTCCAGTTTGGATAAAAGTGTTTTAATCGGTGTTATGAAATCTACAGATTATTCCCCTACTGTAATTTTAACTCATGGACCCAAAATGATTTTGTTTACGGACAGTGCTTGGGAATCGTTTATGAAACATTTGCATCTACTAGAATGCTATTTAAGTAGTAACATGTTTGGAAGAAAGACAAGAGTAGGACTTTTGGATTCAAATGTGGAAATTGATATCATTAAACAACGTGGTGATCATCAGCTACGGTTTAGAGACACAACAAGACATGATAACAAAATTCAACTTAATCGAGAGGAGTTTTTCATTTTAACTTGTGCTACTGAACCTATAACAAGATACTTGAGACAACTGGTGTTTTCAAGTTCGATTATTAAAGATTATCTGGAAGACACATTGGACAAACAACCGGACGCACCTATATTATACGGACCTGTGGATACTTCTATATTTAATAGAGTTCCTCATGAAGTACAAATGTGGAGACAATTGGAAAAGTACGCTCAACTACATAAGAAATCAGTAAAACAGGAAGAAGAGGAAGATGGAGGAGAAGAATCAAGTGTTAGTGATGAAAATGAAAATAAGGAAAATATAAAGATGGAAACTTAAATGACAATGGTTAGTTTTTAAAACAATAACCAACATTTTGTGGGGTTAGGCCTATTGGGGACGGTGCCCACATTAAATATACACCAACGCGCCAACAACTGTACGGCCTGGTATAAAAGTAGTACCTACCGTGGTGTGGAAATCAGTTGACCTCCTGACTTCGTAATGAGCAGACGTGTGACCTTCAAAATGGACAAGGGAGAAGAACAACAAGTAAAGTCCAAGCCTGGTATTATTGAGTTTCAAGCGTTTCGTGGTAATGATGATAGATTCATTATAAAAGAACTTGTGTTTTTGGACATGAATACAAGTGTTCCTTATTCGTTTTTATTTAAACCACCATGTTCTTATTCGTCTTTAACTAGTAAAGCCGCTACTACCAACAGATGGATTTCAAAACACTTCCATCATATCGATTGGTATGATGGTTTTACAAGTTACACGGACTTGTATCACATTATGCATCACTTTTCAGACAAGTTTACCAATATTTACACAAAGGGGCTGGAAAAGAAAAGATGGATCGAAGGATTTACTCATGTTCCGGTTAATGATGTGGAATTGGATAAGAATTATCAATACATGCTGGAAACCATATGTATTTGTACAAAAAGCCCAGAACATGATAAAGATAGACATTGCGCTTTAAAAAATGCCTATAAACTCGCCTCTTACCTTCAAAGTGGGGAATTGGGGAGTGGTGGGGGTAACGGAGAGTATATAAGTGGGGAGCAGACAGGGACCTGGCATGAGTATTACTCGAGATTCCGAGACGACAACATCTCCGAGCAAGAAGACGATCTGTAACCTGACCATGGCATCTCACCAGTTCCTTCAGACTTTGGTCGAGCAGTTCAATGCTCACTCCAAGTCAACAATATTACCTGTAAAGAAGTGCTCGGAACTAAAAGACGAGAAGCACTACATAATCCATGCTATGAAGAAGATGGAGACTACAGTTGGGGAGGCCATCTGCTGCAGTCTCAGCGAGGCACCGTTTACTCCGGGGGATGAACCAAAGTTCCAGGTGTACCTGCCCAAGAGATTCGTCCATCTTCTACAAAACGAGGATCTTCGCTCTATTCAACCCGGGTGTCTATACCTGGTGTCCCACGGCTGCACGGGTAGCAATTCTACAGAGTTGACCATCCACATCGCTGACAAGCAGCAGTGTTAGATTTAAGTTTTAATGTTGTACATATGTTGTTGTTGTAATGTTTTATAAATAAACGAATCATAAAAGACAAAAAAAATAAAAAAAAAAACAAAAAATGCAACATATCAATATGTGACAGACTTCACGTATTGATATGTTGCATTTTTTTTTTAAACTTCGCGGGTGACCTTGACCTTTGACCTTTGCATTTCACAACTACCCCCACTACCGTAATTACCCCCACTACCGCACTAGGATTCAAACCTGCTTGGGTGCAAAGAACGGTCAGTCTGTTGCCAACTAGCAAACGATGAGCACCTTGTACGAGCTTTGCTTACAACGAGTTATAACTGACGCATCTTTATTCCAGACGGCTTTACGAGATAATATCCCTATAACAGTAAAGCAGGATATCGAGGAGTACAAGAAAGATAATAGAGGGTATTCGGGATACTCCTGGTATAGGTTCCAAGACGGGGAAAAGTTTTGTAGGCCTTGTGGCAATGCTGCCGTCAGAGACCTTCGACGGTTCGTACAGGAAGGTGGTAGAAAACAGTTTGGATTTCTAGCACCAATGTTTAGATTTGAAAACTACAAGGACACCTGTGCTATTTGTTCCATCCCTTTGTATCAATGGAAAAAGTTTAGAAGTGTTTAATTGCATCTTCCATACCCCCACCACCATCACCCCCACCACTTTTCCATGTACCTCCAAACGCTGTGCCTCGGCTTCATTTCTACTCCAGCAGCCAACCTAGCAACATCAGGATGTCCCTCAACGTTAGTTGCGCAAGTTACGAGGAGGTGAGCATCAAGACTCAGCAGGAGCTAAACGACTTATACAAGGAGTTGCAGCTGATGGTGGCACGAGGCTACCGTATAAATGTGCAAGTTTACGCTTGCAATATACGGAACACCCGGCAGTCAAAGGAAGAGCCTGGACACTCCTCGACGGCTTCCTCACCAGCGTCCATGAAGACCGAGCCAGACAACTTGGACTACTTCAGCTGACTAGCAGTTGTATTTCTTGTCCTAACCATTGTAGAATATGTATATTTTTTCATTATATTAAAGAAGTAAAAGAGCAGAAACACCTATCTTGTTACTGACATATAAGCTCAGTAACAAGATAGGTTTTTTTAAAACACAATTTGGATGACCTTGAAACTTCCCCCTCCACTGCTTTGTTACCCCCACCACTTGACTATTGGTGTACATGGCACATCGCGATTGGAAACCTCATTCCATCTTCAACAGCCACACCGACAACATCAACAATGGCAAACCTACCAACAGATGAAAGGTGTCCTCACGCATGTTGTGACTTCGTCCACGAGTTGGAGAAGAGGATGCAGGAGAGGGCGATAAGAAGAAAACAGATCCACTCAGAAAATATCATGATAGTCAACGGCTATCTTTTATTGTTCGGCCTTATTATGGTTGTACTTTTCATACTGTACGGCATAGTCACATGTGTCGGCAAGGTTGCAGAAGAAAACGCTCGCCACCATCAATTGGAAAGTTTCAATGTTACTTTGTAAGTTTTCCTTTTTTTAAAACTCCGTTTGGATGACCTTGAAAATTCCCCCACTACTCCACCACACCCCCCACCACTTCACCATGTTCCTGCATGAGCATCACATCAACCGTCATTCCTTGTCCGACAAGCAACCATGGCAGACAACAACACCATCAGCCAAGCTGACTCCACTACTGATGTCGGTACAAGTACAGGTTGGACACTGTCGGTCGATAGTGTACACTATTTGGAGTCAATTTGCGAACGTATGAAGGAAATACTGCGGGACAACCCTGGGATCATAATACAAATGAATTTAAATTATGATTGGTCCCAAGTTAGAATGCAAGGGGACGACAACAACGGTCAACAATCTCCACAATATTCGCCCATGTCCCCGATCTATCCTTACGGCGAGTCTGACGTCGATGAAGATGAGGCTGATGAAGATGCAAGGGACAACGAGGCTGAAGAGGAGTAAGCTTCATTCTTTTTTTTTTAAACCTAAATTGGATGACCTTGAGAATTCCCCCTCCACTATTTCCTTTTTTTTAAAACCCAAATTAAATGACCTTGAAAATACCCCCTCCACGTACTTTTGGTTTACCCCCTCTACTTTTCAATACTGTTACCACAGTCTGTAGCTCACATCATTCCTTGCTTAGCTATCATGGCGGACAGCACTCTTTCTCGAGTTGACTCCACTACGGATGAAGAATGGCCATTTTCCTGGAATGTTCATCTGCAAGACTCGGCAGAAGTGGATATGTTGCATGAGAAATTGGTGTATGTATTAAACGAAAACCCCAACATTGAATGTAGAATGACTATGGATTTCGATGCGACAGGGGTCCACACTCAACCTTCCACTTCCAGCCAGCCTGAACCTCAGCTACAGCCAAAGAACTTTACACATCTTTACACTCCAATACGGCCGGAGGATGTGGTTATCAGCGAGGCAGACTCTACTACAAGTTATATTGAACCAACGAATTGGAAGCTTGTTGTTGACACCTTACACAAGGTCGACTTAGTATGTGACAAATTAAAGGAATTGATGATGCAAGATCCTGGTCTTCGTTTTAAAATTGATTTGTTTTTCATCTGGGGAGCACCTGCACGGGGCTCTTCGTCTGACAGCTCCCTAAGTACAACGGATGAGGAGGAGGAGGAGGACGACTAGTTATCTTTTTTAAAACTCCGTTTGGATGGCCTTGACCTTTCCCCCTCCACTGAGTTTATTTAACGTGCACTCTCAACGACTGCAACATCATTTCATCGCGCACCTTCACCACAGCAACATGGAGAGTCAACTCAACTACTGTTGCGAACGGAAATGTTTTTCATGGCCGAATGACATTGATGTTGCGGATGGCCTGGCGTGTAGAAAATGTGAAGCTTTTGGTCAATGCATGTGTAAGTGCAAGTCTTGGAAGAAGCCGAAACCGGAGTTAAAGACATTCCATGTGTACCAGATGAGAGGGCATAAGTACACTTGTTGCCCTGAACGTTGCATTGAATTCACATTAAATCAGCTAACTGGCTGCAAATTGTGCAACAATCATTTTGCAGGTTTTTGCAAACATTATTTAGGAGCCTGTCAGTACAGATCAACTTGGCATACAGAAGCACTCACTATCAATGAAATCGCTATAAATACACAAGAGTAGTCTTTCTACTCTTTTCTTTTTTTTAAAACTCCATTTGGATGACCTTGACCTTTCCCCCTCCACTCACCTTAGTTTATATAAGCTCCATTCCTGCTGGCCACGGCATCACTTCATCTTGCTCCCTCGCCAAAGCAACATCAAGTATGGAAACTAAGCGTGTCTCATGTTGCGAGCATAAGTGTTTAGAGATACAAGGCGTCGTCCATTGTGCAAAGAAGCTTTGGGAGGAAGAGACAGGGACAACCTATTGCTGCGAGGGCAAGTGTTTCCTACTACCAAGATGGCAAGTGGACGGGCTGGCCTGCCGGCAATGTGAATGCTTTGGATGTTGCAGGTGTAGATGCAAGAACCAACAGCTGCCACCACCGGTACTACAAACTTTCAAAATCTACAAATCCAACTACTTTTACACTTGTTGTCCGCAGCGGTGTATTAAATTTCATTTCTCCAATCTTACCAATTGTCGGAAGTGCTACGGACAACCTGATGGGTGGTGCACCTGTTTTCTGGACTCCTGCCGCTACAGATCGGATTGGTTTACAGATCCGTTGGAAATTGATGAGGTCGCCCAGGAAGCACAAGAGTAGTCTTTCTACTCTTCAACTTTTTTAAAACTCCATTTGGATGACCTTGAGATTTCCCCCTCCACTTCCCCATATACCTAGAGTACACAGAGCCTGATAGTCAGTCACTCGGTGGCTGTCGTGGGGTGCGCATCGGTGTCGGCGCTCCGTTGTTAGGTTTTCAAGGTCACAGTAATATCAAATTGTTGGTGTTGTTCTGGTTCAAGGTCACCTGAGGGATAACCGATTGCCCATTTAGGCAGGGTCATGTCAGAAACTCGAGTTTAACTTGGCACTTTTGCCGTTTCTCGTCGAAAATTCGCTCCAAGTGGTCAAGGTCACGGGGACTCTGACTGAAACTCGGAGCGTAGTGCGAGAAACGGCAAAAGTGCCAAAAAATTTTAAGTTTCGGCGTGACCTTGACCTCAGTGGCGTCGGTGACGTCATTTTGATGACGTAAGGGGTGATGACGTCATCAGCACGTCATTTCTGTGACGTCATGGGTGTGACGTCATAGAAATGACGTCATTGGTGATGACGTCATCGATGACGCAATCGATGACGTCATCGATGACGTCATCGGTGAGGTCATTGACCTCGATGACGTCATCCCTCAGGTGACCTTGAACTGGGCCAGCACCAACAATTTGACACTACTAATGGCAATTGGTAAATTTAGAAAAGGAATCAGGTATTCAGCATCCTGGCTTAATAAGTTATATTTTCCCATGTGACATAGAGCTTCTAAATATTAATGAAATGAATGTTCTCCGAAAAATTACTGTTTCTGTTCGTGTTATCAGTTTTACCTATTTCTTTTTTGAATTATCTTGTTTTTAAGTTAATTTTTATTTCTTAAGCATGAAATGTAGAAAAATCGTAATTCCACCACTACAATAATTATTGTAAAAAATTAAGGCTTAGAGAATATCTAGTTTACGTTTTAGAAACTTCTTAAATGTACTACAATTCCAAATTAACATTGTTAACATTTATAGTTTTTAACAATCAAATATTTTAATTCAGTCATCATGACTATATATAATTATAGTCATCTCATGGGTTACAAAGTTTACCAATTCTATCATCCAAATCTATTACTTAAACTCACCGCTAAAGAAAAAATCGTCCCCAATACATAAAGACTTTTATTTTTTCACAATAACTAATTATTAAACTTCTTAGCCTCTTAACTTGTTCCTTTATATTTCATTGTGGGAAACAATCATAAAAACAAATTTACACTCCAACAGCAGGAAGTAATACATTTCTTGATCCGAGATCTGAGTTGGCGACTAACTTGTGATCATCTGTTACGGTTTGGTCTCCAAAGGATTTCCGGGGTAAGATAAACTCAGCAATAGTGAAACGTCACTGAAATACTACCTTCAACTACTGACTTGGCTACTGTCGGTTGTTTGGAGGGACTCAACCAGCATTGCGTTCCGTATACAAAAAAATCGATAAAGGAGAAAATTAATCTAAAACATTTTTGATCTTACTGCACGCAAAACGGCTGTTTTTTTCGTGTTATTAATCTTCATGTCAGCGTTTGTGGCAAGGCCAACTACACTCGAGACCGGAATACTCGGAGAGATGACGTCACAGTAATATTGGGTTCCAGCTGATCAGTGTTGCCAAAGCGGGTAATTTGCTTTAAATTCGTGGATTTTCGCGGGAAATTAGTAAAAAAATTGAATATTTTAGGGGATTCCTAAATAATAATTAGGGAATTACTTTGAAATTACGTCGCTTCAGATCAGCTGGAACACTACCACTGTGACGTAATCTCTTAGAGCATTCCGTATTGCAGTGTATATCCTTTTTTTAAACTTGATCCTTCATGGGAGGGGATAGGAATAGTGGTGGGAAGTGTTTGTTTATCTTTGCTGACATTCCACTGACTTTTTTATTTATTTTTTAATATCATTAATTTTTATTTCACTGTTGCATACCACCTCGTAATTTTACATGACAACATATTGGGTATCAGTTTAACAACATTATTAGTAACAGTTGCTTTTTAATCAGTTTACTTTAGAACTGTTACTATTTTACA
The DNA here is from genome assembly GCA_030545055.2 of Neoaliturus tenellus. Taxonomy (NCBI): domain Eukaryota; kingdom Metazoa; phylum Arthropoda; class Insecta; order Hemiptera; family Cicadellidae; genus Neoaliturus; species Neoaliturus tenellus. The sequence continues at coordinate 229,393,699 of CM061533.1, forward strand.
CGGCATATGTTTGGCTTAAAATATAACATCTGACGATGAATCACTAAAAACGTTATTTTTTAGTAAATTGTTGTGGACATTTTCCATCGCTGTAATGGAAAATGTCCGCAACAATTTTCTGAACAATAATATTAACTCACCATCACCAACAATGAACTTTAAACACATAAAGACACTAAAAGGCATTATAAGTTTTTAAATTAAAAACACTATATAAGGAAATCTGGTACTCGAACATGTTTGTCATTTTTACATTTTTCATTTTTACAAGTTTACATTTTTTGGTTACAGTTTAAATTCCTTGCCCCCTCAAAATTCTCGAGAAGGATCACATTTTATAAAAACGTCCTAAAGTTGGCCTTGTTTGTGGTCGCTTTCCAAAATTGCAATGTAAAAACATCTGTTAACATTTTTTGGTGCACCAAACCAACAACACCTCAGGTGTTGACCAAACTCAAAAGTTGGAAATTTTATCAGCTGTGTCCCCCCTCACCCCCTCCCAGCCTGCAATGTTGTCATTTTTGGTTGTGTTTACCATGTATTATACGGTGTAAAATGTGTTTTAGAATAAATCTGGCAACAATGCATCGACTCCCATCGGACTATTTTCGTGGATCCTACTATAATCAAATAAGGCAATGTAAATAAAAAAACTAAGTTTTAAATGCAATATTTTTAATCAGTGACTTTTCAATCAACTGACATACTTTATCACATGTTTTTTATTTATTTTACTAAGATTTTTAATTAATATGGAAGACAAATATTGAACGTAAACAGTTAATGGAAGTGTATATTATTAAAACAAAGTTATTATTTTTATTTTTTTTGCAATGCGATGTTAAACATTATACATCACTCGGAACAAAAGTTTTTTTTCTGTGCTCAATTACATTACCATCTTCACCTCGCTCGTGAAATATGATTGCGCACAGAAAAATGCCAATTTCCGTCCTAGTGAATAAATATTAGTTTTCATCACTAAAAGCAAAAGTGGCTCTTTTTGGTGCTTAATTGTAGGAACAAGGCGTAGCCGAGTTTTTAAAAACGATCAAGTATCAACAAGACACTTTTGCTCCGTGTGATGGAAAACGTTTTTTATCATAATATGAGATTAAAAATAACATTGAGCAAACAGTTAGCATTTAGCAAACTCGGTCCCCCTGGTACTTAAGTCTAAAACACTTGACAAACAAAATATACGTAAACACAATTCTTTATTATATAACATCGACCGGTTGTTACAAATCATCATTTATTATGGCCCATGACAAATATATATGTAACAGCTGATTTACACAATTGTTTTATGGGAAACCGCGGATGCTGGGAAACAGCTGATCAACAATGTAAGCAACAAAATATGTAACACAAAATGAAAAACAGCTGATTTACACCATTGTTGCACCACATGCTAGAAGCATCCTCATTATTAGCATTTCAGGGTTGCTTATTAATCACATTTTTTATAATTAAATAATTATTATGATAAATAAATACGCCATATTTGGTATTTTTGTGATCAGAAAAATTATTTCTTTTTTATGATGATGAAAAAATACATACTTGCATTAAAAATAATCAACTTGTCTAAAATATCTCAAAAACCGTTTGAAGTAAAAATTTTAATTTTAATATTCAGAATCTACGTAAAATTTTAGCAAAGTTTTATTTACAATTTTTTTTTTTGTATTTCAACAAATAACAAAGTTATAGGCAAAAGAAGTTTTGAGCAAAAAACAGTTTTTTCGAGCACAGCGAACGAACCAGTACAAATATCTGGGATTTTACACATCATTTTATTCAGCTTATAATTCCGCACTACTTTGCTAATTCGACCTTTGCTGTAACTTTTATAGTTTGCGAGATCCCTATGGTAAGCATAAAAAAATGAACACACTGTATATATATATATAAATATATATATATATATATATATATATATATATATATAAATATATATATATATATATATATATATATATATATATATATATATATTTGTCATGGGCCATAATAAATGATGATTTCTAACAACCGGTCGATGTTATATAATAAAAAATTGTGTTTACGTATATTTTGTTTGTCAAGTGTTTTAGACTTAAGTACCAGGGGGACCGAGCTTAAGCTCGGTAAAATTATTACTTTCGTTCTCACACAAAGCTCGTTCGCTCCGCTCACTCACCCTCTTCCTTTTTAAGACGAAATCGTTCGCTTCGCTTGCTGAAGGGTACTGCACTTTGGTATAATTTTCCTAAACTAGGTACAGGTTAAAGATGTAACACATTGGTGTATATCTACAGTGATCAGCTGATTTTTGTTCAATTTAAAAATCTCCATAACGATAATATGGAAACTTTGAAGGGCTCTAGGACTAAAATCGGATTTTCCCCAGACATGGGCCCGGCTTCAATCGATTCCTCATGGCCAAAAGCCAAATATTCAACAACAAAAAAAAATCAAAAATCCTTGGAGAGAAAAAAATTTTCCCGTACTAATATTGCTTGTTTTAGGTATAGGATTAAGCTTTAAATAAAATCGATTTCATTGTAGTGTTTTACAGTGGTGAAAAATGTTAGCACTTTGGAGTTGGATGATAGGGTTTTGCACGGGCCATAAAGAACAATAGTGGCTTACAATGAGGAATTTTTGTGTGAATAATCCTGTTACAATATTTATTATCAATGTAATCGTACTCAAAATGAAACAAAGTAACTAAGTTATATTCAAACCTGGGCTTATGAATACCACTGTAGAGGGGTTGAGACAATTTTATCTTAACCGTGGACAACTTTAATGTCTTTTCTTATAAATATCGTCCCAGACGCCATGTGAACATTGGGTAAATGGCTTTCCAATAATATCTTCTTGACTGCAGCAGGATCGATTCAATAATTTTACTATTATTTTACAAAAAATCAATTTAAATGGTTTCTAAATATTTTATAAAACTTTAAGTATAACAAAGCAAACATAAAATAGATGGCAAATCTATACTTATTTAACGCGCTAAGGGGTATATATATATATATATATATATATATATTTTTTTTTTTTTGGGGGGGGGGGACTCCTACGATTTTCAACCGATATTCAAGTTTTTGGTGTAGTTGGATAGGGATTGGCTGTAGTTAGTTGTTTCCGACAGAAATTGATGAGAATCAGACATAAACTAAGGGTGCTATTTACAAATTAAATCTGAAAATTTCCCATTGGAATAACATTGAGTTTGGGTTGAACATTTTAAACATCTGTTATAGTACAGCTGTAAATGTTTGTTATTTTTTGTGATTACTGATATTCACAATATTGGATTGGTCGGATGTCGTTGATTTAGAACTAAATGTTACTTTTGTATTGTATGAAAATAAATTGCTCGATTTCGAGCAACAGGTAAACTAGTTTTTCTTGAAATAAATTTTAAGCAGCGTGTAATAGATTTCAAAAATGTAACATTCCCATCCTTAATTCTCTAACTATAAAAGTCAATTTTACGGTTATAATGTGACATTTATTTTTATTGGTATTAATGTAAAAAGTTAGGGGATTTTTTGCAAAAAGTGATATGAATAAAACGGTAACTGTTACATCTAAATCTAAAACTTTCATTACCGGTACCCACCAACATGCTCAGATCCACATTGTAAGGCCTTAATTGATAAATATATTATGTTTTGTTTTATCAAAGTCAATTTTTCTATTTTAAAAGTATAAAATATACATAAATGTTTGTTTTAAGTTAAATTAATCCTTATCGCGTCCAGCACTCAACAGATTACTCCCATGTTTGTTGTAGATTAAACACGCCCACTGTATAAATAACAGGATGAATAGAAGGTGGGTGGCGCTGTCCTAAATCTCACACATAAATACATAGTCAATTGTTAAATAAGGGTAATGCACATTTCAGATCTGCTACTGTTTTTATAATCGAGGCACATGGATTATTGGATTATTCAACTGCTGTACACCTTCACATGAAACAATTTGATATTATTGTTGGTGTTGTTTGGAATTGTGCTTTTAAGTCGCATTATACATTACGAGATATATATCAATGGCCGGAGAAACAACTTAAAACACATGTGATCTTAAATAACCAGTATCAATATTGCTCAATATTTATAACTAAAAACCGAATGAGTAACTGAGTGGTATTGTGTTTGCTTTTGAATCCAGTGGTTGCTGGTTCGATCCTGAAAAAAGATTAATATCTTTTTAAAGGTTCGATTCAGAAACCAGTTTCCATTTGTCATCAGGCTATCATGATTGATGCTATCTGACAACAGGTCGACGATAGTAGAGAACAATACTGGGTTTGGACCGTTCCCGATTAAAATGTAAAGAACATGCGTTGAAATACACCAAAAAATATATCAGCGATTCCTTGGTTTCATGGTAATTTATAAGATTAATTATACTGTTTCCGACTCACTTAAATTTCCAAAATAATCGTTTACAAATTAACTTATCATGTCAATGAAAATAATCAAACCTTTAATATTGAGTATAGATGAAAACGATTAAGGGATTCATAAATTTCTTTTGATTTCATACTAAACTTCCTGTGTACAGTGTTGTGCAGGTCCTCCGTGATGTGGATTGATGGTCAAAGTGTGTACATTAGCTAACGACTAGGGCCACCTGCCCCAGGCTCACCTTCCTTCCTGGCTCTAGGCTAATCTGCGTTCTTGATGAAATATAACATCCCTCCATTAGCAGTAATGAACAATGTACGCCTGTGTTACACTTTTTTATTTCTGGAGCTTGTTTTGTGAACTTTTAACTTTTTTATGTGTACCCAGTTTCTATTCGCAAAATCTAAATAGCTAGATAAATTACAAAATAACATATATCCATCAGTATTACTGTTCAACTAATGTAATGTCAATGTTTATTTCGGAACAATAATTAAATTAATGTTTCTTGATTAATTGTTTATTTCTACCATATACCAATCTAAATATTTATTATTTTATACAACCTTATGTTAACCGACAAATTAGTGATGTAGGAGAGTGCTGGTATTTATTTTGTGTTGAAAAGAAATGTTATTGTTTCCGTTGAGGTTATTCACGAGATCTGACAATTTAAAACATAGTGACAATCTAAAATATATTGACTATTATGGATCAACTCTGATTCACTCATTTCCAACTATATAAATGAGAGTATACAGTTTTTTTGTTTTCTTTCTTATGCACATAACAGGCCAGAATAGTTTTGAAATAGTCTTTTTGTAAGAAATACTAACGATGTCATAAAATCAAAATTATATTTGTTTCTACCTCATTTAAGTTTGTAAACTATAAACTTAGCCAAGGAAATTTTAGTTTCAAAATATTTTGCACATTCTAGCCTACCGATGTATGATTTATGTTTTAATCCAGACTTTAATTTTCTGGAGAAGTTGTTGGTAAAATACTATGGACCAAATGTATCTTATTATCTTCGTTTCCCATGATGCTAGAAGACTTTTATTTATACAGTTTTTCTTTTAACATTTTTACAACAAGAATCCGAAAACACAATGAACATTCGCTATATCAATTTTAGGCTCTAACCCTTGCGATTACCATCTACATCAATTCTTTCTGCCGCTTTAGTAAACGTCTCGTGTTCGTACTCGACTATATTCTTCACCACGTCTTCACTCAAGTTTCTCCCTTTGCCGAGGATCATATTCAGCTGCCTTATTGAAGCATCTTTTGCCTCCTTGATGAAACTATCCCTAGCCACATTCTGGTTGAAGTCCATGTCGTCAGGCATGACGTTGAACTCTGAGAGGCCAAGGGTCTGCATACCAGTGAGGTACTGCCTGTAGGAGATGCTACCCTCGTCCAGCGGGTCAAGCGCGGCGTAGACGCTTTTGATGTGACTCTCCTCGAACACCAGGGGAGGGTCGCCGTCCTCATCTCGGTACCGGATACAACGGTCCAACAGGGAGACCAGGAATGGCGCTGGGTCCTCGGGAGTGTGTGCCAGAAGATGGGTCATCAAGAAGTTGAACAACTGGAAGATCTTTGCCTCCCAAAAGTATTCTAAGGTCCTCAGTTTGATTCCATCGCTCATAGACATCTGTCGCCATATTGGATGGTACCCGAAATACCTTTCTTTCTCCTTCTGGTGGTCGAGTTCGTCCAACAGAGACTGAGCAGTGACGTGGGTGGACGGGGTACGGAGTGAGGTGGATGATTCTGAAGAAAGGTCGTCCCTTGTCTGATAAAATCCATCTCCATGACTCGGGGCATCGGCGAAGGCGATAGTTATAGTCCGCGTCCTCTCGTTTCTCGTCTCATTCAAAAGGGAACTGCCACTGGACAGGTTAAACATTTTAAGCTGAAGTATGTTAAGGTAAAAAATAAGGTAACTTGTTATTTGATTTTGAATTGTTTATATACAGTGTTTAGAAAAAAACTAATGAAGTCAAAGCAGCTGATTATTTTTTTTTTATTTCATTTATACATATGATTTCCAGCCCCAAGTCGGGTTCAAGATCATTTACCACAACCGGTATTTACCTACCACATGATAAATCCTAGTGGATACCAGTGAAATCATTTTTCTGTCGTATTACGAATTTACCGAGATTTTTAGGTGAACGTTCACGCACCTCTATTATTAATTTAAATAAATATCGTTACTCTAACGGAGGATCTTGAACATGACCAAACATTAGCCTACTGTATCTGATACTTTTAATAATTACCCTTTCTATGAAATAGATGCAATTTCATGTATGTATACCATTGATGATGGGCACGTGATATTACACGGCAAAAAACTCTGCATAGGATTTTAAAAAGCCACATCACCTAATAAAATAAACAAAATGAAAAAAATTCACCATTTAGAAGAATAAATTCTTTAATTAAAAAGTTTTTATTTTGGTTATTGAATTTTCAGTCAAATGAATTTGGTATTCACTTTTATAAATTAACTAATTACAACCACTTATGATATATTCATGGAGTCACCACACTTAATCTCTAGTTTACACGAAGTTGCATGGCGGTTGTAGATAGCGAGTCACGCTACAGCGCTCCAGTATCACCTCCGTACTGTGTAAAATGCAAACTTAAAAGCATCCGATGTTTAGCTGCTTGAGTTTATTTCCACCATTTTACTACATATACAAACATCAATATTATATAACTGAATGGTCTCAATAAATTATTGAAAAGGTAAGAGAATTTTTTGTTGAAAAAATGTAAATCAGATTCAGTAACCAAAATGATTTTAATGATCTGGTGAGTTTATATAACTGCGTTATTCTATACATCCTCAGAAAAATACAAAATACAACACCAAATCTCAAAACGCTTTGTTTTACTAACCAGTGCTTAAAAAAAGGTCCTCTGTGATTCTGAACCTAAAACAAATAAATATACTAAAGAAATTCATAGAGCTTTTCGCTTTGTACGAAACTTTTCATGCTCTAAATCAAGGAGATGGAAAATAATTTAGGAGTCTTACTTAAAGAGTTGAAAAGTAATGAAAATTTACTACCACAGTGCGGAGTAGTACCAGGACTGCGAAGAAGGAAAAAAAAAATAGAAATGCTATTTCATTCCTTTGTTGTTTCTAAATTCCGACTTTAATTATGGCCGGTGACGTAATCAATCTTAAGTCCGTTAGTCCATAAGAGGTAAAGGCTAATGAGATAGCCCTTGTCTATTACATTACAACAGTTTTCTCTAGTCCTATGTAGTACTATTAAAAGGGAATTTTTCATCTATTACACAGTTTACATTAATTTCTAAATTAAATCGACATTATTGCCTTTCTTCATTTTTTGCATTAAGGCTTTATTCTAATTTAAGTAATTCATTACTACAATAAAATAATTAAAAATGCTACTGTTTTTAGGTAATTTACAGATATAAATTACTATAAAAACATGTGAACTAGATAAATTTTAAATATAAAATTACAGCAGTCGGACTTCAAATACCATAAAAATAGCACACAATATTTATACGTACCTTTTAAGTGCTACGAATGATGTCAAATGGGTAGCTGTTAAACCGTCAACCTTTCCCTTAGACATAAGAAGGTCCAAAGGATGTCTAAAGAATGTCATGAATGGGCAACTTAAATAATAAAGAAGCTCCTCTTATCCCATCGATTTTCATAGCTGTCGTCTACCCTGAGAAGTCTAGTTTAACACGTTAAAGTCTTAAATCTTATTTGGCTTCTAAGGCGCTTACAACCTAATCGATAAAGTAAGCAAGCATCTTTTGTTTACACGGGTTATTTATGCACATAGCCGTAATTGTTATAAATATTTAAGGTCTATTAAAATATCGTGATTTTTTTAAATTTAAATTCAGTCTAAATGATAAAATATGTTTGTAAACCATTAAGTACAGAATGATGGGGCTTCAAGGAACAAATCTTTTAAATCTATTCTTCCAATACTAACAAAATGAAACTGCTAGTTTATATTCACTTTAACTCTTACTGTAGAGCAACTTCTTTGACCTCTTTAAAAGAAGCAAATATTTTATTCAACTATTAGTTTCATCAAAAGGCCTAACACGTTATATCCATTTTCCATTTTAGCCATAACGCTTGACAAAAGGTAATGGGTATTGAATGTCAACCTGAATATTCTGTTTGACGATTATGTGTCTTAGCCTACAACGCCCCAAGGTGATACAAAACACCACCTTGTTTTGTAATTAATAAAAGATGGTTATAATCTTTTTTTTCTCAATCAAATAAGAATTAAAAGCTGCTGTGTTGACACACTGTAAATAAAAATAGAATTATTTGGGACAAAATTTAATTTTTCGAGTACTCAACTAATTATTTTAGAAATCGGTGATAGTATAAATATCATTAAATTATCAAATCAATGATTTTCTTCCATTTGATGGGCATACTTTTTAGAAATTGATAGCCTTCGGGTGAGCAATTAAATTTTTGAGAAAAATATTTTGAGGTTTTCCAAGTAATTAATTTTAAAACTAATCTTTCTTGATTCTCATACCATCAATTTATTTAACTGGCGTACTTTGCTGCTCGATATTGAGCAATATACTTTTGGACTATGACATGTAATTGATAAAAGTGATACGTTTAGTTCTAAATCAATAAAACCCGATCAATCCGATATTATGATTGCCAAGAATCACTCAAAAGTACACTTAATTACATGTGTACATTGAGAGATTCTCTTTTTAAATTCTCAACCAAATCCCAATGTTATTTTAATGAGAAACTTTCAAATTTTCATAATGAATAGCAAATTTATTTTAAGCCCGATCCCCATGATCTTTTTAACGTAAATAACTACAGACTAAGCCCTATCTAACGACACAAAAAACCATAAAATCGGTTTAAAATTGTAGGAGGAGTTCTAATAAAAAAATTAACCCTTGGCGTATTAACTAGGTATGGATACTATTATTATCTTTGCAATTAAATATATTTCACCATTGACTATATATTTCCACTTTACATGGATTCATACATGATATTTCAACGAAACAGAACTGTTACAGGGCTCAGATTGGTCCCTCGAGCCGGGTCCCTCGGTCATCAATTCACTGGGACAGTAATTGGGGATGGATGTACGGCGGGCTGGGCATGTGATCTAAGTGATTGACAAGGCAACAGGCAGCCCGCCCCCACGCAGGGAACAACATATTCACCATCATATCTTGTTGATATAATGGCAGGTTGTAGAATTAATGATTTATTTCGAACAACCAATGATTGTAATAATCGACATTCGAGTAAAATTATGTTTATAAATAATTTTTTTATTTCCCGTTCTCTTGATATTATTTAGGTTATTTTCTTTGTTAACCGTCCAATACTCGATGTGAAGACAGGATGTATATATTAAACGGTATTTTTACATAGTAATTGGATAAAATTATCAGTGTGAAGAGTAATGTCTCAGAGGTTGGGTGAAATTGTTGATTATATTGAATATCATGATTATCATTGGATTTTATAAATTAATAATAATAGTATTTAAACTGTATGGATTATATTTAGGATGAATCGAACAATAAGTATTGTAATACTGACTGTTTCCTGTCAAAGCTTCGCCCGTGATTGAATTTATTTTATAGGTAATAAAATAATTTTAAAGAGCAAGGAAATCTTCTTCCTTAAGAATAACATTGAAACAATGAAGTAGTGTGAGTGGAGCTCTTAAGGTATTTTGAAAACCTTTTCTTAATGAGAACCTATGAGCAAATATTAACGACCATGTCAAATTTCAACCCCGTAGGCCCTATAGTCATTTTAAAGTCATGTGGGCGTAGCCCTAAAGAGCATAAAAAACTATAATGGCAAAACTGTTTCTTAGTGAACACTTATTAGCAAATCCGAACGTAAACGTTAAATTTAATCCAATTAGGATTTATGGTAACTTTGAGGTTCTGTGAGGCGGAGCGCTAAAGGAAATTTGCAATATTATTTTATAGTGAGCACCTATGAACGAAGAGGTCCATGTCAAATTACAACCCCGTGGGCCATAGAGTAATTTTCAAGACCTGTGGGGTGGAGCCATAAAGAATTTCTAAAACTATATTTCGAAAACAGTTTCCTAGTGAGTACATATAAGCAAAGAGAATTGTCCATGTAAAATTTTAACACGTAGGATATACAGTAAAATTGTGGGCTTCTGTGGGGCGAAGACCTAAAGAAGATGCACAAAACACTTTTTTTATCGAGCACCTACAAGCAAAGCAGTTACTCCAAATTTAAACCTCGCAGGTTTCTTGGTTCTTATTTAAATTTGACCATACAGATAGCATTATATTGAAATTTCGAAGGCCTGCGGGGCAGAGTCCTGAAGGAATTTTGCAAAATCTTTTCTCAATGAGCACTTAAGAGGCAAGACGAACCGGTGTTACAGGTTTCAAGTAAATCCGCTTGGTAGTTCCTGAGATTTCGTCAGATTGAGATGAGTCAGTCAGTGAGAGGTATTTCGCTTACACATATATATACTATAGCAGCTATTCATTGATAGGTATATTGAAATAAATCTCATACCCGGTGTTGGAGTAGAGTGTTTTCTACGGAGAAATGTAAATCGAGAATATAATGACAGTGTTTGAGCAGCCTCTCTGGCTGTTTACAAAGCTCTTCAGACCCGCTTTAGAAATTCTCCTCATTAAACCATCTACATACTTCTTATCCGGAGCATTGTAACTAGCCGGATGTGCAAAGTGAGTAAATACCTTACCTCCGAGTGTTACCTTGTTGGCTCATTCTATAGTACTCTTTAACTCAAGTTAAAACCAGAACTGTCCATATGTTTAACATTGAATTAAAATAAGTTTAAGTTAAACGTGTTTGGTGAAACCTGCTCTTAGGGCCATTTGCACCAATAAATGATAATCCGGATTAAATTTAATCTAGATTAACTCATTTAAAATCAGCTGGAGGTGGAAGTTTAAACCATGCATGTACAACTGACTTTTAGGTTAAACTTAGGTTTAAACTGAAGATCAGGTTTAAACTAAAATGGTGCTATGATTAATCACAAAGTTAAACATGACTGTTTTGTAAGTCAGAAGCAGAGTTTACTAAAATTAGGTTAAGTATAACTTTTTATTTAATATTCAAATTTTGCCCTAAAGTGGTAAATTCACTCCACTAAAAATATTCCTTTAAATCTAAAATGAAATGTTTAGTATGTTAATAGTTTAATATTGCTAAATAATAATTTTAATGAAACAAGCTGTTCGCTAATGAACAAGTTTGGAACCTCCAGAGAATTCATATGCCTTAAATTGACTAATTTACCCTTTGCAATCTCCCAAGAGTTGTATAATTATTTCATAGTTGTTTTCGATGTCCCTAACCTCACTTAAATAAATCACCATCTCTGATGTTCAAAAAAGTCCCTTGAGGAAAATAAATATGTGAGAAGTTGTTGCGTTTTTCTTTTACTGTTCCAGTGAAAAGTTTTTTAAACAAATAGTTTTACTTAGTATTATTTACTTCTTGAGATCAGATTTGCAAGATTGCTTATGTTAAAGAAAGTTTAAAATGTCATTTACTATTAAATCCATGTTTACATCTAAGATGTATGTTAGAATTGTATTACTTTTTTAGCCGTCTAAACAGGTTATCAATAATAAATATCCAAACCTAATTCTGCTAAAAGTTTTAATACTGTGATTTACTTCAATCACTTGCATATTAACATTGTTTTGTCATAAAAGACTTACAATACTAAAGACTAAATAAAAGCATTTTCTTTAACACAATCTTTATTAGATTTTACACAATTTTTAATAATTCAAAACACTCTCTTTATTTCGGGAAAACATAAGCCTTGCAAGGACACAATATTTTCTTAAGAAATAGATATGAAGCAATACAACTTAATGTGTAACTGTTATAACGAAACATATACTTTCTGAAGGATCTATCAGTTTCTTATCACACAGTAAGTTTCCTTTCAGTTTAACAGTCACTGTCCTCTAGTGTAGCTGGAAGACAACCTTTGTATTCATATTTTAAATATCTTAATGGAAGTAAAGGTATTTCTTAAATAAAAGACTTCAATGCCACAAACTAGAGCTCAGATGGATGACCGAGTTTGAAATCTTATCCAATTAAACGTTCTTTAAAATTATATGAACATAACTTAAAATTCTTGATGTATTCCTTATACAAGTTAGGAATTTTTACCCTGGTACGAATATTAATTTATTACTTTCCCCAATTTTTTTAAATTGTTTGAAAGTTGGTGTTTAAGGTAATCTTAACCCCTACGGTATTGTGAGGGGTAATCCCTACGTTGCATCAACGTTAGTCCCAATATAGCCGTCACAGGCAAGTCACTTTAGCGCGTGATACAAAGGCTTCCCAATCTGTTACGTCATCTTCCCCTCCCCTCACCACTGTATTAACGTCGACTTCATGGTTAGTTTTCAGTTAATGTGTCTTTAACCCTTCTCTCGGCTTTGATTTTCTACAGATATATTTTTGAATAAAGGTTTAAACTCACAACATTTCTATTTTACTTCAACTTTTACTATTTTTTATTTTATTTTTACGCATTATATAAGGTAAGAAAACAACCAAAAATCGACTCGTTTATTTTTGTAAGGACAAAATGGTTACAACCTTATTTTTAGTCAGTCAAATAGTTTATCTTGAATACTTAATCATTGACAATTAATTGGTCGATTTCAGCTTAGTTATTACGGCATACATTTAACATTAAAAAATTGTATGGGGTACATCGAGGGGTATTTTAGCGATAATCAATGTTATTTTGAATAATTGTTATTTTTTGTTTCAGATATGAAGAAGCTCACAAATGCACAATTTTAGACCTACCTCTTCAGATACAAGGTCAGTTGTTATTCGTAATACATTTTTACCTTACGACAGTACTGACGGTTTTTTAAATTATTTTTTCAGTTAAAATAATTATTTAGTATAAAAATGGGTTTAAATGCTATAGGCTACTACTAGTAAAACAAACTATTAATTGAAATTTAAATAACCTTTAGGAAAATATGATTCTTTCATAAAATGTTTTTCCAGGCAAGTATGTTTGACTTCAATAGGACAAACAATAACAAAATTAGTATGAATAAATAAATAGCAAGGCTACATTTCTATAAATTCCCATCTAAAAATAAAAAATAGTTATAACATTTTTACAAATCGTAAATCAGGTTAAATATTGATCCTATTTCACAGTAATCAACAACTTGCATAACCTGATGTATGTAGCGTGCCAATTGGTATAATTTCGTCTGCTCTAAATACTTCACTCATTAATAATAAACTGTATATTTCAAAACCTTGATTCACGATTCAACTATGAAAGTCTTTCAATACATTCATATCTTACATGTATTGTTAGGAAATTGCCATGGCGTCTTAAGTAAGACATTGTAAATAGAAAGCGTAATAAAAGATGCTAGAGCCAAACACAATACCGTGACGACCTCTAAGCTGACAATCCCCTCAAAATCTTCGTTTATTCAACAAGGATTTGTCACATTTCTTATGTTTACTGCATGTCTCAATGTTACGGTGAAGAGAGTTTGTTATTTTTTAAGTACATCTTAAATAATAAATTATTATTTTGATATATATAAAATTTAATACATGTATATTTTTTACAAACAATATATTAGCTGAATGTAAATATGCTTTCAACTTTCACTAGTTATATAGAAAAAATATGCAATTTTAGTGAATTTCGTTATAGGGAATACGCTATGACGGTGGTAGACATGGTAAGACCTAAGCTCGGGATTATTATTTATTTTGAGGTCCCCAGATGCCAAAAACACCATTCGATCATATCTGTGACAGTAGTAGTTTGATAGTTTTTAAAAGTAACATCCAATTTTGATGGAATTTGGTATGGAGGTGCAAGACCAGGTCTATTTTGATGAGTTCACGAACCAGTATGATCGGATTATGGTTATGGGGTTTAATGGGGTTTTAAAAGGGTCAAAAGGGGGTTTTTGGCATATTTTGACCTCAATTTTTAAAATTCAACAATTTTAACTGAAACAACTTAAAAGAGTTAAAAAAAAATTATTTAGTATGTTAAAATTTTTAACTTAGCATAACTGGTTAGAGGAAATCCAAAAACGTGTTTCCTATGTTATTCTTATGGGAAATCAACGAAACCCTGTATCTTGCGTATTTATTGGTTTAATCTAATCACATTAGGTATGTACATTATCTAGACAGGATTTAACTTTTACCTGCTAAAAAACCCAAATATTGGCAAACCTACATACTCAAACCCATTGGATTTATGGGGAAAATGAAAAAAATTCCCGATTTTATACAATTTTGTGTTTACCTTCACCAATGAGGGATTAACCTACATTTTCTAACAATACCTAATGGCAGGAAAACCCAAATTTTCATTCCTATGGTGGTTTATAGGTATAGTGAAAAATCTGAAATTCCATTGGAAATTCGCTATATACGTAGGTCTGCTGCGACGGGGTGTATTAATATATTATTTTGGATTATCATATTTCACGTATGCAAATTACTACATTCATTTAGCTATTTGGTCGGTTAAATTTAACAAAAAATTATAAGGAAAAATCACACTAACTAAAATTTCTTTATTGTTTGTATTTAGAGGCAGGCAAATTTTTTATGTTAGTACATATTAAATTGTTTTTATCTAAATAATTAACTAAAATTTTTTACTTTATCTTTGCAATCAATACCGCCGCAATTCTATATAGCCAGCAATCTATTTATTGCAACGAAATGACTCTGTACTATACTTTGGCAGTTACAGAAACAAAACCCCAATGAATGATATTTTCAAAACAACCCCGTCGCCTCGCCTTGTGTTTACACTGGGTAGTTCGTTCCTCCAGGGCTGGAGTGGCGGGGTCGTGGGGTCACGTGATCTGTCCGTGACGTCACGCGCCCCCTGGTCACGCACGTCGCTGCAGATGTATTGTGTGACAGACTTGCACGCCGAACACGGTTCGCCACCCTTAAAAAGTTACTGTTGTTACTAGAGGAAGCTTACTCCTGTTGTGATACAGAACGGGTTTACTTCATGGGTATGAAATGTGTTGAATATAAAAATATTCATCTATGTTTTGAGTTTATTGATTGATAAACAATGTCCATAATAAGCATAAACTTTGTTTTAAAATTATTTCTATCCAATTTAATTTTACCTAATAATTCAGCTATTTTCAGTATGTTAAAATAATGCATGTGTAAAGTGAAGCTATAACAAATAACAGTAAATTATTAAAAAAAAAAAAAAATAAAAACTGACTAAATCTTTTAAAATTAGTAAATTTATATTTAACGAGAACCATAAATTTGAGGCTCTCAAAAAAGTGAGCGGCAGAAAACTTTGATGAACAAACTTTTTAATTGAGGACTTGTCCGTCAAGATGCATGGTAGGTACATAGATTGATGCTCTAACCTATGTCAAGAGGTGTCTAAGTTTTATTTTTCATTTATTTATTTATTTATTTATTTTTTTTTTTTTTTTTTTGTATCACTAAATGCTTAATAATTTGAAATAGCTATTTGTGTATAAGAGCGGACAGTACGTCATTGTCACTCGAGAATTGTAGATGACCATACGAAGCGTCAGCTGAGTAAAAATTAGGCGTAATTCGAGAGCGGCAATGACTATTTGCGCTCGTAATACACACAAGATTTTTCCTACCAACAGGAAAAATCTTCCTACCAATAATTGCTACAGGTTACATGTTTTATTGTATACAAAATGTAATTTAGATAATTTTTTATTTGTTTCTGTTGGAACACACTGTTAACTATCAAACATAACCTCAAACTAAAAAAGAAGAAACTAAACAACAATGAACATCAGCTGTGGCATGGTTTGTAATAACAGCTGACTTAAAATTGCTGTATTATCTGGCGTGCGGTAAAGAACATCGCATAGCTCTAGAGCGGAAAAGAAACGGAAACCGGAAATGAACTGTTTTGCATAGGGGCTACAGGTGTGGCAATGTGGTTATTTTGATGAAGTGGTGGGGAAAAATCTTTTAATCAATCACCAAATGAATGAGATTTATGTTAACGACCAAACAAATAAACATAAGGAAGAATACAGAAGGCTATATTTATTTTCATATTAGGTGTAGAGGCTAGCTAAAAAACAAATTAAGTTCACTTTGATTGTTTTCTGTACGAGTGTGGACTTTAAGTGTATGTAAAATTAGAAGCTTTCATGGTTTGACTTATGAGCGTAATTAGTAAAAAACATTTCTTCAAGTTTAATTATATCGCATAAGGTAATAAGAAATAAAACATAGTAATGAAATGTTAAATTATCATTAAAAATCGAGAGCTAGCAGTGTTTAGAAAGTAATCAACGAATGAATAAGCCCTAGGGAAAAGGTAAAAAGTCAAATCCTTGTTATTAACAAACATGAATATGAGTGTGTATGTCATAACTTTTTCAAATTTCTTACATAAAACTCTATTGTTTTATTTTTTAAATTAAATATTAAATATAAACTTAATATAAAAGATGTAATACTAAATATTTTTTGACAATACGTAAATCTGAAATTCTTGTTAGTTTTACGATGCCATTATAGTTCTTGATGATTTAGAAACTAAACAAGCAGTTTGTGAGTTACAAAATATTACCTAAATATTCTAGGAGTTCATCATTCCTGTTAATTGGGGTTTTTACAACCAATTACTATATTGGATAACCCGTAACGTAGATAGATATTGAACTTCGTATTTATATTCAAATACTTAATACAGTGAACTATATTTTTTTTATGAACACTTTTTTGGATGTAATGTAAAAATTAAAAAAGAATTTCTTTGCTCAATTCTTCATAGTATGCTGGCAGGTTACTTGGTATTTACCCCCGCTTACCCCCATCGCTCAATTGAATCACTTCCTTACAACACGTTTACACTATTTTCCGTATCTATGTACTACCTTAAAGAACCCTATGTTTAAAGAAACTGAGAGTGATTGACTGATTGAATCATTGTGATGTTTTCTTGATAAGAGTTATCACCGGATCACAGGGGACGCGAGTGTGTGTGGTCCAGTACCATCGATCTCGTGTGACAGTAATTGGTCTGTGATGTGCGACACATCCGAGATGACCGCCGGTCCACCGGTGTTAATAATCCAAAAGCCGTGTATTGGCCGACATACAAGGTCACTGTGGGTTACATTACCTTGACAAACAAAGGTATCGTGTGGCGAATTTGTGACCAACTATACACTATGGTCACCATCCATTATCCATTATCCACTATGGTCACTCCATGATTAATGCAGTGAGCTTTGTGGATACAAAATCAAAAAAATGCGATAAGATTGGTTTTTAAGGTAAAGCTGAGGCAACAAAGCGACCGAATATAAATATTAAGTAAATAATTACAAGCATTATTAAAGATAAATGCATACATTTTAACTTTATAGGTATATGAATTTTTATCAAATATTTATTTTGATATTTCTTTCATCTTATCTAGCCCATGTATTGTAAACGTACAGTGGATATGATAATATTATCATGAATGAATGCAATTATAAATGGAATCCCAGGCCAACTTTAAAACTGGTTTATACCAGTTATAAAGTATGTGCGAAGTTGACATTAGGTACAGCAAACGAAGTTGTCATAACACTGTGGTAAGTCTTTTGGCTATCCACTATGACAATTTCCCTCCCTTCCTTGCCCCATTCATGTTCAAGACAGCGGGGAGTTAATGCGAACTGCATGGTTAATCCCTAGCTGGAATATATGTAGACGGCAGGGGGTGAGTAGAAATGCTATGGCCATGGAAACCCCTAGCTGGAACATATGTTTAAGACAGCAGGGGGAGAGGAGTGCGACGGGCATAGAAACCCCTAGCTGGAACATGAGTGGACAGTCTGTCCCAGTGTCCCATGCCTCACCCTTTCTCTTCCTTCAATATCCCACCCTTCCGGGGGCCTGGGCGAAATGCCCATTTTGAGGCAGACGTGCTCAACGGTTCGGCCGGGGTCTCCTTATCCACCAATAACAACATTATGAATGAATTCATTTTGAATTCAATGAATTCATGCAATATGAATGCATTCAATGAATGAATGAATGAATGCAATGAATGCAACACTCTAATTTACTGTTGTAATCATTCGTTTAAAATAATCTTTCATTTAAATTCAATCCTTTAGATTGTGTATAAATAATTTCTCACTATATTATTATATTGTTTATTTTGATACTTAACTCAAAAAAAGGTTTTGATATTTTATAATCAAACAGATTTTACTGAACTTCCGAATTCAATTAAACACGGTAGGGCCCGGGCTTAGTAATATAATGTAATGAACACATTATTACTCGCCCGGTGGGTAATAACAGTTAAGCCATAACACGATCATATAGCACGTACGTTTCTGAGCTCGTAAGCGCTACAAATACCCTGATCATTGAACCCTTGTTCGCGTGGTCCTTATTACTTTACCTTTTGACACGTCTTTTGTTTGATATTTCTTCGTCTCAAATTAACAGTTTAAGATAATATATATTTTATAAGTAAGTTTATATTCTGTTCGAGCTTTTCTGAATTTAACAATGGTTGGAGTTTTTAAAGTCACACAATAACATTTTTAATTTCATGAAAAACTGTTACATTGTCGAAAAATATCCAGGGGGTTTGATTTCTTTTTCGATATAAACTACCTTTTACTCATCTGTTTTCATAAAGTATGCTTTATGTGCTTTGCTTTTTTTTCTTACATTAATGCAGGGTTTTATTTCTCAGTAGTGAATATATAAAACGATATAAATAAATATTCCTTAGGATAGACTTTTTATACCTATTTGGCATAGGTGTATTTATTACATTAATTCTGTAATATTTACCATTTGTCCAATGATGAATTCTTTTAAAAATGTATTTCCGTGGTATTTATTATTGCAAGTTATGTTGTTTTCAAAACAGGTAAGGTTTAAAGTAAAATAAATATCTAAAATAGCTATGAATTGAAACCTAAGAGTAAGTGATTAATTTGGTGGATTCGAATAATTTATATTATAATACTGATTAATGATTCCTGATGAGAACAATGTGAACATAATGATTTAGGAATGATCTTGTAGTTTTAATAAATTAATAGTTTAATAGTTTTTGGGATATCTTGTAATGTTAAGAATATTCTGATTTTTGTTTGTAATTGATGACTTCCTTGGGTTTGGAAATACACGGAATTTTTTCGCAACGTTTACGAAAATAAAAATTTAGAGATCTTTTTATGGAAAACGCACGTAAACTATGAAAAACTGAGCATTCATTAAAAATAATATTTTATTGTTCTGAACATATTATAAATAAATAAATAAAAATATAAATATAAATATAAATAAAAATATAATAAAGGTTCAAATAACAATAGGCATGTAGAAATATGTTTTTTTTTCCATTTATTTGTACTATTATAAAATTAAAAAAAAATGCAAATGGGCTTAAAAGATAAAACAGATAACGAAGCTCAGATAATGAAGCTTCCTTAAAATAAAATCTCTGCTTCTCCCAGTATCTGTAGCAATAACTCCTGGCGCTATCTTCGGTGAAAAACTTCTCTCACAGCACCAATATCAGCTCAGTCCCAATAAATTTTCCATGGGAAACAATTTGTCCCCAAAGGAAACATTGCTAAAGTTATCTTAATGAATTTTTCCTTAATGGCTCATAATTATTTAGTTGAACAAGCTTTTTATATGTACAACCTACTAATGATTGTTATTGATGTTTAAAGTAGGTAGGTAACAAATAAAAAATATATAAATAGCATATTTTGAATTGAGAGCACTACGTAGGAGCAATGGGCTTTGGGGATCAATATAAAAAGATTTACAAGATAAAACGCTAATATGATTAAATTATTTGTAGTTGATGGCACTATGCCTTCCTGATATAGCATGGTATAAATTATACCTCGCTTATCCTCATGTAGTAAAATAAAAATATTGTTAATAAACGTTTAGAAAGCTGGTAACCTTCTAATTTGTTGGCTAAAAACAGCGGCTTGGCCAAAATGCTTTTAGAACAGTTATTTTGAGGCGTTGAGAATAAATTTAAATTAGTAACTAAAAAATACATAATATTGGGGAAATATTATTAAATATCTAGTCTGTGATGTGCGCTTCGTCGTACGTAATAATGGTTTTATGATGTTTAAATATGTACAATTTAAGCTCAATAATATAAAACATTCTAAATAGAATTGTATATTAATAACTGGACAAATAAAACATGAGTTAATAGGTCTTTAATATTCTTATTTTTGTACAAAGTTATGAAACGATTACACTGGACTTCCACTGGTTAATATACTTTTATAGAACTCTATACACATTGACCTATTATCTTGCGAAACACGTCGGTTAAAAAGGGGTTGAACGAAATACTAATTGATTTATTTGTCAAACAAAAGAAAATATCTTGACGATGACTGGTGGAAAATTCTTAACTAATTAGCAATTCATTTCACTTCGAATGCCTAACATAAAAATATGGAATTCTAAAATAAAATACAGTACACTCCTCTTTTACTGTTACTTTACCGACGCATATTCTGTGCTGTTGATATGCAAATACATTCAAGCCTTCTGAAAAGTGCACTAGGAGAACTGGGGCGTGCACCCACGATGTTTGAAAATAACCAGTCTCTCTCTGCTTTATTTAATAAAATACAGTATGTTTTTGTAATCTAACATAAAAAATTACTTAAATTTTTCAATACATACGTCCATCTAATGTTTCAGGTGTGATTTGTTTACGTACTTTTCAACTGAAAATAATATTAAAGCCCAATTAGCATACTGCTAGATTTTAATATTGTCAGCAAAGTAACAAAAATATGTACATTTTACAGTTAAAACAACCTGTCCGAATTCACAACCACGAAAAGTTTTAATAAATTAAGATTTAAATTGCAGATAAAAAATATTATTGCTAGTTTATTTACTCACTTCCGCTACTATAAAACGTGGTTTGTATTTTCTCAAAAGTTTTCGCAGTATTTTCGCAGTATCAATAAAATTGTTTGGGTGCTTCATTGTGTAACGTTCTTGTTGAAATATATAGATAAAATTATCTTTTCACGTTATAACCTGTCAGTCGCAGTCTTTCTATATAAAAATTACACATGGGATCTTTTCGAACTGACACATAATTGTAAAAATTCATTAGAGTAACCAACAATCCCGTATTGATCAAACTTAAACAAATTTGTAATATTTCATATCGTATTTGACCAACATACATAATAACAGGCATTATTTTATAACAGTGGACATGAATGACATGTAGACCGAATGTATATGGGGATGTGTTGGCGGTACTTCTGTGCTAGAGACGTGAGATAGTCAAAATGATATACGCTTATGTAGCTCTGATGCGGCTGCAGTTCTAAATCGAATGGAAATTGAATATTTTTATGCCCAGCTTCAACGTCTATCTAAAGGTTTTATAGGGTTTGGCATCTATTGTATATTATAGTGCAATAAAACTCTTATTTATATTATCAGTAATGTTTGTATTGTTCAAACATAAATGTTTATAGAAACATTGTTACCCGAAATAACACTTATTGGACGTTCAAATTAACCTATGGGTAACAAAGATAAAAATAATAGACCCCCCATTTTTAAGGGTTATAAAATTGACCTTTCCAGATATCAGTCTAATATGACGAAAATAAACCTACCTAAGGAGGTTAACTTTAATTTTTTCGTAGTTATTCAATCAATAAGATTTTAAAAATCCTCTTAATTTGAAGATTATTTTAAGAGTGATATACTGATAGCAAATTTAAATGGTTTGAGAAAGGTTAAATTTTTATCTAACGAGATCGATCTTAGACAGTAAAAATTTATTAAAGCAGTTAATAACACAGAAAAAATCACAATCTTTTGGTTTAAGAGCCTAATAAATTAAAAAGCCTAAATGCTGAAGAGCACAGGCCTAGTAATACACAGTAAATGCAAATATATTCCCTGTAGGGAAATTTGCCGAAAATATTGATATTCGCAAAAATAGCGTTGATTCAAAGTTGAAAGTTTTTACAAATTTTAAGTAGATGAACTAGTTAAAACCGCAAATGAAGGCTAATGTTTGTTCATCCCAGTCTATGATGTCACTGAGCTATAATCAAGTTTTTCATTCTGTAGTTTTCAACTAGAGTTAGAGCATCTTGGGTAACAAGTTAACGGCGCAGCGTCGAGGCGTTCAAGTTATGACCCCGGGCACGTCCCTAGATTGATTCCAGTTAGCGATTGCGCCGTCATAACGCAACGTTTAGCCTGCTGATAACAGATGATAAATTGTGTTTAGATTGAAAAACAATTGAGTTTTGACTACATATTTATATTTCGTAATATCAGAATAATTCATGAACTGCTAAGATTTTATTGTGATGTCCGTTTCACTTCTTGCATTTTATAACGAAAAAAATATTTCAATTCCAATGATTGTAATGAAAAGCTCCTTGTTATTGGGCGTACTCCTTGTTAATGACAAATCACTGTTTACTGTCTATATCTTTACCTTTCCTAGAACATTTTGTTTATAACTATTCAACAATTTTGTTTCATATACCAATATTAAGACTCTTAAATACTCTCCCCTAGAAGTAGTTAATCATTTTTTATATCCTAGCAAGGTATACAGGCGTTAAGGTATTAATAATGTTCAGTATTTTTTTTTAACCAAAACAATCAATTAACAGTAAATGATGTTAAGCAGTTTAAATTAACTAACAGTTGCTGACCTAGCACTTGCTAAAATTATTGTCAGTATACCGGCATCAACAAAGAATTTTATTCCTAAAGTATGAGGTGTTCCAAGATGTGTTCGCACTATAATATACAGCATTTACCTTAATCTTTTTAATTCTCCCGTTCAAATCACCTGAGATACGTCATGAATATTGCAGGTAAATCAATGAAGAAGTCGCTTGGGACAGCTTTAAAGCTATTATTTCTCTGAAGTAAAAGAAGGAAGTAACAAATAGGAACCAAAGTAAATCTTATTTAAAATAAATTTGGTCGACTGCAGTTTGTATTGACAAAAGTTTCTTTATCACAGTTTTATTAGGCGATCTGTGAGGGAAGTCATTTCTTCGCATACATTAACCAGATGCCACAATAAAGCGATTTAATCTGTTTGGCGACAATTATAAAATAGTACTTTACGCAACGCTTGTTTTATTGACGCCTTTAAGCGACGAGAGAGATCTAAATGTCACGAGAGTTCTTCTAAATGCCATGAATGTCTTAAAGGCTGAATACAAACTTTGAAAAATCGATGAAAACGCTATTTTATCGTCGGCCAACTAAAACTTGATAAAATACAGTCAAAATAAAGCAATAAACGTAGCCTATCTACAATTTATGGGTTATTTTGTCATCCACCTTAGATAAACATCATCTACACCCGATGCCGCTTGATATAATCGTCGTTTTCACTCACGGTTATTAGCATAAAAAACTAAAACATAAATCGCAATGGAACAATTAGCTAATGTGAAAATTGAATAATTGCTATGAAAATACTACTTTCGACAAATGCCAAGCTATCGTTGGTGTAATATGTAACTCACTCCTACAATATCTTTTAATCAAGTGGTTTATTTGGTTTCATAACGTACCTCTTTAAGATGTTACTTGTCATTTCTTTGTCGGTGCTATTTTCATTGATCGTACATAAATTATAATAATTATTGTTTAACCAATAACTTTTAAATCAAAATCAACATATACGTATTTTAAATTGTATAGCCTAAATGGTAATTTTTATTGGCAAATCGCTACATAAAACTAAAACTAATCATTCACCCCGTTTCAGCGGATAGGTTAGGTAACAATTCCTTATTAAAACATTCAATGAGTATTAAATTGGATGTTGAGGTAAATCAGCTATAAATCACCTTATCTTAAATTTAAAGAAGTTTCAAAGTGTCAGTGAGAGGAAAACTATCGCCTTGGTCGTAAGTCACTTCACCAGATTTTATTACCTTACATTTACAGCATATAATATTCGAGTTGTATGGCTACATTACTTTCTTAAATATTTGATTTTTTTACTCTAATTATTTATGTATATTTTTTTATAAAATGTTGTCTTTGTAGCTAAGTTTTAAAAACTTGTAGTTTTACAAAACTAAAACTTAAGTATAGAGAAAAGCTCTAGATGTCTTCTTCCTTATTTACAACTCTCGGGAACCTGACTCGTTTATTATTTACTGGTCCATTTGGGAGATCTTATAACAGATATTTACTCCGCCTTTAGTGTTAATTCAATCGCATTTCATTTATTAAATGGTGCCAAAAATTATTTTACTTAAAACAAAGTGAAAGTAGTATCTGTATATCATATCCATATCCTGTTAAGTAAGAAACGTTTAAAGAATCTTAGATTTTGTAAATTTTCTTTTTATAGAAAGGTACAAGATATACAGGAATAGCTTCTTAAATAAATTAATTAAAATAATTATATAAATAATTAGTTTAATACAGATATTATAACAAATAATGAGTAAAATTATTATTGTCTTATTTAAATGTACAAGTAAACGGGTTGCTCGAAATCGAGCAATTTAATCTGAACCATCCCATTCAATTAAAAAAATTGTTTAGTTTTAATTCGATAACACTTTACCAATCTAATATTGTGATAATAAAAACTAACTGATAAAAATACACTTAGTTACAGCTGCACATTAACTGATGTTTAAAAAACTAAAACCATACACAATGTTACTCCAATAGGGAAATTTCAAAGTTTAATAATGCTTTGCGATTCTCATTTTTTTTGTAGTTTTACAAAACTAAAACTTAAGTAGAGAGAAAAGCTCTAGATGTCTTCTTCCTTATTTACAACTCTCGGGAACCTGACTCGTTTATTATTTACTGGTCCATTTGGGAGATCTTATAACAGATATTTACTCCGCCTTTAGTGTTAATTCAATCGCATTTCATTTATTAAATGGTGTCAAAAATTATTTTACTTAAAACAAAGTGAAAGTAGTATCTGTTTATCATATACATATCCTGTTAAGTAAGAAACGTTTAAAGAATCTTAGATTTTGTAAATTTTCTTTTTATAGAAAGGTACAAGATATACAGGAATAGCTTCTTAAATAAATAAATTAAAATAATTATATAAATAATTAGTTTAATAGAGATATTATAACAAATAATGAGTAAAATTATTATTGTCCTATTTAAATGTACAAAAACGAGATGTAAACGGGTTGCTCGAAATCGAGCAATTTAATCTGAACCATCCCATTCAATTAAAAAAATTGTTTAGTTTTAATTCGATAACACTTTACCAATCTAATATTGTGATAATAAAAACTAACTGATAAAAATACACTTAGTTACAGCTGCACATTAACTAATGTTTAAAAAACTAAAACCATACACAATGTTACTCCAATAGGGAAATTTCAAAGTTTAATAATGCTTTGCGATTCTCATTTTTCCTTTTTTTTTTTGCAGAAACAACTACAGATCAAGCCCTATCCATCGACATCAGAAACTTGGAAATCGGTTTATAACTGTAGGAGTTCTTTGAACAAAAAACTATTAGCGTATTAAATAAGTATAGATAAAATGAAGAGTTATTAACTTATTAAAATTTAATTACTTGAATATGAAAAATAATTACTCTAACGAAAGGATTTAATTACCTAAATATGAATATAATTGTTAGTTAAAATACTTTAACTATACCAATAATTAAAAAGAGTATATTTAAATTATTTCATCACATCAATTAAACAAAATGTTATAATGTATTTTCGGAAATTAGTTTGATAATGTTCATAACTTTAAAGTTTTTTGTTCAAATCATACATTTATTTACAGTCTTTTCAGAAACCGATTTAACTTAGGGTCATTATTATGGTATTTTATTTTCAGCCAGTACTTCTAGTGTAGTGATACTGTAGGTTCTATTCAAGAAAATTGTTTTAAGAGGCCAACTTACTAGACGCATAAGATAGATTAATGTACTAATTAAAATATTTAATCTTAAGAAAATTATATAATCTTTTGAAACAAGAAATATAAGTAAAATACATCATACTGTTCTCTTACCTTTATTAGGTAAAAATTTTCCATTTATATCATATTTTATTTTAGGCGCCCATTGCAATTGGGAAAGGTGAAGGGGGTGGTTAAATCACATGCTTAAATAAGAAACATGTCAGGTGCAGCATGAATCCCAAAATTTTAAATGTTATTTAAAACATTACTTAAAAGTAAATAAATATTATCTTTATACAACTGTTATAAATACTGTTTATGAATATATTTAATAGTATAATTCAGCCTAACCGCTTTTATTAAGTAAATTGCATTGTGTAATCGGTGTATTACATATAAGACTACATAGTATCAGTAGCCTAACCAAATGTAATGATTCTCCTGTCAACGAAAGCCCTAAAGATCGCAAATGGTGGATAGTGCTCCTTGTCAGCGTAAACCAAGCAAGAACATGCTGACTTTCATCTCCTCCGATATTCTTTATGCAAACTGTCAAGAATATCTGGCCTCTATTAACTCCAACAGCCAAAAACCTCTTAGATGTATTCACTGTTTTTATTCAAATAGTGTTTAAGCATTAAAATTCAGCACTGTTAAACACTCTCAAGTTGGTGTAGTTTAAAGATTAGCCTTAAACACAAAATTATTTCTTTCCTAAGATAATCTTGGAAAAGTATTTAAGCACAAACTTTTAGTAATGTGATTTTAAGTTATTCCAGAATTCAATTGTGTTACATTTGCACATGTAAAGATGTTTATGTAAATATTTACATATAACGTACTAATGTTTAAAATATGGTGGTTTAGTTTTTAGTATTTGGATGCCTAGTGTTTGTGATTACGTAGTCACATTTCCACTCGATTAAACACATCATTGGGGTTCTCTAACAGTTAATATTTTCTTCTCTCCATTAAAAAGATAATTATTCTCTATTTTGTACCTCAAATACATACATAATACTGAATATCTTTGGGTAAACTTAGTATATTAAGTTTTAAGGGTTACTAGTTTTTTATTTACTAAAGATGTACGACCAACTAGGTTTTACAGCATTTTACACAAACAACTATGACAAAGTAGCTAGCCTAATGTTTGAAGACAAAAACCTTAAGGTACATTAACTATTATCTCTTATGAAACACTGAATACAGATCTGTTTACTACAGACCGATCAATATCCGATGTTGAGGTGGTTGAGGTTTCTTATAAGCCAGACTAAATCGGAAAGCAATTTCGAAGATTAATGTAGCATCTCGGAGCATCAACAGCCCCGCCGCTCTTCGCGAAACTTCCCGATCCATCAATAAAGTCCTCATAGAATTCAACTAAAAACCATGATTTTTTACATCTACTAAACGTCCCCAACAACAATCAAAAGTCAAATTTCAGTGCATGCTCAACCTGTTTAGGTCCTGGACTACAATGTTATGCTAATAATAAAATTTCATATTTCAAGGATAGCGCCTTTATTTTAAGTCCGGTTCTTATTAGTTTTTGTGAAAAACCACTGCAGACCAAGCCCTATCCAACGAAAATCGGTTGACAACTGTAGGAGGAGTTTAAATTATTGAAAAAAAGCGTATTTAATAAGTGTGTTGAACATATACAGCATAACCTGTAGTATTCTTGATATATTACATACAGTAATCATCTACTTCACTAAAAACATAGCATATTTATTTTATGTGATACTTTAACACTTTTGTTTACATTTACATTTGTTTCATTTGTTTTTCACACGAGTTACATTTGTTTCACACATCACGTTTTTAGCCGTGCGGAAAAAAACCGCACGATTAAAAACCGTCCGTCAACACCATACAAGTAATTGGCAGCCGGTTGGAAACCGTCGCCGTGCTTGTGTGAAAGGTCTAATAAGATTCTATTGGAATGTCCGCCGTGTGATTTTTAATCGTACGGGCAAAACCGTGATGTGTGAAAGGAGCGTTAGATATTTGGTTTATAAATTAATTCAAATGCTCCATCATTTTAGGAAATATATGAAAGCGTTAATTTTGTACTCCCAAAGAGCAAATCAATCTGAGTAGCAATTAGCCTAATTCGAATAAAGATTAATACAACTGAATATTTTATGAGAGTCTATCTCACTTTCTTATTATTATTTTTTTTTTAGACCTTAAAATAAACAAATTCGGTAATTGTGCTACTTATTGACGTCAAAGGATTCAAGGTTTATTTATTTATAATGGATATTAAATAACGTTAATATCCATTATTATGTATAATATCCAAATTATGTATAATCAACAATACTTGATAAAAATAGACGGTTTACATTAAATATTAAGGAGAATGACAAATATGAAAAAATGTATGAATTGGTTTTTGTAAAACGACAATTATATGAGTGTGATTAAAATATTGGAAACAATATCTTTTATTTGACTGCTGATGAAACACATGGGGGCAATCCTCTAAACACCCACTTCAGCCCAACGATTCAGAACAGGTGTCCAGTTAAGCGACAACCCATTCGGGTCAAGTATCTTGAATTCC
Organism: Neoaliturus tenellus; assembly: GCA_030545055.2. Taxonomy (NCBI): domain Eukaryota; kingdom Metazoa; phylum Arthropoda; class Insecta; order Hemiptera; family Cicadellidae; genus Neoaliturus; species Neoaliturus tenellus. The sequence goes on from CM061533.1 coordinate 229,422,770, forward strand.
TGTATCCCATATATGGTGATGGCAGAATGTACCAAGAACACTTTGTGTAATCAGCATAACATAAATCTTATTGAAACATTTTAAAGACTATTTTAAGTTGTGGAATATTGGTAATGCGATTGGTACTAAAAATATCAAATAAATGCACTTTAATTCGAACAAAACCCGGAAAGTGATAAAACTATTAGTTTATTTTTTATCTAATTAATTTAGCAGGTTGTGAGCACGGATTGTTTATGTGTGGTATAATGCTTTGCCAATTTTATTATATTACGACTTTAAGAAACAGATAAAGAAGAGAATTCAGGAATTTAAATTGTGTTTTAGTTTATTGTCAAATTGTGCAGAATTTCCATCGCTAATTAAAAAAAAATAAAAAATAATACCCCCGTCGCAGCAGACCTGCGTACTCAGCGAATTTCCAATGGAATTTCAGATTATTTACTTTCCCCATAAAAACACCATAAGATCGAGTATGTAGGTTTGCTGCCATGGGGTGTTGTTAGAAAATCTAAGTTAATTAATAATTGGTTAACACAAACCAAGTTAACACAAAATTGTATCAAGCTCTGGCAATTTTTTATTTTCCCCATAAACCCCATGGGGGTGAGTATGTAGGTTTGCTGCCATATGGGTTTCGTAAGCAATTATAAGTTAAGCTCTATCTAGATAATGTACATACCAAATTTGATTAAGTTATGTCAATAAATGAGCAAGATATAGGGTTTTCTTGATTTCCCATAAGAATAACATGGAAAACACATTTTTGGATTTTCCCCGTAACCAGTTATGCTATGATAAAAATTCAAAATACCAAATTGTTTGTTTTTTTTAAGCTCTTTTAAATGGTTTCAGTTAAAATTGATGAATTTTAAAAATTAAGGTCCAAAAATTCCAAAAACCCATTTTTGACCCCTTTGAAACCCCATAAAACCCCGTTCCCATGGTCCGATCATTCTGGTTCGCGAACTCAACCTAGTAGGCGCTGGCTTACACCCCTGGACCAAATTTCATCAAAATCGGAGGTTCCGTTCAAAAGTTATCGTGTTCACGGACACATAGATATATATATATATATATATATAGATATATATATATATATATATATATATATATATACATATATATCAATTTGAATGAACGGTGTTTTTGGCTTCTAGGGACCTCAAAACGAAAAAGTATCATGGTCCCGGGCTTAGGTCTTACCGTGACTACTACCGTAATAGCGTATTCCCTATAGGGAAATTCGCTAAAAAAAAGAAAAGTTGAGCGCTTTTATACAGCATATTCTTAGAACAGTTTTGTTTTCTGCTATTATTCCACTCAACAATATTCAGTCTAATATTTCCAATACATAGTAAAATATAAACCTAAATATACAGGTGTATAGTATCATACACTTACGACACAAATTTGGATTAGTGTCATGATTTAATCATTTTCTTGACGCCGACGCTACGAAGGCTTATTAATACAGTGAATATTAATTGAGGATGAGTGTAAAATGGATTTGATGTCGTAGCTTTGTTACTGCCTAAGACCAGTTGATTCTTTAGACAGGGTCATTAATTAGTAGCCTAAATATCAATAGCAGCTGGGTAGAGTTTCGAACTAAAGCTACTAACTTCTCTCCGGATCGAACCGATAATCTTCAGATTCAATGACGAGCTCTATAACCACTTCCTGCCCAGTCATAACCAAAAGTGTTTCTAAGCTAAAGGTGTATCAATAGAGTTATATTATTAACTGCAATTCTAGATGCCATGAAATGAAACTAAATGTATGGAGAGTGAGAAAGAAAGCAGTGATGAAATTTGAATATTTAAACTGAAATTTTCACATTTAAAGGAAACCAATAAAGATGTTTTCTAATTATAAGTAATTTATAATCTCGATCGTATTAAAATAAACTATCGAGTTGCAAGCGAATTTTATAGTACCAAATGTATATCTGATGTGATGTAGGTTAATAATAAAAGAGTAATTCATTAATTCATTAGCCACTAAGCAGAGTTTAACAATACTAGCAGTGAATTAAATTAACATAGCTTCGATCGAGCACTTGGCCAGACAAATATTTACCTCCAGTATTCACTGCTTATCAACCATTTGCTACGTCAGAGGATACACAAACTTTCTCTCGAAAATTGGTTTGAAAATAACATTTATCGTATTTGTATTATTGGTGTAGCATTTGAAAACTGTATTAGGTTGTGTAGATTATTTTTGTACACTTTCCTTTAAAACTATTCCTCCTCTTTGGGGCACTATTTTAAACTGTACATTACATTAGTTAAAATACTTTATAGACCATATATACTGTTAATTTTTTATTGGCATCGACAAAATTGTATAATCTCTAAAATTATTTCATAGTGAAGTATGGACTATTTTATAGTAAACCAAGACATCAAATAATTTTAATTTATTTTGAATAGTTTTCACTGTTTATGGTATGAAAAATACTCACTACAAATGTAGCCTACTTATACTTTTATTCGGAAACACTTCTATGAAAGTATTTTTCGATAAATGACAGCTATAACGGTAATTCATCAAACAATAATTTTTTCACTACTTTGATTCCTTAATTGAAGTTCATTATCAAAATTGTTTAGTGTTATAGTCCGAAGGTATTATTTTGTCAAACTTTGACATTATGAAGGTACGAGAGGAGCACTGTACATGACAAATATTTACGACCAGAATGGATTGCTTATCAAACAAGGTTGTGTTCTCTGGCAGACGTTTCACCGTTTGGAAAACCAGTTTTCGCTTTATTTTAATGTTTGTACAGACAATTTTAGAGATTAACAAATGTGTTTAATGTGCTTCACATTTTGGGCTAAAATTTATAAATAAACTGTATAATTTTTCCATAACAAGCATACAAAGTTCACTGAAATGAATTTTTATCGCGATTTAAGGCAAAGGATTTATATCAGTTTCAATTAATTTTAGAAAATGAAGTCTTCCTGCTAAAATCGACAGTAAAATGATTCTTCTTAAAACTACTGTAGTATCAATATAAGGCTAGTATTGCTGTTTCCATTGTACCCTCATTATACCATAACAAACCTTATTACCATATTACCTTATTATTATTTACTTATTATTCTATTATTTATTTTGATGTATTATCAATGCATTAATCAAAACTGAGCAACAAACAGGATTTAAATAATCATGTTACTGTATGTGATAATTACAAATTAATTGAAGACCTTGTGTTATTCTTTGCCTTAATTGGAATTCCGCCATCACGAACTGGAAAAACATTTTCCACCCTAGTTTTAAAATATACAAAATATTAACTATTTTAGGCCTACCCATACAGAAAAAAATGTGCAATTTAAAAATGAGTTTCTTTCTGTCTTTATCTGTTACCGGACGAAGTTACTATATTATACTAAAAAGTTGAATGATAAGAAATTGATTTTAATGTAAAGTTTATGACTCAAGAAAAATGTGAGTGTATTGAAGTTCTTTTTTCAGGTGTACATATATCAGTCAATAACAAGATTGCATTAAACATTATAATTGAAATGCAGGATCATAGAGCTTAAATCTTATTTCAAGACTTCTTGGAAATCATTCTTGACATAATTAAAAGAAAACATTGAAGACATTTGGCTGCAGTAATGTATGCAGCCCTCTCCAAACGCAGTTTCTAAGAATTTTAATTATTACAAAATTTCTGATGAACTAGTATATTTTAATAATTATTAAATAACGAAGCTTTTTTCTAGGAAAATCTATTAATATTTGATCTAGTCTTTAATATTTTTAAAATATATCTATAAAAGGATATTCCATCCTGAGGATATTCCTCAATTCCAGTGAGTAAATCATAACGTTTGTACTTCTATTGTTATGATAAAAAAATCCTGTATTTAACTTAAGTTGTGGGCACTAGCGAAAAATAAACTAAACAACTGATATATTTTTATTACATCTTAACTTACTATTATTTTGGAAGTATATAACTGATTCATATTAGACAAAGTAAGGGGGTGAGCCGCTACAGTACAAGGTACTGGCGCAAACCTTGTACTGGCGCAGTACAAACATGGTACTGATAAATGTCACTGGCAGAACGCGGATTCGAACCCACGACATCGCTGCCATGTTCCCGAAGTCCGGCGCGCTAACCACTTCGCCACCGACTCACCCAATACATAAAAAATAATAAAATAATTAAAATAAAAAAATAATTGGAAGTATATAACTGATTCATTATTATTGATAGTAAGAAACAGAACCCAAAAGAATGTGTAATAACAATAGTATGTGGTCAATATTAAAAAATGAATACAAAAGTACAATACATTAGGTCACAGCTAATACAAGCGATGTGCACCGGACCGACATAACAACTGCATCGCTCGTGGAATGCAATGTTTTCACTGCAGTATGTTGCTTTAACCGTTCGGTAGCTTTTGCTTGGCAGATTTTAATTGATTTAAAATAGTATGCATTTTTAATATACAGTATTTTGTTCTATAAGTTTATGTTTACCGGTACGAGAGATCGCCACTCACTAAAATCTCATTCTCGACCAAAATTTTCATTCATCGGGACCAAATTAGTTGAAAAAATATATAACTGAAACATCTACTCTTCCTGATTTTCTAGTATTTGTTATTAAAACAGTTGTCCAATGATACAATCCATTACACTTCTTCCATTTGGATTAACATTGAAAATAGAAAGGTTGTAGGGTGTAGCCCTGATACTTGATACTTGGTACTTGATGTCTCCAACGTTGACCGACACTGTTGGATAGGTTGCGTCAATTTATTAAAATAAAATGAACGTCACCTGAGCCGACATCATCTGGGAACAGATGTGAATTAAAATGGAATTCTGTTATCTACAGGACACTACCATTGACTATGTACACTCAAAGTCAATGACACTACATTTCTACCGGTATGCCCGGGTTCCTCCTACGATGCACACAAGCTGAGAAGAAAGGAGGAAAAGAATCATGCTTGCCTATTTCTTTTGTTTTTGTTTTTTTTTTTTTGTTTTTTTGTTTAAAGAGGTTGGCGGACCTCTTTTTGCCTTACTTTGCCCCGTCCACATAGACTATTGATCTGAGCGTGGAACATATTAGACAAAGTAAGGGGGTGAGCCGCTACAGTACAAGGTACTGGCGCAGTACAAACATGGTACTGATAAATGTCACCGGCAGAACGCGGATTCGAACCCACGACATCGCTGCCATGTTCCCGAAGTCCGGCGCGCTAACCACTTCGCCACCGACTCACCCAATACATAAAAAATAATAAAATAATAAAAAAATAATATATTAATACATAGAAAATAGATAGATAACTTTGGCTTCTAACAGAAAAAAGTACTGAAACTGTCCTTTACCCAACAGTAAATAGAATATTACACAACGATTAAAAATAATTATTTAATTACACGATTTTCTGTTAATTCTGTTAATACAACACTCAAAACATTTTAATATTATACATCTCAATGTGTATTGAGATTTACAATATGACTTGTAGTAATTATTAAAAATATTCCAACTTAAATATATACACATATATATATACATATATATATATATATATATATATATATATATATATATATATATATATATATATATAACTATTTTAATAGTCGTTTACAGTTTTTAGTAGTAAGTTTGAAATTTGTATAATAGTTTTATGTTTTTTTATGAAAGACAATATCATTCATAATTTTCAAAAAGGATGTAAAACGACCTAAGTATATTTCAGTATGGTAGTTATGTTTCCTAGAAATAATTAAAACGAATAATTTGATGTACAAGCTCTTAAGTACATTCGGTGTTTGCTTTTTAAAAGTAATAAGTTAATGGCAATTGGTAAATAAAAAAGTATTCAGGTATTCAGCACCCAGGCGTAATATGTTATATTTCCCCTTGTGACATAGAGCTTCTAAATATTAATGGAATGAATGTTCTTCAAAAAATTGCTGTTCATGTTTGTGTTATCAGTTTTACCTATTTTTTTTTTTGAATTCTCTTGTTTTTAAGATAATTTTTATTTCTTAAGCATGAGATGCAGAAAAATAATACATTCTTGGTAATTCCGCCACTACAATAATTGTTAAAAACTAAGGATTAGAGGATATCTACGTTTTAAAAACTTCTTAAATCGACTACAATCCCAAAATAACATTGTCAATATTTATAGTTTTTAACGGTCAAATATTTTAATTTAGTCATCATGACTATCTATAGTTATAGTCATCTCGTGGGTTACCAAGTTTACCAATTCTATAATCCAAATCTATTACTTAAACGAACCGCTAAATAAAAAATCGTCCCCAATACATAAAGACTTTAATTTTTTCACTTTAAATAATTATTAAACTTCTTAGCCTCTTAACTTGTTCATTTATATTTAACTATAGGAAACAATCATAAAACCAAATTTACACTCCAACAGCAGGAAGTAATACATTTCTTGAACCGAGATCTGAGTTGGCCACTTGTGATCATCTGTTACGGATTGGTCTCCAAAGGATTTCCGGGGTAAGATAAACTCAGCAATATAGCGTCACTGAAATACTACCTTCAACTGACTTGGCTACAGTTGGTTATTCGAGACGTGAGACAGCCTGCCAGGATTTGTGCTACACATGAGTAGTGGGAAATGCGGGAGCTGGGACGTGACGTCATCACGATGACGTCAGCGGTAATGACGTCATCATGACGTCATGTGACATCATTGGTGACGTCATCGGTGACGTCATCGATGACGTCATTGTGATGACGTCACGTCCCAGCTCCCGCATTTCCCACTACTGTTATGAATATGAATAGTTACTTTCTACAAAAGTAACTAAAACAATAAAAATACAAAATTACTAAACTAAGATATAATATTAACAGCAAAAGAGGTTGTTAATGGGAAAATTGGGGTTTTTTCTTGTTCAGGAAATAATCCCTTTCAGGGGACTAATAAATAATCAGGACAAATGCACAAATAACGGTCACGGCACAATCTATTTTGACTTGACTGGATTTTGGCTTTAGCGAACGAATACACCAACTACCAACGAGGTTGGTTTGACCTCGTTGGAATACACAGCATGTGTTCCAGGGTTTCCAAGAGATGAACTTCATATTCTACGTGGATATGACCAAATTGATTTTCCCTCGAATTTCATTGTTACTCCGGAGCATATCTTGTAACTTTAAATAGTACAAGGTAAATACAGAACTTAAAATAGGCCTAATTCAAGGGTTCAGAATTATACTGGACACAAAATCATTTTTATTAGTGTAAATATGCTCAGAAAAGGTAGTCTTAACTTAAAATAATTTAATTTGTTAAGTTGGTACGAAATTGCTTTATAGGAAGAGGTAAAGCTACCTATATTGGAGTCTCTCAAATTATGTGTAAAAGCGTTATTGTAACGCAGAACTGAGCTGACCAAAACGGCTGTCGGCATCACGTAGTTTAGTGCTGTTTTTTATTTTTCGTGTATTTAATTCTTGTTCTTCCTTTGTCTCTCACGTACCACCTGAAATGCTCTCGCGTACCACCAGTGGTACGCGTACCACCGGTTGAGAAACACTGCTTTAAACAAAGCACTAAAAGACGTTATAAGTTATTAAATTACAAACACTATTTTAGGAAACCTGGTACTCAAACATGTTTGTCACAGGTTTAAATTCTTTTGTTACAGTTTAAATTCCTCCCCCACCTCAAAATTCTCGAGAAGGATCAGCTTTATAAAAACGACCTAAAGTTGGTCTTGTTTGTGGTCGCTTTCCAAAACTGCAATGTAAAAACATCTGTTAACATTTTTTCGTGCAACAAACCCAAAAGTTATGTTTGTCTATTTTCTCTGAAAAATTAAAAAAAAAAATATAGTACTAATCAGAAACAAATAAGGACAATAACTACTATAAATAAACAATAACTACTTGAAAACTCAATTTTTTAATGCAAAATGTTAAACCAGTGACTTTTCAATCAACTGACATATTTTATTAGCTGTTTATTTATTTATTTTATTTTGATTTTTAATTAATATGGAAGTTAAATATTGAACGTAAACAGCAGGAATGCGGAGTACATATTAACAAAAGAAAAGCTGTTTCATTCCTTTGATGTTGGAAAATGCTGCTTTTGAGTCAGGCCGGTGACGTAATCAATCTGATAAGAATAACATGTACCAGCTGATCAGGATAGTGACGTTTTGGGTACTAATTTCTACATCGTTTTGGTTTCACCCGATAATGAAACAGCCCTTGTCTATTACATTACAACAGTTTTCCCCAGTCCTGGTAAACAGTTGATGGAACTGTTATTTCATTAATTAGTTATTTTTTTTATATTTTTCGATACGATGATAAACAGTATACATCACTCGGAACAAAAGTTTTGTCTGTGCTCAATTACATTACCTTCTTCACCTCGCTCGTAAAACACGATTGCGCACAGAAAAATGCCAATTTCTGTCCTAGTGAATAAATAATAGTTTTCATCACTAACAGCAAAAGTGGCTCTTTTTGGTGTCCAATTGCAAGAACAAGGCGTAGCCGAGTTTTAAAAAACGATTAAGCACAAAAAATACACTTTTGCTTTGAGTGATTAACAACGGTTTTTATCATACTGCAATAATATTTAGTGGGAAACTTATTTGAAAGTAAATTAGTTATAATTTCTATCTGTTTACGATTAGTAGTTGACTTCCATCTGCATTTAAATATTTCTTATAGGCCTTCACAGCTGATATATAAGTGGAATTGAAGAAATGTCAAAATCTTGCATTAAATTTGTAGTGTGCAAGTTGTTTTTGGTTTACATTGGCCTTATTTGTTTTGGATTAGTATTTTTACTTAGGAACAAAACAACTTTTGAGGTTAGCGCACGGAAAAATTAACAGATGTTTTTTTCGGTGCACTTTTAAAAGACTACAGAAAAGGCCAGCTTTGTGGACCATGCTAATTACCTATTGGCCTGTGCGAATTCGTGTTTTTTTTTTTTTTTTTTTTTTTTTTTTTTTTAAGAATTGTGTTTATGTAAATTTTGTTAGTTAAGTGTTTTAGACTTAATTACGTCTTAACTCAATAAAATCTATTTCATTGTAGACTATTTTACAGTGGTGAAAAATGTTAGCACCTTGGAGTTGAACGATAGGGTTTTGCACGGGCCTTAGAGAGCAATAATGGCTTATGATGCTGAATTCATTTGTGAATAGACCTGTTACAATATTTATTATTAGTGTAAACGTACTTAAATTGCGACAAAGTAAAACAGCAGGACTGCTGTTTCCATATATAATATATTCTAAGTTGGGCTTATGAATACCATTGTAGAGGGATGGAGACAATTTATCTTAAACGTGGACAACTTTAATGTCTTTCTTATAAATATCGAGCCAGACGCCATGTGAACATTGGGTAAATGGCTTTCCAATAATATCTTCTTGACTGCAGAAGGATCGATTCAATAGTTTTATTATTATTTTACAAAAATAAATTTAAATGCTTTCTAAATACTTTGTAAAGCTTAAAATTATAACAAAGCAAACATAGAAATAAATGGCAAATTGTTATTGAATGCATTAAAATCTGAAGCAATATGTAACAGATTAAAAAATTTTACATTCCCATTCTTAATTATTTAATTATAAAAGACAATATTACTGTTAAAATGTGACATTTACTTTTATTGGTATTAATGTAAAAAGTTAGGGGATGTTTTGCAAAAATTAGTATGAATAAAACGGTAACTGTTACATATAAATCTAAAACTTTCATTACCGGTACCCACCAACATACTCAGATCCACATTGTAGGGCCCTAATTGATAAATATATTATGTTTTGTTTTACCAAAGTCAAATTTTCTATTTTAAAAGTATAAAATATACATAAATGTTTGTTTTAAGTTAAATTAATCCTCATCGCGTCCAGCACTCAACAGATTACTCGCATGTTTGTTGTGGATAAAACACGCCCACTGATAAATAACAGGATGAATATAAGGTGGGTGGCGCTGTCCTAAATCCTACACATAAATATATAGTCAATTGTTAAATAAGTCTACTACACATTTTAGATCTGCTACTGTTTTTATAATCACCTGGTGTACACCTTAAGGCCATATCTTCAGATGAAACAATGGGACATTATTGTTGGTGTTGTTTAGAATGGTGTTTTAAATCGCATTATACATTACGAGATATATATCAAAGGTCGGAGGAACACAACCTAAAACACATGTGTTTTTTAATAACCAGTATCAATATTGCTTAATATTTATAACTAAAACCCCACAAAGTAGCTGAGTAGTATAGTGTTCGCTTTTGGTTCCAGTGGTTGCTAGTTGGATCCTGAGAAAGGTAATAGGTTTTTAAAGGTTCGATTCTGGGCCCAGTTTACATTTGTCATCAGGCTATTATGATTTATGCTATCCGACAACAGGTCGACGTTGGTAGATAAACAACGGGTTTGGAGCGTTTCCCATTAAGCGTAAAAATGACACGTGCATTGAAATACACAAAAAAATATATCAGCGATTCCTTGCTTTCATTGCAATTTATAAGATTAATTATACTGTTTAAAACTCACTTAAATTTCCAAAAAAAAAAAAAATCTTTTACAAATTAACTTAGCATGTCCATGTGGTATCTGTGGGACATTAAATATGGAAATAAAATAATCAAATGTTTAATCTTGGGTATACATTAAAACGATTAAGGAATTTATAAATTTATTTTGATTTCATACCAAACATCCTGTGACCACAGTGTTGTGCAGGTTTTCTGTGATGTGGATTGATGGTCAAAGTGTGTACATTAGCTAACGACTAGAGCCACCTGCCCCAGGCTCGCCTTCCTTCCTGGCTCTAGGCTAATCTGCGTGCTTGATGAAATATAACATCCCTCCATTAGCAGTAATGAACAATGTACGCCTGGGTGACACTTTTTTTATTTCTGGAGCTTGTTTTGTGAACTTTTAACCTTTTTATGTGTACCTGGTATTTCTGCGAGAATCCACCCACCTTGTATTCGCAAGATCTAAATAGCTAGTTAAATTACAAAACAACATATATCCATTAGTATTACTGTTCAACTAATGTAATGGCAAGGTTTATTTCGGAACGATAATTAAATTAATGTTTCTTGATTGATTGTTTATTTCTACTGTATCCCAATCTAAATATTTATTGTTTTATATAACCTTAGGTTAACCAACAAATTTGTGATGTAGGAGAGTGCTAGTATTTATTTTTAGTTGAAAAGAAAATTTAATTGTTTCCGATCAGGTTTATCACTATATCTGACAATTAAAACATAGTGACAATCTCAAATATAGTGACTATTATGGATCAACTTTGATTCACTCATTTACAGCTATATAAATTGGAGTATAAAAAGTGGTTTTATGGATGGACGTAACAAGACAGAATAGTTTTGAAATAGTCTTGTTTGGAAGAAATACTAACGATGCCAATAAAATCAAAATTATATTTGTTTCTACCTCATTTAAGTTTGTAAACAATGAACATAGCCAAGAACATTTTAGTTTCAAAATATTTTGCACATTCTAGCCTACCGGTGTATAATTTATGTTTTAATCCAGACTTTAATTTTCTGGAGAAGTTGTTGGTGAAATACTATGGTCCAAATGTAACTTATTATCTTCATTTCCCATGATGCTAGAAGACTTTTATTTATACAGCTTTTCGTTTGACATTTTTTTAAATAAGAATCCGAAATCATAATGAACATTCGCTATATATCAATTTTAGGCTCTAGCCCTTGCGATTACCATCTACGTTGGTTCTTTCTGCCGCTTTAGAGTCTCCTCTAGTCAACGTCTTGCGTTCGTACTCGACTACATTCTCCACGTCTTCACTCAAGTTTCTCCCTTTACCGAGGATCATATCCAGCTGCCTCATCGAAGCATCTTTTGCCTCCTTGATGAAACTATCCTTAGCCACATTCTGGTTGAAGTCCATGTCGTCAGGCATGACGTTGAACTCTGAGAGGCCGAGGGTCTGCATACCAGTGAGGTACTGCCTGTAGGAGATGCTACCCTCGTCCAGCGGGTCGAGAGCGGTGTAGACGCTGTTGATGTGACTCTCCTCGAACACCAGGGGAGGGTCGCCGTCCTCATCTCGGTACCGGATACAACGGTCCAACAGGGAGACCAGGAATGGCTCTGGGTCCTCAGGAGTGTGCGCCAGAAGATGGGTCATCAAGAAGTTGAACAACTGGAAGATCTTTGCCTCCCAGAAGTATTCTAAGGTCCTCAGTTTGATTCCATCGCTCATAGACATCTGTCGCCATATTGGATGGTACCCGAAATACTTTTCTTTCTCCTTCTGGTGGTCGAGTTGGTCCAACAGAGACTGAGCAGTGACGTGGGTGGACGGGGTGAGGAGAGAGGTGGATGATTCTGAAGAAAGGTCGTCCCTTGTCTGATAAAATCCATCTCCATGACTCGGGGCATCGGCGAAGGCGATAGTTATAGTCCGCGTCCTCTCGTTTCTCGTCTCATTCAAAAGGGAACTGCCACTGGACAAATTAAACATTTTAAGCTGAAGTATGTTAAAGTAAAAAATAAGGTAACTTGTTATTTGATTTTGAATTGTTTATATACAGTGTTTAGAAAAAACTAATGAAGTCAAAGCAGCTGATTATTTTTTTTTATTTCATTTATACATATGATTTCCAGCTCCAAGTCGGGTTCAAGATCATTTACCACAACCGGTATTTACCTATCACATGATAAATCCTAGTGGATACCAGTGACGTCATTTTTCTGTCGTATTACGAATTTACCGAGATGGTGAACGTTCACGCACCTCTATTATTAATTTAAATAAATATCGTTACTCTAACGGAGGATCTTGAACATGACCAAACATTAGCCTACTCCATCTGATACTTTTAATAATTACCCTTTCTATGAAATAGATGCAATTTCATGTATGTATACCATTGATGATGGGCACGTGATATTACACGGCAAAACACTCCGCATAGGATTTTAAAAAGCCACATCACCTAATAAAATAAACAAAATGAAAAAAAATTCACCATTTAGAAGAATAAATTCTTTAATTAAAAAGTTTTTATTTTGGTTATTGAATTTTCAGTCAAATGAATTTGGTATTCACTTTTATAAATTAACTAATTACAACCACTTATGATATATTCATGGAGTCACCACACTTAATCTCTAGTTTACACGAAGTTGCATGGCGGTTGTAGATAGCGAGTCACGCTACAGCTCCAGTATCACCTCCGTACCGTGTAAAATGCAAACTTAAAAGCATCCGATGTTTAGCTGCTTGAGTTTATTTCCACCATTTGACTACATATACAAACATCAATATTATATAACTGAATGGTCTCAATAAATCATTGAAAAGGTAAGAGAATTTTTTGTTGAAAAAATGTAAATCAGATTCAGTAACCAAAATGATTTAAATGATCTGATGAGTTTATATAACTGCGTTATTCTATACATCCTCAGAAAAATACAAAATACAACTCAAAATCTCAAAACGCTTTGTTTTACTAACCAGTGCTTAAAAAAAAGGTCCTCTGTGATTCTGAACCTAAAACAAATAAATATACTAAAGAAATTCATAGAGCTTTTCGCTTTGTACGAAACTTTTCATGCTCTAAATCAAGGAGATGGAAAATAATTTAGGAGTCTTACTTAAAGAGTTGAAACGTAATGAAAATTTACTACCACAGTGCGGAGTAGTACCAGGACTGCGAAGAAGGAAAAAAAATAATAGAAATGCTATTTCATTCCTTTGTTGTTTCCAAATTCCGACTTTAATTATGGCCGGTGACGTAATCAATCTTAAGTCCGTTAGTCCATAAGAGGTAAAGGCTAATGAGATAGCCCTTGTCTATTACATTACAACAGTTTTCTCTAGTCCTATGTAGTACTATTAAAAGGGAATTTTTCATCTATTACACAGTTTACATTAATTTCTAAATTGAATCGACATTATTGCCTTTCTTCATTTTTTGCATTAAGGCTTTATTCTAATTTAAGTAATTCATTACTACAATAAAATAATTAAAAATGCTACTGTTTTTAGGTAATTTACAGATATAAATTACTATAAAAACATGTTTAACATTATGTGAACCAGATAAATTTTAAATATAAAATTACAGCAGTCGGACTTCAAATACCATGAAAATAGCACACAATATTTATACGTACCTTTTAAGTGCTACGAATGATGTCAAATGGGTAGCTGTTAAACCGTCAACCTTTCCCTTAGACATAAGAAGGTCCAAAGGATGTCTAAAGAATGTCATGAATGGGCAACTTAAATAATAAGGAAGCTCCTCTTATCCCATCGATTTTCATAGCTGTCGTCTACCCTGAGAAGTCTAGTTTAACACGTTAAAGTCTTAAATCTTATTTGGCTTCTAAGGCGCTTACAACCTAATCGATAAAGTAAGCAAGCATATTTTGTTTACACGGGTTATTTATGCACATAGCCGTAATTGTTATGAATATTTAAGGTCTATTAAAATATCGTGATTTTTTTTAATTTAAATTCAGTCTAAATGATAAAATATGTTTGTAAACCATTAAGTACAGAATGATGTGGCTTCAAGGAACAAAGCTTTTAAATCTATTCTTCCAATACTAACAAAATGAAACTGCTAGTTTATATTCACTTTAACTCTTACTGTAGAGTAACTTCTTTGACCTCTTTAAAAGAAGCAAATATTTTATTCAACTATTAGTTTCATCGAAAGGCCTAACACGTTATATCCATTTTCCATTTTAGCCATAACGCTTGACAAAAGGTAATGGGTATTGAATGTCAACCTGAATATTCTGTTTGACGATTATGTGTCTTAGCCTACAACGCCCCAAGGTGATACAAAACACCACCTGAAATGAAATGAAATGAAATGAAATTGACTTTATTCCCAATAGAATACAATTACATAAATCACAAAGTGCAAATACAAAAAAAAATCTAATTCTACTTATTTTCAAACCTATAACTAAAAAAAACCTAATAACAATCGACTTTTAAATTAAAACTATTTTTCAATGCACTTTAATAATTAAAAAGGAAAGAGTCTACATGGGCGGGTAGCCTGTGCGTAGACTAGTTGCTGGCAGAGTTATTGTAATTATTAGGGAAATATACTTAATTAGATGAATAAACACAGTTCAACAAGAAGGGATTTAATATTGTCATAAAAACGAATTAACTAAAATAAGTAAAAACTTTATTTGAGCTTGGGTAATTGAAGTTACGTTAAAGTGCAAACAGTAATTAATTAATGATTCAGTGTTGGTGAGGGGGGAGGGATGGGACCGTGTGTCAAGTCAAGTGTGTGGGGTCAACGGTCAGGCCAGGCCCAGGGCGATAACACATCCTCGGTTTGTTCGGAACTTAAGGAAACAAGCCATTCTACGACTTGTTTTTTAAAAGAATGAAGTGACGGCTGATTAAAAATCTCGGCGTTCCTGTACCTCAGACACATATTACGGTAGACTATTTGAGAAATATAAAACGAATTAGTTCGAGAGAAAGTTTTGGTTGATTGAGGCACTACTATTCCTACATTTCTTGAGAAACGAGTTCCATACGAGTGCGTAGTTTTTTCGAAAAGAGCGTCAAAATGTTTGTACATATTGACCAAGATGAATTTGAGAAACAATTGTCTAACTGTTAAAACACCAGTTTCTGAAAAAAGATCATTGGCGGGATACCTTTTACATTTTTTGAAAGCAACCTTAAGAATAGACTTTTGAGTGACAAAAAGTGGCTCGAGAACGGTTTTAAACGCACCACCAAATGCAATGATGCCAAATGATAGCAAGGACTGAACATATGCGTAATAGGCAGTTTTAATTTCTTTTTCATTTAAAACATCACTTATTTGTCTAAAAGCATAAATGTATTTTCGTAGTTTATTCTTTAGGAACTCAATATGTTCAGACCATTTCACATTTGAATCAAAAACAACTCCTAAATATTTGTATGACAGAACTTGTTCTATTTGTTCGCAAGAGCAAGAGTTGCAAAAACGATTGCTACAGACATGAATTACCAAATTGTCAAGCTGATAATCCGTGGTGTTCCGTAACGAAATCGGCATAAACTTTGTCTTTGTAACATTGAGTGATAATATATTTTGGTCAAGCCATTTCTTAAGCAACGACAAATCGTGTTCTGCCTTATTTCTTACCTCAGCCCAGGTATTTCCAGTTACAAAAATGAGTGTATCATCAGCAAACAAAGTTAATTTTCCATTGGTGTGAAGTTTTGAAATATTATTTATGTAAATTAGAAAGAGGGCAGGGCCAAGGGTCGATCCTTGGACCACTCCGTAATCAATCGGTAAAACATCACTTAACACCCCGCCGATTGAGACAGTCTGCAGTCTCTCAGAGAGATAACTGCTAAACCAAGCGAGGGCACTGCCACGCACCCCAATAAAATGTAATTTTTGTAACAAAAGGTTTCTATCCACTGAATCAAAAGCTTTCTTTAAATAAAAAAAAAAAAAAAAAAAAAAAAAAAAAAAAAAAAAAATAGAATTGAACGTTTATTAGAGGAAATAGCGTCATTTATGTCTTTATTAATGTCGAAAAGAGCGTCCGAAATATTTTTGTCATTTCTGAACCCATACTGAGATTCACGAATAATATGAAATTTTTGGAGGTAAGAAACAAGTTGGTCCTTGACAATTTTCTCAATGATCTTGGCAATAACACTTAACAGGGAAATCGGGCGGAAATTGTTCATGTCTGCGTAATCGTTTGATTTATGCAAGGGAATAATTTTTGCTAATTTTAATACGTCAGGAAAAAATCCCGAGGATAGACTGAGATTAGCTATATGATGAAGAGGAGTTGACATAAAATGGATATTATCCTTCAGGACCGAGGCCGAGATGCCATCATGCCCAGGCGCCGACCCGCCGCGTAGACCCCGGACGTAACGTACAATGTCGCGTTCTGTAACAGGAGTAAAAGTGAATGTAGAGTCGAGTGAGTATTCCGCATCGTCGATAACTGGAGCCCCTCCAGAATTTATTGAACTTGCTAAGTTAGAGCCAACTTTAGTGAAAAAATTATTAAATTCGTTTGAAATTTGAATTTTTATTTCCTTATCTGTTGAGGATCCCGGCAGAAATTTCTCAAAGTCAAATACTTCTTTAGAAGTGTGTCTACCTGACAGTTCATTAATCACCCTCCAAAACTGTTTAGGATTCCTACCAGACTCATTTAATTTACCTCTGTAATAATCTCTTTTGGCTGTTTTAATACTTTTATCCAAAGTATTACGCACATACGTATACCTGTTTATTAGCAATGCATTAAAAGGTTGTTTCTTAATTTTTTTGCTCAATTTATCCCTCTCCCTAATTAAACGTATTAAATTAAAATTGATCCAGGGCTTTATTCGGGTAAATCTCGACGATCGACTCCCAATTACCTTTTTAGATGCTGAAATGCATTCAGTTATTTTGTTACAAAACAAGGTTGAACAACAATTAACATCAAAACTATTAAGTACGGGGCTCCAGTCAACCTGTGAAATTAGTCCAGTCAGTAGTATATTGTCGGTATAAGTGCGGGGCGCCGTGTCTATCTGTGTGTCAGCGTGTGCGTTATCCTTCGTAGAGATAGTGAGGGCAGTGCTGTAGTGGTCAGTAACGTGAGAGTGAATGACAGCTGATTTTACTTGAGACATGTCTTGGAAATGAACAAAAATGTGGTCGATACAGCTGGAGCTGTGATCTGTCACCCTTGTCGGCTTGTCAACACATTGTGCTAGTCCTGCACCCAATAAACAGTTTAAGTAAGAGTCAGTAATTGCATCAGACTTTAATAGATCAATGTTGATGTCCCCTAAAAAAACACACCTTTTATCTTTGCTTAATGAATCATAATAATTTTCTAACCCCTCCAAAAAATAAATAACATCACTATCAAAGGTTCTGTAAACAGCAAGAATGTTGAAAAGTTTATTGAAGTAAGAAAACTCCAAAGAAAGACCAAAAACCTGGTTGATATTTACTTGTGTAACATTTGCAGATAATTTTTTATTATAAAATATTACCATGCCGTCATTCCTGTTCTTCTGTCTGTCCGTCATCGCAACATCAAACCCGTCAATGTGACCCACCTCCCCCCCGCTCAACCAACATTCTGATAAAACTATGATGTCTAATTTAATTTTAATGGATTCTAAATAAACTAATAAATTATCAAAATTCTTCGAAAAACTTCTTATATTCATGTGAAACACACTTAAACAACACTCCCCTGGCTTTACATCAAAAAATTGCTTGCACTCCAAATAATCGTTCAACTCCAAGCAATCGTTTATTAAAAAATCTGTTTCATTGCTTTCAAAAAGCATTTGGTCCACACGCAACTGCCAACCCACCCACGTGCCTTAACTAAAATAAAATAAATGAAGCCTGAACATTCATATAAAATCAACTCGTGACAAAAAGGTATACATAATGGTTTACAACCTTAAAAAGCATTTAAGCATTTTTTACAGCATGAAAAAATAATACAAAAAATTTAGTTATCCACACTCAATTTACTAGGCCTACAGCAGAAAACTAATATTATTTGAAAAAAAAAAAACATATTTTTAAACAAAAGGAACACGACAATACAATATATAAAATAAAACAGCATTTAATTTTACAAAAGATGCAAATTTTTTTTTTAGATGCAAAATAAAATAAATAAAATTAAAAAAACTTTTAATTGCATCCGTGAACAAGCCAGCTCGAAACTAATTATCTTTAAAGTGCTTATCATGCAATCGTATTTTGTGGGAACAGAAGTGAAACATAGCAACCCTACACCTATTATTGCCTATAAAAAGGAATATTCTTTGTGATAAGCTTGTAAAGGGGTTACTAGGCCTAAGCACAAAGGAATTTAAAATTGTTTATGAGAATTTAAATTAATGACTAAGCTTACAAAAATCTGAGAGATATGGTTCAACACTTTTGCATGATAATGATGATCAATTTTTATTTTGCATTGAAAGACAAGAACATCCATGGGCCTATTTATATTTATGAAAATTTAAACGATATGAAAAACATATAAATATGTTGTTGGATATAAACCTTGTTTTGTAATTAATAAAAGATGATTATAATCTTTTTTTCTCAATCAAATAAGAATTAAAAGCTGCTGTGTTGACACACTGTAAATAAAAATAGAATTATTTGGGACAAAATTTAATTTTTCGAGTACTCAACTAATTATTTTAGAAATCGGTGATAGTATAAATATCATTAAATTATCAAATCAATGATTTTCTTCCATTTGATGGGTATACTTTTTAGAAATTGATAGCCTTCGGGTGAGCAATTGAATTTTTGAGAAAAATATTTTGAGGTTTTCCAAGTAATTAATTTTAAAACTAATCTTTCTTGATTCTCATACCATCAATTTATTTAACTGGCGTACTTTGCTGCTCGATATTGAGCAATATACTTTTGGACTATGACATGTAATTGATAAAATTGATACGTTTAGTTCTAAATCAATAAAACCCGATCAATCCGATATTATGATTGCCAAGAATCACTCAAAAAAACACTTAATTACATGTGTACATTGAGAGATTCTCTTTTTAAATTCTCAACCAAATCCCAATGTTATTTTAATGAGAAACTTTCAAATTTTCATAATGAATAGCAAATTTATTTTAAGCCCGATCCCCATGATTTTTTTAACGTAAATAACTACAGACTAAGCCCTATCTAACGACACAAAAAAACCATAAAATCGGTTTAAAATTGTAGGAGGAGTTCCAATCAAAAAATTAACCCTTGGCGTATTAACTATAGGTATGGATACTATTATTATCTTTGCAATTAAATATATTTCACCATTGACTATATATTTCCACTTTACATGGATTCATACATGATATTTCAACGAAACAGAACTGTTACAGGGCTCAGATTGGTCCCTCGAGCCGGGTCCCTTGGTCATCAATTCACTGGGACAGTAATTGGGGATGGATGTACGGCGGGCTGGGCATGTGATCTAAGTGATTGACAAGGCAACAGGCAGCCCGACCCCACGCAGGGAACAACATATTCACCATCATATCTTGTAGATATAATGGCAGGTTGTAGAATTAATGATTTATTTCGAACAACCAATAATTGTAATAATAATCAACATTCGAGTAAAATTATGTTTATAAATAATTTTTTTCCCGTGCTCTTGATATTATTTAGGTTATTTTCTTTGTTAACCGTCCAATACTCGATGTGAAGACAGGATGTATATATTAAACGGTATTTTTACATAGTAATTGGATAAAATTATCAGTGTGAAGAGTAATGTCTCAGAGGTTGGGTGAAATTGTTGAATATATTGAATAGCATGATTATTATTGGATTTTATAAATTAATAATAATAGTATTTAAACTGTCTGGATTATATTTAGGATGAATCGAACAATAAGTATATGTAATACTGACTGTTTCCTGTCAAAGCTTCGCCCGTGATTGAATTTATTTTATAGGTAATAAAATAATTTTAAAGGGCAAGGAAATCTTCTTCCTTAAGAATAACATTGAAACAATGAAGTAGTGTGAGTGGAGCTCTTAAGGTATTTTGAAAACCTTTTCTTAATGAGAACCTATGAGCAAATATGAACGACCATGTCAAATTTCAACCCTGTAGGCCCTATAGTCATTTTAAAGTCATGTGGGCGTAGCCCTAAAGAGCATAAAAAACTATAATGGCAAAACTGTTTCTTAGTGAACACTTATTAGCAAATCCGAACGTAAACGTTAAATTTAATCCAATTAGGATTTATGGTAACTTTGAGGTTCTGTGGGGCGGAGCGCTAAAGGAAATTTGCAATATTATTTTATAGTGAGCACCTATGAACGAAGAGGTCCATGTCAAATTACAACCCCGTGGGCCCTAGAGTAATTTTCAAGACCTGTGGGGTGGAGCCCTAAAGAATTTCTAAAACTATATTTCGAAAACAGTTTCCTAGTGAGTACATATAAACAAAGAGAATTGTCCATGTAAAATTTTAACACGTAGGATATACAGTAAAACTGTGGGCTTCTGTGGGGCGAAGACCTAAAGAAGATGCACAAAACACTTTTTTTATCGAGCACCTACAAGCAAAGCAGTTACTCCAAATTTAAACCTCGCAGGTTTCTTGGTTCTTATTTAAATTTGGCCATACGGATAGCATTATATTGAAATTTCGAAGGCCTGCGGGGGCAGAGTCCTGAAGGAATTTTGCAAAATCTTTTCTCAGTGAGCACTTAAGAGGCAAGACGAACCGGTGTTACAGGTTTCAAGTAAATCCGCTTGGTAGTTCCTGAGATTTCGTGATGAGTCAGTCAGTGAGAGGTATTTCGCTTACACATATATATACTATAGCAGCTATTCATTGATAGGTATATTGAAATAAATCTCATACCCGGTGTTGGAGTAGAGTGTTTTCTACCGAGAAATGTAAATCGAGAATATAATGACAGTGTTTGAGCAGCCTCTCTGGCTGTTTACAAAGCTCTTCAGACCCGCTTTAGAAATTCTCCTCATTAAACCATCTACATACTTCTTATCCGGAGCACTGTTACTAGCCGGATGTGCAAAGTGAGTACATACCTCCGAGTGTTACCTTGTTAACTCAATATTTATTACACTAAGAAGAAAGGGCCGTTTTCTCGAAGCAAGTTTAAACCTAAATTCAAGTTTAAACAGAATTTGCCCATATGTTTAACATTGAATTAAACCAAGTTTAAGTTAAAAGTATTTGTAGAAAACTAAGTTCTAGTTAAATGTGTTTGAAGAAATCTGTATAACTTTCTATATCAAATTCAAATTTTACCCTACAATGGTTAGTTCACTCTACTAAAATATTCCTTTAAATTTAAAATAAAATATTTTTTTCTTATGTCTACGCTTAAGGCATTTTACTTGAGGAATGTACAGAGTGCCAGAAACGCATGTATGGGATAGCGGCCCAAACCCATCAGTGTGGTGGACATCCCGGGAATCGAACCCGTGACCACTTGAACTGAAGTCCAAGACGCTAACCGTTAGGCTAGCGAGTTGCATCATGTAAATATGTTTAATATGTTGGTTATGTTTAGCGAGATGTTTAATATGTTAATATTTTAATATTGGTAAGTAATAATTTTAATGAAACAAGCTGTTTGCTAATGAACAAGTTTGGAACCTCCAGAGAATTCATATGACTGAAATTGACTAATTTATTCTTCGCAATCTCCCAAGAGTTGTATAATTATTTCGTAGTTGTTTCCAATGTCCCTAATCTCCCCTAAATTAATTACCATCTCTGGTGTTCAAAAAAGTCCCTTGGGGCAAATATGTGGGAAGTTTTGTTGCGTTTTTCTTTTACTGTTCCAGTGAAAAGTTTTATAAACAAATAGTTTTACTTAGTATTATTTACTTCTTGAGATCAGATTCGCAAGATTGTTTGTGTTAAAGAAAGTTTAAAACGTCATTTACTATTAAATCCATGTTTACATCTAATATGTATGTTAGAATCGTATTACTTTCTTAGCCGTCTAAACAGTTTATCAATAATAAATATCTAAACCTAATTTTGCCAAAAGTTTTAATACTGTGACTTACTTCAATCAGTTGCATATTAACATTGTTTTGTCATGAAATACTTACAATACTAAAGACTAAATAAAAGTATTTTCTTTAACACAATCTTTATTAGATTTTACAAAATTTGTAATAATTCAAAACACTCCTTGTATTCCGGGAAAACATAACCCTTGCAAGTGCACAATATTTTCTTAAGAAATAGAGATGAAGCAATAAAACTTGATGTGTAACTGTTACGACGAAACATATACTTTTTGAAGGAGCTATCAGTTTCCTATTACACAATCAGTTTCCTTTCAGTTTCACAGTCACGGTCCTCTAGTGGAGTTGGAAGACAAACTTTGTATTTTAAATATCTTAATAAAAGTGAAGGTCTTTCTTAATAAAAAGACTTCAATGCCACAAACTAAACCTCGGACCGAGTCGGAAATCTTATCCAATTAAACGTTCCATTAAAATTGTATGAACATAACTTAAAACTCTTGATGTATTCCTTGTCCAAGTTAGGAATTTTTACCATGGTACGAATATTAATTTATTACTTTCCCCCATTTTTCAAATGTGTTTGAAAGTTGGTGTTAAGGTAATCTTGTTTGGTAAGTTAAGGTAATCTTAACCCTTTCGGTATTGTGAGGGGTAATCCCTATATTGCATCAACGTTAGTCCCAATATAGCCGTCACAGGCAAGTCACTTTAGCGCGTGATACAAAGGCTTCCCAATCTGTTACGTCATCTCCCCCCCCCCCTAGCCTCAATATTAACGTCAACTTCATAGTTAGTTTTCAGTTAATGTGTCTTTAACACTTCGCTCGGATTTGAGTCACTACAGATTTACTTTTGAATAAAGGTTTAAACTCACAACATTTTTATTTTACTTCAACTTTTACTATTTTTTGTTTTATTTTTACGCATTATATAAGGTAAGAAAACAACAAAAAATCGACTCGTTTGTTTTTTTAAGGACAAAATGCTTACAAACTTATTTTAATTAATCAAATAATTTATTTTGAATACTCATCATTGATAATTAATTAGTCGATTTCAGCTTAGTTGTTACAGCATTCATTTAACACAAAAAACTTTTATGAGGTACATCTAAGCGTATTTTAGCGATGATCAATGTTGTTTTAAATAAATGTTATTTTTTGTTTCAGATATGAAGAAGCTTTCAAACGCACAATTTTAGACCTACCTCTTCAGATACAAGGTCAGTTGACAATTGATATTGTTCGTAATACATTTTTACTTTACAACAGTACCGAAAGTTTATTATTATTATTTGTTTTTACAGTAGAGACGACAGTAAAAATAATTATTTAGTAAATAAAAATTGTTTAGATACTATATATAGGCCTACTACTAGTAAAAAATCCAATTAAAATCTAAATAACCTTAAGGAAAGTATGATTCTTTTATACAATTTTCTTTACAGACAAGTTTTATTGACTTCAAGAGGACAGATAATTACATAATTACTGTAGTTATTAAATTAAATAAATAAATAGCAAAGCTACATTTCTCTGAAGGTCCCTCTAACATTTTTACAAATAGTAGGCCTAGCCTAAATCAGGTTTAATTTTAAACCTATTTCACAGTAATCAACAACTTGCAGTTACCTAATGTATGTAGCGTGCCGATTTGTAAATTTTTGCCCTCCTCTAAATACTTCACTTATAAATAATAAACTGTAAATTTATAAACCTTGATTTACGTTTCACCTACCAAAGTCTTTCCATCCATCCATTATCTGAAATGTATTGATTGGAAATTGCCATGGTGTCTTAAGTAAGATATTGTAAATAGAAAGTATAATAAAAGCTACTAAAGCCAAACACAATACCGTGACGACCTCTAAGCTGACAAATTCCTTAAAAATCTTCGTTTATTCAACAAGGATCTGTCACATTTCTTACGTTTACTGCATATCTCAATATTACGGTGGACAGTGTTTTCATATTATTTTGTTGTTGTATCTTTAAAAAAATGATTATTTTGATATATATTTTAGTAAATTAGTATTTTTACAAAGATCAAATTAGCTAAATGTTAATATATTTTCAGCTTTTATGAGTTTTATGAAAAAAATGTACTAGGCAATTTTAATATATTCTTTTCGGATATACTATCTCACGTATTCAAATTACTACATTCATTGGCTATTTGGTCGCTTAAATTTAACAACAATTTATAATAGAAATTCACTCTAACTAAAATCTCTTATTAATTGTATTTAGAGGTAGGCTAATTTTGTTATGTTAATATACATTAAATATTTATTATCTAAATAACAAACTTAAATTTCAACTTTATCTTTGCAATTAATGCCGCCGCAAATAACTATTTATATATACTGTAGCCAGCAATCTTGCAATGGCTCTAGGTATTATACTCCAGTTACAATCAGTGATATTTTCAAAACAACCCCGTTGCCGCGCCTTGTGTTTACACTGGGTAGTTCGTTCCTCCAGGACTGGAGTGGCGGGGTCGTGGGGTCACGTGATCTGTCCGTGACGTCACGCGCCCCCTGGTCACGCACGTCGCTGCAGATGTATTGTGTGACAGACTTGCCACGCCGAACACGGTTCGCCACCCTTAAAACGTTACTGTTGTTACTAGGGGAAGCTTACACCTGTTTTAATACAGAACGGGTTTACTTCATGGGTATGAAATGTTTTGAATATAAAAATATTCATCTAGGTTTTGAGTTTATTGCAAAGTTTATTGGTTGATAAACAATGTCCTCGAGCATAAACTTTGTTTTAAAATTACATTCATCCAAGTCTATTTTACCTAATAATTCAGCTATTTTCAAGTTTATGTTAAAATAACGTATATGAAAAGTGAAACTATAACGAATGACATTAAATTTAATGAGAACCATACGTTTAATGAGAACCATACGTTTGAGGCTCTCAAAAAAGTGAGCGACAGAAAACTTTGATGAATACACTTTGTAATTGGGACTTGTCCGTCAAGATGGTACATAGATTTATGCTCTAACCTATGTCAAAAGGTCTCTAGGTTTTTTCTTGTTGTATCACTAAATGTTTGATAGTTTGTAATACAATTTTTTAATCAATCACCAAATGAATGAGAATTATATAAACGAACAAACAAATTAACACAATGAAGAATACATACGGCTATATTTATTATCATATTTGGTGTAAAGGCTAGATAAAAAACAAATTAAGTTCACTTTGAGTGTTTCCTGTACGAGTGTGGACATTAAAGTGTATGTAAAATAAAACGCTTTCATGGTATGTCTGAGTGTAATTAGTTTAACATTTCTTCAAGTTAAATGATATCGTATAAGCTAATAGGAAATAAAATATAGTGATGAAATGTTAAATATATCGTGAAAAAGCGAGAGCTAGCAGTGTTTAGAAACTAATCAACGAATGACTAAGCCCTAGGGAATAGGTGACAAGTCAAATCCTCGTTATTAACAAACATGAATATGAGTTTTTATATCATAACTTTTTAAAATTTTTACATAGTTAATCGAGTTTTATTTTCAAATATATACTTAATATGAAAGATGTAATATTAAATATTTTTATACAATACGAACATCTGAAATTCACGTTAGTTTTACGATATCTCGATAGTTCTTGATGATTTAGAAATTAAACAAGCAGCTTGTGAGTTACAAAATATTACCTAAATATTTTAGGAGTTCATCATTCCTGTTAATTTGGGTTTTTACAACCAATTACTATATTGGATAACCCGTAATGTAGATAGATATTGAAATTCGTATTTATATTCAAATACTTAATAAAGTGAACTATGTTTTTTTTTATTTATGAACACTTTTTTGGATGTAATGTAAAAATTAAATAAGAATTTATTTGCTCAATTCTTCATAGTATGATGGCAGGTTACTTGGTACTTACCCCCGCTTACCCCCATCGCTCAATTGAATTACTTCCTTACACTACCATGTTTACACTATTTTCCGTATCTATGTACTACCTTAAAGAACCCTATGTTTAAAGAACCCTATGTTTAAAGAAACTGACAGTGATTGACTCATTGAATAATTGTGATGTTTTCCTGATAAGAGTTATCACCGGATCGCAGGGGACGCTTGTGTGTGTGGTCCAGTACCATCGATCTCGTGTGACAGTAATTGGTCTGTGATGTGCGACACATCCGAGATGACCACCGGTCCACCGGTGTTAATAATCCAAAAGCCGTGTATTGGCCGACATACAAGGTCACTGTGAGCTACATTACCCTGACACACAAAGGTATCATGTGGCGAATTTGTGACCAACTATACACTATGGTCACCATCCATTATCCATTATCCACTATGGTCACTCCATGATTAATGCAGTGAGCTTTGTGGATACAAAATCAAATAAATGCGATAAGATTGGTTTTTAATTTAAAGCTGAGGCAACAAAGCGACCGAATATAAATATTAAGTTAATAATTACAAGCATTATTAAAGATAAATGCATACATTTTAACTTTATAGGTATATGAATTTTTATCATATATTTATTTTGATATTTCTTTCATCTTATATAGGCCATGTATTGTAAACGTACAGTGGATATGATAATATTATCATGAATGAATGCAATTATAAATGGAATCCCAGGCCAACTTTAAAACTGGTTTATACCAGTTATAAAGTATGTGCGAAGTTGACATTAGGTACAGCAAACGAAGTTGTCATAACACTGTGGTAAGTCTTTTGGCTATCCACTATGACAATTTCCCTCCCTTCCTTGCCCCATTCATGTTCAAGACAGCGGGGAGTTAATGCGAACTGCATGGTTAATCCCTAGCTGGAATATATGTAGACGGCAGGGGGTGAGTAGAAATGCTATGGCCATGGAAACCCCTAGCTGGAACATATGTTTAAGACAGCAGGGGGAGAGGAGTGCGACGGGCATAGAAACCCCTAGCTGGAACATGAGTGGACAGTCTGTCCCAGTGTCCCATGCCTCACCCTTTCTCTTCCTTCAATATCCCACCCTTCCGGGGGCCTGGGCGAAATGCCCATTTTGAGGCAGACGTGCTCAACGGTTCGGCCGGGGTCTCCTTATCCACCAATAACAACATTATGAATGAATTCATTTTGAATTCAATGAATTCATGCAATATGAATGCATTCAATGAATGAATGAATGAATGAATGCAATGAATGCAACACTCTAATTTACTGTTGTAATCATTCGTTTAAAATAATCTTTCATTTAAATTCAATCCTTTAGATTGTGTATAAATAATTTCTCACTATATTATTATATTGTTTATTTTGATACTTAACTCAAAAAAAGGTTTTGATATTTTATAATCAAACAGATTTTACTGAACTTCCGAATTCAATTAAACACGGTAGGGCCCGGGCTTAGTAATATAATGTAATGAACACATTATTACTCGCCCGGTGGGTAATAACAGTTAAGCCATAACACGATCATATAGCACGTACGTTTCTGAGCTCGTAAGCGCTACAAATACCCTGATCATTGAACCCTTGTTCGCGTGGTCCTTATTACTTTACCTTTTGACACGTCTTTTGTTTGATATTTCTTCGTCTCAAATTAACAGTTTAAGATAATATATATTTTATAAGTAAGTTTATATTCTGTTTGAGTTTTTCTGAATTTAACAAGTGGTTGGAGTTTTTAAAGTCACACAATAACATTTTTAACTCCATGAAA
Organism: Neoaliturus tenellus; assembly: GCA_030545055.2. Classification (NCBI taxonomy): domain Eukaryota; kingdom Metazoa; phylum Arthropoda; class Insecta; order Hemiptera; family Cicadellidae; genus Neoaliturus; species Neoaliturus tenellus. Next base: position 229,451,098 of record CM061533.1, read on the forward strand.
AACTGTTACATTGTCGAAAAATATCCAGGGGGTTTGATTTCTTTTTCGATATAAACTACCTTTTACTCACCTGTTTTCATAAAGTATGCTTTATGTGCTTTGCTTTTTTTTCTTACATTAATGCAGGGTTTTATTTCTCAGTAGTGAATATATAAAACGATATAAATAAATATTCATTAAAATAGACTTTTTATACCTATTTGGCATAGGTGTATTTATTACATTAATTCTGTAATATTTACCATTTGTCCAATGATGAATGCTTTTAAAAATGTATTTCCGTGGTATTTATTATTGCAAGTTATGTTGTTTTCAAAACAGGTAAGGTTTAAAGTAAAATAAATATCTAAAATAGCTATGAATTGAAACCTAAGAGTAAGTGATTAATTTGGTGGATTCGAATAATTTATATTATAATACTGATTAATGATTCCTGATGAGAACAATGTGAACATAATGATTTAGGAATGATCTTGTAGTTTTAATAAATTAATAGTTTAATAGTTTTTGGGATATCTTGTAATGTTAAGAATATTCTGATTTTTGTTTGTAATTGATGACTTCCTTGGGTTTGGAAATACACGGAATTTTTTTGCAACGTTTACGAAAATAAAAGTTTAGAGATCTTTTTTATGGAAAACGCACGTAAACTATGAAAAACTGAGCATTCATTAAAAATAATATTTTATTGTTCTAAACATATTATAAATAAATAAATAAAAATATAAATATAAATATAAATAAAAATATAATAAAGGTTCAAATAACAATAGGCATGTAGAAATATGTTTTTTTTTATTTAATTGTACTATTATAAAATTTAAAAAAAATGCAAATGGGCTTAAAAGATAAAACAGATAATGAAGCTCAGATAATGAAGCTTCCTTAAAATAAAATCCCTGCTTCTCCCAGTATCTGTAGCAATAACTCCTGGCGCTATCTTCGGTGAAAAACTTCTCTCACAGCACCAATATCAGCTCAGTCCCAATAAATTTTCCATGGGAAACAATTTGTCCCAGGAAACATTGCTAAGGTTTTCTAAATGAATTTTTCCTTAATGGCTCATAATTATTTAGTTGAACAAGCTTTTTATATGTACAACCTACTAATGATTGTTATTGATGTTTAAAGTAGGTAGGTAACAAATAAAAAAAATATAAAAATAGCATATTTTGAATTGAGAGCACTGCGTAGGAGCAATGGGCTTTGGGGACCAATATAAAAAGATTTACAAGATAAAACGCTAATATGATTAAATTATTTGTAGTTGACGGCACTATGCCTTCCTGATATAGGCCTAGCATGGTAAAAATTATACCTCGCTTATTCTCATGTAGTAAACTAAAAATATTGTTAATAAACTTTTAGAAAGCAGGCAACCTTCTAATTTGTTGGTAAAAACAGCGGCTTGCCCAAAATGCTTTGAGAACAGTTGTTTTGAGGCCTTGAGAATAAATTTAAATTAGTAACTAAAAAATACATAATATTGAGAAAATATTATTAAATATCTAGTCTGTGATGTGCGCTTCGTCGTACGTAATAATGGTTTTATAATGTTTAAATATGTACAATTTAAGCTCAATAATATAAAACATTCTAAATAGAATTGTATGTTAATAACTATTCTTATTTTTGTACAAAGTTATGAAACGATTACACAAGACGCCCACTTGTTAATATACTTTAATAGAACTTTATACACATTGACGTATTATCTTGCGAAGCACGTCAGTTAAAAAGTGGGTTGAACGAAATACTAATTGATTTATTTGTCAAATAAAAGAAAATATCATTTGACGGTAACTGGTGAAAATTCTTAACTAATTAGCAATTCATTTCACTTCAAATGCCTAACATGAAAATATGGAATTCTAAAATAAAATACTCCTCTTTTGCAGTTACTTTACCGACGCATATTCTGTGCTGTTGATATGCAAATACATTCAAGCCTTCTGAAAAGTGTACTAGGAGAACTGGGGCGTGCACCCACGATGTTTGAAAATAACCAGTCTCTCTCTGCTTTATTTAATAAAATACAGTATGTTTTTGTAATCTAACATAAAAAATTACTTAATTTTTCAATACATACGTTCGTCAAAAGTTTCAGGTGTGATTTGTTTACGTACTTTTCAACTGAAAATAATATTAAAGCCCAATTAGCATACTGCTAGATTTTAATATTGTCAGCAAAGTAACAAAAATATGTACATTTTACAGTTAAAACAACCTGTCCGAATTCACAGCCAAGAAAAGTTTAAATAAATTAAGATTTAAATTGCAGATAAAAATATTATTGCTAGTTCATTTCCGCTACAATAAAAACGTGGTTTGTATTTTCTCAAAAGTTTTCGCAGTATTTTCGCAGTATCAATAAAATTGTTTTGGGTGCTTCATTGTGTAGCGTTCTTGTTGAAATATATAGATAAAATTATCTTTTCACGTTATAACCTGTCAGTCGCAGTCTTTCTATATAAAAATTAAACATGGGATCTTTTCGAACTGACACATAATTGTAAAAATTCATTAGAGTAACCAACAACCGTATTGATCAAACTTAAACAAATTTGTATTTCATATCTAATTTGACCAACATACACATAACAGGCATTATTTTATAACAGTGGACATGAATGACATTATGTAGACCGAATGTATATGGGGATGTGTTGGCGGTACTTCTGTGCTAGAGGCGTGAGATAGACAAAATGATATACGCTGATGTAGCTCTGATGCGGCTGCAGTTCTAAATCGAATGGAAATTGAATATTTTTATGCCCAGCTTCAACGTCTATCTAAAGGTTTTATAGGGTTTGGCATCTATTGTATATTATAGTGCAATAAAACTCTTATTTATATGATCAGTAATGTTTGTATTGTTCAAACATAAATGTTTACAGAAACATTGTTACCCGAAATAACACTTATTGGACGTTCAAATTAACCTATGGGTAACAAAGATAAAAATAATAGACCCCCCATTATTAAGGGTTATAAAATTGACCTTCCCAGATATCAGTCTATTATGACGAAAATAAACCTACCTAAGGAGGTTAACTTTAATTTTTTCGTAGTTATTCAATCAATCAGATTTTTAAAATCCTCTTAATTTGAAGATTATTTTAAGAGTGATATACTGATAGCGAATTTAAATGGTTTGAGAAAGGTTAAATTTTTATCTAACGAGATCGATCTTAGACAGTAAAAATTTATTAAAGCAGTTAATAACACAGAAAAAATCACAATCTTTTGGTTTAAGAGCCTAATAAATTAAAAAGCCTAAATTCTGAAGAGCACAGGCCTAGTAATACACAGTAAATGCAAATATATTCCTTGTAGGGAAATTTGCCGAAAATATTGATATTTTCAAAAATAGCGTTGATTCAAAGTTGAAAGTTTTTACAAATTTTAAGTAGATGAACTAGTTAAAACCGCAAATGAAGGCTAATGTTTGTTCATCCCAGTCTTTGATGTCACTGAGCTATAATCAAGTTTTTCATTCTGTAGTTTTCAACTAGAGTTAGAGCATCTTGGGTAACAAGTTAACGGCGCAGCGTCTAGGCGTTCAAGTTATGACCCCGGGCACGTCCCTAGATTGATTTCAGTTAGCGATTGCGCCGTCATAACGCAACGTTTAGCCTGCTGATAACAGATGATAAATTGTGTTTAGATTGAAAAACAATTGAGTTTTGACTACATATTTATATTTCGTAATATCAGAATAATTCGTGAACTGCTAAGATTTTATTGTGATGTCCGTTTCACTTCCTGCATTTTGTACATAACGAAAAAAATATTTCAATTCCAATGATTGTAATGAAAAGCTCCTTGTTATTGGGCGTACTCCTTGTTAATGACAAATCACTGTTTACTGTCTATATCTTTACCTTTCCTAGAACATTTTGTTTATAACTATTTAACAATTTTGTTTCATATACCAATATTAAGACTCTTAAATACTCTCCCCTAGAAGTAGTTAATCATTTTTTATATCCTAGCAAGGTATGCAGGCGTTAAGGTATTAATAATGTACAGTATTTTTTTAACCAAAACAATCAATTAACAGTAAATGATGTTAAGCAGTTTAAATTAACTAACAGTTGCTGACCTAGCACTTGCTAAAATTATTGTCAGTATACCGGCATCAACAAAGAGTTGTATTCCTAAAGTATGCCGTGTTCCAAGATGTGTTCGCACTATAATATACAGCATTTACCTTAATCTTTTTAATTCTCCCGTTCAAATCACCTGAGATACGTCATGAATATTGCAGGTAAATCAATGAAGAAGTCGTTTGGGACAGCTTTAAAGCTATTATTTCTCTGAAGTAAAAGAAGGAAGTAACAAATATGAACCAAAGTAAATCTTATTTAAAATAAATTTGGTTGACTGCAGTTTGTATTGACAAAAGTTTTTTTATCACAGTTTTATTAGGCGATCTGTGAGGGAAGTCATTTCTTCGCATACATTAACCAGATGCCACAATAAAGCGATTTAATCTGTTTGGCGACAATTATAAAATAGTACTTTACGCAACGCTTGTTTTATTGACGCCTTTAAGCGACGAGAGAGATCTAAATGTCACGAGAGTTCTAAATGCCATGAATGTCTTAAAGGCTGAATACAAACTTTGAAAAATCGATGAAAACGCTACTTTATCGTCGGCCAACTTAAACTTGATAAAATACAGTCAAAATAAAGCAATAAACGTAGCCTATCTACAATTTATGGGTTATTTTGTCATCCACCTTAGATAAACATCATCTACACCCGATGCCGCTTGATATAATCGTCGTTTTCACTCACGGTTATTAGCATAAAAAACTAAAACATAAATCGCAATGGAACAATTAGCTAATGTGAAAATTGAATAATTGCTATGAAAATACTACTTTCGACAAATGCCAAGCTATCGTTGGTGTAATATGTAACTCACTCCTACAATATCTTTTAATCAAGTGGTTTATTTGGTTTCATAACGTACCTCTTTAAGATGTTACTTGTCATTTCTTTGTCGGTGCTATTTTCATTGATCGTACATAAATTATAATAATTATTGTTTAACCAATAACTTTTAAATCAAAATCAACATATACGTATTTTAAATTGTATAGCCTAAATGGTAATTTTTATTGGCAAATCGCTACATAAAACTAAAACTAATCATTCACCCCGTTTCAGCGGATAGGTTAGGTAACAATTCCTTATTAAAACATTCAATGAGTATTAAATTGGATGTTGAGGTAAATCAGCTATAAATCACCTTATCTTAAATTTAAAGAAGTTTCAAAGTGTCAGTGAGAGGAAAACTATCGCCTTGGTCGTAAGTCACTTCACCAGATTTTATTACCTTACATTAACAGCATATAATATTAGAGTTGTATGGCTACATTACTTTCTTAAATATTTGATTTTTTTACTCTAATTATCTATGTATATTTTTTTATAAAATGTTGTCTTTGTAGCTAAGTTTTAAAAACTTGTAGTTTTACAAAACTAAAACTTAAGTAGAGAGAAAAGCTCTAGATGTCTTCTTCCTTATTTACAACTCTCGGGAACCTGACTCGTTTATTATTTACTGGTCCATTTGGGAGATCTTATAACAGATATTTACTCCGCCTTTAGTGTTAATTCAATCGCATTTCATTTATTAAATGGTGCCAAAAATTATTTTACTTAAAACAAAGTGAAAGTAGTATCTGTATATCATATCCATATCCTGTTAAGTAAGAAACGTTTAAAGAATCTTAGATTTTGTAAATTTTCTTTTTATAGAAAGGTACAAGATATACAGGAATAGCTTCTTAAATAAATTAATTAAAATAATTATATAAATAATTAGTTTAATACAGATATTATAACAAATAATGAGTAAAATTATTATTGTCTTATTTAAATGTACAAGTAAACGGGTTGCTCGAAATCGAGCAATTTAATCTGAACCATCCCATTCAATTAAAAAAATTGTTTAGTTTTAATTCGATAACACTTTACCAATCTAATATTGTGATAATAAAAACTAACTGATAAAAATACACTTAGTTACAGCTGCACATTAACTAATGTTTAAAAAACTAAAACCATACACAATGTTACTCCAATAGGGAAATTTCAAAGTTTAATAATGCTTTGCGATTTTCATTTTTTTTGTAGTTTTACAAAACTAAAACTTAAGTAGAGAGAAAAGCTCTAGATGTCTTCTTCCTTATTTACAACTCTCGGGAACCTGACTCGTTTATTATTTACTGGTCCATTTGGGAGATCTTATAACAGATATTTACTCCGCCTTTAGTGTTAATTCAATCGCATTTCATTTATTAAATGGTGCCAAAAATTATTTTACTTAAAACAAAGTGAAAGTAGTATCTGTTTATCATATCCATATCCTGTTAAGTAAGAAACGTTTAAAGAATCTTAGATTTTGTAAATTTTCTTTTTATAGAAAGGTGCAAGATATACAGGAATAGCTTCTTAAATAAATAAATTAAAATAATTATATAAATAATTAGTTTAATAGAGATATTATAACAAATAATGAGTAAAATTATTATTGTCCTATTTAAATGTACAAAAACGAGATGTAAACGGGTTGCTCGAAATCGAGCAATTTAATCTGAACCATCCCATTCAATTAAAAAAATTGTTTAGTTTTAATTCGATAACACTTTACCAATCTAATATTGTGATAATAAAAACTAACTGATAAAAATACACTTAGTTACAGCTGCACATTAACTAATGTTTAAAAAACTAAAACCATACACAATGTTACTCCAATAGGGAAATTTCAAAGTTTAATAATGCTTTGCGATTCTCATTTTTCCTTTTTTTTTTTTGCAGAAACAACTACAGATCAAGCCCTATCCATCGACATCAGAAACTTGGAAATCGGTTTATAACTGTAGGAGTTCTTTGAACAAAAAACTATTAGCGTATTAAACAAGTATAGATAAAATGAAGAGTTATTAACTTATTAAAATTTAATTACTTGAATATGAAAAATAATTACTCTAACGAAAGGATATAATTACCTAAATATGAATATAATTGTTAGTTAAAATACTTTAACTATACCAATAATTAAAAAGAGTATATTTAAATTATTTCATCACATCAATTAAACAAAATGTTATAATGTATTTTCGGAAATTAGTTTGATAATGTTCATATAACTTTAAAGTTTTTTGTTCAAATCATACATTTATTTACAGTCTTTTCAGAAACCGATTTAACTTAGGGTCATTATTATGGTATTTTATTTTCAGCCAGTACTTCTAGTGTAGTGATACTGTAGGTTCTATTCAAGAAAATTGTTTTAAGAGGCCAACTTACTAGACGCATAAGATAGATTAATGTACTAATTAAAATATTTAATCTTAAGAAAATTATATAATCTTTTGAAACAAGAAATATAAGTAAAATACATCATACTGTTCTCTTACCTTTATTAGGTAAAAATTTTCCATTTATATCATATTTTATTTTAGGCGCCCATTGCAATTGGGAAAGGTGAAGGGGGTGGTTAAATCACATACTTAAATAAGAAACATGTCAGGTGCAGCATGAATCCCAAAATTTTAAATGTTATTTAAAACATTACTTAAAAGTAAATAAATATTATCTTTATACAACTGTTATAAATACTGTTTATGAATATATTTAATAGTATAATTCAGCCTAACCGCTTTTATTAAGTAAATTGCATTGTGTAATCGGTGTATTACATATAAGACTACATAGTATCAGTAGCCTAACCAAATGTAATGATTCTCCTGTCAACGAAAGCCCTAAAGATCGCAAATGGTGGATAGTGCTCCTTGTCAGCGTAAACCAAGCAAGAACATGCTGACTTTCATCTCCTCCGATATTCTTTATGCAAACTGTCAAGAATATCTGGCCTCTATTAACTCCAACAGCCAAAAACCTCTTAGATGTATTCACTGTTTTTATTCAAATAGTGTTTAAGCATTAAAATTCAGCACTGTTAAACACTCTCAAGTTGGTGTAGTTTAAAGATTAGCCTTAAACACAAAATTATTTCTTTCCTAAGATAATCTTGGAAAAGTATTTAAGCACAAACTTTTAGTAATGTGATTTTAAGTTATTCCAGAATTCAATTGTGTTACATTTGCACATGTAAAGATGTTTATGTAAATATTTACATATAACGTACTAATGTTTAAAATATGGTGGTTTAGTTTTTAGTATTTGGATGCCTAGTGTTTGTGATTACGTAGTCACATTTCCACTCGATTAAACACATCATTGGGGTTCTCTAACAGTTAATATTTTCTTCTCTCCATTAAAAAGATAATTATTCTCTATTTTGTACCTCAAATACATACATAATACTGAATATCTTTGGGTAAACTTAGTATATTAAGTTTTAAGGGTTACTAGTTTTTTATTTACTAAAGATGTACGACCAACTAGGTTTTACAGCATTTTACACAAACAACTATGACAAAGTAGCTAGCCTAATGTTTGAAGACAAAAACCTTAAGGTACATTAACTATTATCTCTTATGAAACACTGAATACAGATCTGTTTACTACAGACCGATCAATATCCGATGTTGAGGTGGTTGAGGTTTCTTATAAGCCAGACTAAATCGGAAAGCAATTTCGAAGATTAATGTAGCATCTCGGAGCATCAACAGCCCCGCCGCTCTTCGCGAAACTTCCCGATCCATCAATAAAGTCCTCATAGAATTCAACTAAAAACCGTGAAAGTTTTTATATTGTTTCAATATTATACTATGTTTTCTTACGAGCTATCATCACCGATGTCAGTCTCCTCAAATGTATTGAAAGATAATAAAAGATCACTACGAATTATCTTCAATATTCAACACCTTCTTATTTTGAGCCTTATAAAAAAAATAAATAAAAACTCCAATGGTTTGATTTACTCATATATAATCTTTTTCTTCAATACAATAAGAATTATTTTTAGAATAATCTTCAATATTAAACTTTTCTCTTTTTGTGCCTTTTGTATAAAAATGCCTCTTAATTTAATAATATAAAATATTTTCTCCTAAACTTCTATAATTTGTGTGGTTGGTTTTTTTACTTGGTTGCAAGGACCACGTACAAAAACGTGAAAATCGTTCTAGGTTTTTCCTTTGAATGATAATTCCATAGTTCTATGTTGTTCCTTAAATGTTCATATTATAAGTAAGACTTTCGAAGGTATTCATTAAGGAGACCAACAATTATTACATTAATGATAACGTTTTGGCGACCTGGATTTGCAGATATCATAAATGAGTCAATTCAATCAAAATTTTTTATCCTTGTGGACAATTGTTTCGCTCCTTTATTGGCCGGTTCGGAACCAAAATTTTAATTAAGTGTTTTTGTCATTACATTTGTGTTATATTCGTGGTATATGTATCTATGTGTAAATCTCGACACGAAGTTTTAGTTCGCAAATGCTTTAAACTCAAGACCGTGCTGAAGATGCCCCTATAATAAAGGGGCGAAACAATTGTCCACAAGGATAAAACTTTTGGATTGCATTGATGGTGAGTTGATTAATTTATCATTACATTAAATATCTTAAATCATCTACTAAATAATGTGTAAAAACTTACTGTTTAATACTGTCTGTTTAATTTTCTTAATTAATACTAAGAAAATATGTTTCAGATTTCTTGCTCTAATATGAAACAACCTTAGAACCACGGAAAGGCACTTTTGGTAAGTAAGATACCTAAAACTTGTACTTTATAAAATAAAAGTGCTAAGTGGCTATTTCGAAGTTCACGTGTAATCATACTCGCGAACGTGTTACATTTGTTTACTTGATTTGAGTTACACCTTGATATTTCTTTGTCATATGTAGCAATTGCTTTTAAAGGTGTCTGGTAAAAACGCATTTTTACTAATGTTATTATTTTTAATTTACAAAAGCTTTGATACATTTAGTTCATAAAGTTAACAAAAATTTAAATCGTGAATTATTGGACACACGAACGCAATTAAACCTAAAAGGTTGGGAAAAATCGAAATGTCACCTTCAATAACTTATATTTTGTTACCCATGTTAAGACTTTTAGTGTTTCGTATTTGAATGTCTATTCCCAGAACAGCAATCAATAATGAGGAGAGCTTTTTGATTTGAAAAAAAGATTTATTCTGATTTGAGTTATTTTGAACTAGACAAATTCCTTATATTATTAAGGGTGCGCTCTACCCATCTGCCGGGCGCGGATGCAAGGGTTTAGAATATCCGTGTTTGTCGCAACAGTTGTAAACCGATTTAAAATATTTTGTTGTTATTCTTTTCGTAATATAATTTTGTACTCCGCTATCGTCTTAAAATTTCGATATTAATTTAAATTACTAAGCAGGGTGCTTGCTAATAATGTTGAAATAAGCGTTTTTGTATCAAGTTTTAACGTATTAAAAACAATTTTTTACGAACAAATAAGACGATACACGAGTACAATATAATCTTAAGAACAAGAATATGCAATAAGATTGGTAAAAAGTTTGTAGATAACGATGCAAGAAGGGAGATGCGAAAGGTCTGCAATTTCAAAAACATCGTTATTAGACCACCGATCGATTTCGCACTGAAACCAAAAAAGGCATTAAAGTAACAAAATTTAAAATCACCCGTCATATATTTTCCAAAATGTGAGTTTCCGCGTATAGGGGCAGTCAACAGTCTCGCTCGAAGATTTTGACGCCGAGGTAGAGCGCACCCTTAAAATACTTTACATATAAATGTGCTTGTGAGTTTTTAGTTTTACTGGCCTGTTTGTCCAGTTTTGGCTAAAGAAGACTTTCAGATTGATGCATCAATCTATGTTTAACCTTAATATCCTTAAAATTAGCACGTAATTTCTTTTTTTTAAATTATCTGGGAAGTAGCTGTATGTACTTATCAAAATGAAGATTTACATCATTACGTTACCTGGTTGTTATAAAATAGTTTCCAGAGCGCCTTCATGAAGAAGCTATTCAACTGCTGCACTCGTTTCACGCTTGCTGAAGTCCATTGTTCTAGCTATACCGTTCATACCGATGTCCTCTTCAATTTACCTTCCAAGATAACTTTTAATTTTAAAGGGAATATAATATCTGGACAGGCATATGAATGCAAATTTATGTTGAAGTAACAATAACACTTCAAAGAGTAACAATAAATTTGCATAGTATACTCACAATGTTATTTAAAATTTAACTAATATAAGATTTTTGTGATTTTGAATATTAATAGAATAACCAATTCGGAAAGAATTTCGCAACAAAGGCTGTACATGTAGGTTTAACGGCCTTATTAGTAACAATCATGACGTTATTCGGAAAGGCTGCTTATAAAATGAAATTTATTAAAATTAAGTTTACATTTTCATTGCTGTTTAAAAACTTTTACTACCTTAAAAAATATTATGTTTTGTATATAAGTACTGTATATTAAATACTTATCCATTTCAACTATAGTAACGATTTGATTAAAAATCAAATAAAAAAGTGTTTTTATTTTTATTGAGATGTTACACACTTTTTTCTAATTAATTTTTACATAAACCGTTTGAATATTTAACATACCAACAAACATCTTACTTTAAAATCTTACAATAAACAACAAAAACATCTTACAATAAACATCTTAAATTTATTTCTTACTTCTAATTGCATTCCAAAAGAAATAATCAGGGAATTTTATCGCGTACTTAAAAGTGTTATTTATACTTATGATCATATTTTAATTTTAACCTTTTTTATATGAACAGGAAAGTAACGACAGGTTTATTGTGTTTATAAAACCACGGAAATGTGCAAGACAATTAAAAGTTAATTAGTGCGAAGCAAGGTACGGACGGCATCGTTGAGAGTTGGAAAAGTGCTTAGCCAATTTCAACTGTTATATTTACTCGTATATTTATATTTTGAACAATTGTTTTATATTCAGGACATTTTTAAACTGGCTGGGTAGCTGAGTGGTTATAGTGCTCGCCTTTGAATCCAAAGGTTGCCGGTTCGATCCTGAGGAAAGTTAATAGCTTTTTAAAGGATTGATTCCGGACCCAGTTGCCATTTGTCATTGGGCTATTAATTAATGATGCTTTCTAACAACTGGTCGATGTTAGATAGTAACAAGACTGGGGTTTGGACCGTTCCCCGTCAAAACGTTAAAAAAATGCCTCTGGCGTAGATAGACACAAAAATAGACACAAATAGACATTTTTAAACCAATTCTAATTGATTATTCAAATCACATAATCTTTGAATTTGTGTAAAATAATGTTATCTAGTATTAATTTATTTTTAATACAAACTACGGTTATTATTCGACAGTTATTACTTTGGTTGATACCAAATTTCAATCAACTCATTTCAAAACTAAAAGACTGGAAAAATTATTTTTTTAACGTCATGGAAATAACTGTTTTGGAACATTAGGTAATTAAATACATGACTGTCTGTCATTTATCACTATTAAAATTGAACAAATTTCACTTAGAATAAAACAATTGAATTGATTAGGAATACGATTATGGTAAGTAAGGTAATGTCTGATGAAAAACTCAACCAGTAAATCAAATGATTTTTATTCAATTTTCATATAATGAACATACGTTTAAAAATTAACAGAAATTGTTTAAAATCCCCAAGACCAAAAACAAAATTTTTTAACTAACTTTATGAGGGTGAAATTCAATTTTTATAAGTATATGTAGGTATAGTTAGAAAATCAATTTGCCTTAAAAATGACTTAATATAGAGATTTATTTTATACTTTTGTGTAAAGGAACCACAGTAACTTAAATTTTCATTGGCGAACAAAACGATTTATTTTAACTTATAGTTTGAAAATCAACTTGTAAGTTTTAGAAACATGCATTTATTGAGTTACTCCTTTACACCTTGCAGTTTTACATGCAGGTTATGGGCAACTGTAAACAGGAAAGTCTTAGCTCTACTTGCCATCAATAGTATATTTTCAATCAGATGCTAGCAATAGACTTCAGCATTGATCTTCTTCACGAAACCCCAATTTCTTTCATTCTTAGCGTCTTTTGAACTAAATCCCAATATTATGACTTCTACATGAATAACTCACCTGTAATGATGTAATAAATGAAATAAAAAATAATAAAATGTAATAAACACTGTAATGATATAATAAATTGAACAATAAATATTTATTGAAACTTGTATTAATATACTTGATGAAAATATCCCTATGAAAACTATATATAAAAAAGACATAAAAAATGGATGACCTCAAAAATAAAAAATTTATTTTGATCAAGAGACAAAACTACCTACTGTATACTAAAACGAATGACAAAGAAAAATACCTCTAAACGTATATCTTTATACAAGAATTTATACTTGACGAATGCAAACATAACTAGCGGAATACAAATTTAACACTATTTAAAAAAAAAAGGTTGTAGAACAAAATCATATGAAAAATACCCTAAGTAAGTATCACGGAAAATATAAACTTTATAAAAACTCATTATTAGTTGAAACTAAAAAGACATTAAAAGATTTTAAAATATTTTGAAATTTACTTGAAGAAGAATCACTATATTCCTTTGAAGATTTATATGAGAAAAATAATAAAACAAAGAATGTACATTTATAATTAAAAAACCATGAAACATCAAAATATGGAAATTGTGTAGATAAAATTGACCTATGAAAGCAACTAAGCTTAATTATCATTTAAGTTAGATTATGAGTTCGAAGAGTATTAAGAGTGCTGCCTAACGCAAGTATGCATGACTTTAAGTTAAATAAAATTGGTAAACATAATCTCAATATAATTGTAAGGAAGTTTATAGAAAAAACATTGTTAATTGTAATATTTTTACGACAACTAAGAAACACAACATATATTATTATGATCAAATAATAATTACATTTATAAATGATAATAATTGTCATTCAAAACAACTATGAAATTACACAAAAAGGCTACTACAATTTCGCAAATTACTCGAATTTTCCTTTTTGTGTATAATTAACTGTTGCATAATTAATTGCTAGAGTTATTAGACAAATTGTTATTCTTTTCTTGCAAATATTATACACCAAGTTTCACGTTTCACCTTGGCGTTTGAATGCAACATTGTTGAGTCGGTATCCCCTAGAGTAGCTACAGTAGTTGCATATTCATGCTTTACATGACAACATAACGGCGTGGCGGATGTTGATAACAGTTCGTTATCAGTTGTCACACTTCCACTGTGCGGGTCTGTGGCCGAAGCTTAGTTGTTATCCAAGGACCATGGCGGCCATAGCTAGAGTGGACATTGAGGTAGGGTTGATTACTGCGTGTTAGTTAAAATATAATTTATTTTACGTTTACTATTATCTTATTTTAATTTAACCTTTGTCTCAAAAAACAACAAAAGCGTGCAAGGATGGAATAAGCATATTGAATTTAACGATTTCTTATGGAATAGCCTTAAACCTTTATCTGCCAAATTTTTACAATAACAAATACCAACCATGAGGGTAATACTCCGGAAGAAATAAGTTGGAAAATAAAATTCTTGTACAGTAACCTTTTAAGTAAGAAATAACATGTTTTGATCATGCATTATATCCTTCATTTAAGCTTAAGTAAAATATTCTGGTTTTGCTATGATCCATGTCTAAAGCTGTGATTTCCTGAAATTATTTTTTGGAAGCCTAGAGAAAAGTCGAATAGTTAACATGTAATTAACATGTAACAATTCTGTTTGGGAGATACAGTGACATGTTAGAGCCAGACATCTAAATCAGCAGCGATGTCGTGGGTTCTAATAAGGGTTCTTAATTAATTCTCAAAAAGTACTGTAGCGAATCACCATCTTAATTTCTCTCTTACGAAATTCTTAATTCTTAATTTTCTCTCGTAATTTTCTCTCTTACGATCCTTAATCAATGTAAATGAGAGGCAAAAATGTCTTTACAACAAACCCATTTTTCAATTTATCGCCTTCGTAGTGTGCAAAAAAATAAAAATTAACAAATAAACTTATGAATTTTGAATATGTTTATGTATAAATAGTTCTCATAGGCAGTGTAAAACAATAATAAATCTTAAACCTCTTGACATATGACAGCAAGTCATGATGGTCTCTACAGTGTCTTGATTTATTGAATCATATAATACGCTGACTGAACGCACATTGTCATGAAATAAGTGAACATAAATAACAAGTGACATCACATTCATTTTATATAAAATTTTCAAAATTAAAACTAAAAAAAAAGACAATTGAATGACTAGTAACATAAAATCTTTATTTATTAAGGAACTCATGAAAGATTACTAAAAATTCATATAACACCTGAAAAATTGAGATTGGTATCTTCAAATCTACTTTCTGTTAGTGTTAGTTAAAATCTTTATACATTAAAAGAAATAGATTTTTTTATTTAATTTATCTTAGTTTGTGAAGGTATAGAGTAAAACTTTTAAACTTGTTCTGCACAAAACTAAAATTCATTGACGCATTTAAACAGTTTTACTTAACTATCAAACATCAAATAGAAAACTAATTATTCCTACATTGGATAATTTTATTTTAATATTCATTCTGTTTCGATGGAAAATTTTTGGTAAGACATCATATAATATGTTTTATTTTTGGAAATGAAACAATTTTTGTTTTAACCTTAATAAATAAATCATATTGTAATGAATTACTAAATTTTTAAATAAAATACTCCAGAATGGTGAGATATTTCCAATCGATCTATTGGAGAGGCCAACGAAGCTACACTGACATTTTGGAATCACTAATTTCATTGTTTTGACTTTGTTATCGTTTCCTATTGAATTTAACCTTTTCATTGGTTGTTTCTCAATTTCTCACTTCTAAATGTAATTTTAAGGATTGCAACCTCATAATTTTGTTGGTTTAAATTAGTTACTCATACTTAATTAATGTTAACGAAAAATAAACTTAGATATTGAATTGAAAAAATCTTATGAGTACAATTTATAATATTAATACAATTTACAATTTTAAAACACAACACAAATACTAATCACAATAATTCCTAAACTATTTTACTCATTACAAAATCATCATATTTTTGAATAATAAAGCCTGAGGTGTACATAACCTTTGTTGCAGTGTACATATATAACTTAACCATTTAACTGTATTGCAGTGAGAAAGTATGCCTTTGTATATTTGTCATGCATCTATGAATTATTTACGCAGTAGCTTCAAAATCTATTAACGTTATCTATTAAAAAAAAGTTTGTATAAAATTCCTCGTTTTTACCCTATATATTTTTTATATCATTCCTATAACTTAAATAAACTTTAAACTGTTAGTTTTAAAAATTGTACATGTATTAAATTGTTATAAAATTTTTGTTAGCTTTGGACCTCAATGATAAGTAGTTATAGGAACACTTATCAAGGCCAGTGTTTGTAATGTTTTTAAATTTATAAATAAAAAATAAATAAATAAACTGTATTTTATACCTAACTGAAAACTTACAATTAAACAAATTAAAAAAAAGTGTTCGGACTCAAAACCGGTGACAGCTTGTTAGCTATTAATCTAAAACTAATCATGAAAATACTTTGTGCATGTTAAAAATCAACAAAAACAAACTTTTTGAGATTTTAATTTTAAAACTATGTTTAGTATCCAATCAATTTTAATATGAAGTATCCCATGAAATGTAAAATGTCCAATGGGGTATCGATAAACTGGAAAAATAATTTCATAAAACTAAAGTAAGATAATTAACACGTTAAGTTCATCAAAGTATCAAGACCCAAAGCGACCTATAAGCCAAAGAAGACCCGTGAGAAGCTTTGATACGATTATCAAACTGTTTTGTGAACTAATCTAAGCCATATAATAAACTAATTGAAACCATGTCTCTTAAGTATATGAATTGTTTTAGTATGTAATTAACATGCTATCTATCAAAACCAATTCTACACAAAGACACTTACGCATTATGTTTTTTATTGCCATTGCAATAGTTTTATTAAAAATTCTATAAAAACATAATTTTCAACTATATAATTCGTATTTCAAATTATATTATTTATTAGTTAGAGCCAAGCATTCGATTATTAATTTAATAACCTAACCAAACACAAGTTTATTTGTGTCTAAGAATTCTTTAAAGCTTAACTCCTTCAAAGTAGAGTTAATATGTAGATTTAATGTATGATTAAATTATTTTTCATCTAATTACAAAACAGGGCTTCAAACTATTTACTCCTTTTATACTAGGTACAACATAGCATGACTTGGAAACGTAATCTACTACAAACTACATCATTACAAACAAAATACAGATGAGTTATTAAAACCTATTTGGCAGAAGTTTAGCAAAGTTTGACCCAGCTTTGCATTTTAGCAGCTACGAATTCAACTAGACCTCTCGTTTGTCTTTGCTTAATATAACTTTCTTTTTGATGCTAACTTAGATTTAGAAAAGACAAGTTCACCCTTAGCTAATTTACTGACTCAAAATAATATTTAATTGTAATTTCCTTTATTTATTTTATCTTAAAGAGTTATAACACTAAACGATATTTTTTAAACAATTTAATGAATAACATTGCCCAACTAATCATGTCTATAATTATTTTTCTTTGCTTTATACAGTATTTGTACAAACATTAATTTCACTTAAATGGTGGGTTTTTTAACAGCTAGTAACTTTTACTCTTATTGGCTCATGTAAGAAGTCTAATAGTCTCTTTTCTCTAATACATTTAAAAATTGTTACAAGTTAACTAAAATTAGCCAGGTGTAGATAAGTTAAATTTAAATTTTAGACTCTCAATCCTATGTTTTGTATATTTCTTTTAGCTTTATCCAGTTTGTGAACCTCATTTTCGTTGCACCTCAAAGATGTTTTAAAATTGTCAATAGTTTACACCACAATTTATCTTTATACTCTTTTATTATCATTAAAAATTCGTTTAGTTCATAGTTTTCACTAAAAGAGGGAATTTATTAACCTTAGTGGCGTTAAAAAAAAAATTGAGAGACAATCAAAATGTGGAAATATAACCTATTATGTGAATTATGTTTTGGGAAAACTGTATAATGTGTTAGGCCTACATCTCTAGTAGAAAAAACAATAAAGTTTAAAGTTTATTCCTTTAAATAAAGTTTAAAGCAGCTTACACTTTTTATTATTATGCCTATGTTTGGATACATTGTATACAACCCATAATCATATTTTACTTCAAAATCAGGAAGTCTGTTAGCATTTATATGATTAAACTATTTTAAATTTAATTTTCTCATCCGAGGACAGTTTCGGTTTTTTTAAACAACCATAGTAAAATTATTCAGTTTATTGTTATTATAATCTAATTGAAGAACAAAAACAAATTAATTACCACTGGAATGTAAACGTTCAGTAACGTGAGTCTTTGTTGTACGTAATCCGAATACATTTCCGGATGGAACCCCCCCCCCACCCCAGACGTAACCACTCTCAGTAAGTGGGCCAAACTCATCGAAACATCAAAAGTGAGCGAGGAAGGAGATTTTTCTGGGCGTCGCGGGGGAAGCCATTCCGACCGGTTGTCATTTCACACTCAGTAATTTCATTGTTCCGAGTTCGTTATCAAGCCTAACTTCTCCATTACCGTCTGTTTTATGGCACAATGGGACTTTTTATTTCTTTCGGTTTTAGTTTTGCTCTGTGGATAGTGTTTATTCAGCCAATTCATCTGTATGTTAATTGATGTTATCCATGGCCTATAATTTTCATTTATATCTAACAATACAGTAGGCCTAGTTAATTTACCGTCAAGATTTTTTTAATCTATTGATTTTAATAGTAGCATAGTAATAGATGATAATTTATATTATCTAAATGGAATTTGGTGTTATGCATGTGAATTTTATTTTTTTTTTTTTTGTCCTCGGCCAAGACTAAATAGCGTTCAGAATCTACTAAACCCCCCGCTTCTGGCAGGTGAGATCAGCTATGCGGAGCCTCTAGTGCTAAACGAACGATTAGATAACAATTTCACGCTGGCTGAGCTAAGGAATGTTTTGATAACGGTCAAGTCCGACAAAGCCCCGGGACCAGATAGGATACCATATGAGTTTTTTAAAAATGCGCCTGATGACTTTTTAAATGTTTTATTAGCAGTCTATAATAAAATTTACGCAAACGAAACCGTTCCAAATTCTTTTAAAGAATCCATAATTTTTCCATTGCACAAAAAAGGTGACATTGACGTAGTTGATAATTATAGAGGTTTATCATTTATTAACTGCATAGCTAAAATATTCACTAGTCTAATAAATAAAAGATTACAGACTTTTGTAGAAGAAAATGAAATACTAACGGAGTTTCAAGCAGGGTTCCGGAAAAAAATATTCAACCATAGACAATATTTTTAATCTATCATGCATGATTAATCTAAGATTGGCGCAATCAAGAGGAAAATTGTACTCATTTTTTGTCGATTTCAGTTCTGCTTTCGACACGATTGACCGAAAGGCTATGTTTTTCAAACTTTCTAACCTAGGTATTCCCACTCGTTTGCTTAACAATCTAAAAAGTTACTATAGTGGTACAAGTACAAGCGTATGGTGTGGAGATGGCATTACAGAAAGCTTTGAAACTAATACAGGCTTAAGACAAGGTTGTATTTTTTCACCGACTTTATTTAGTTTGTTCATAAATGATCTGCCAGAAGTGTTGGGGGGAGGGTGCAATTTTGGAGGAAATAAAGTAAACATACTTCTTTACGCAGACGACATCATCCTTCTCTCCCCGACAAGCACTGGGCTTCAGCATATGATTAAAAACTTAGAATCGTACTGTGATATTTGGAATCTGACTGTAAATTTAAATAAATCAAAAATTATGGTATTTAAAAATGGGGGAAAGCTAAAAACAAGTGATAAATTTTGGTACAAGGGGGGCCAAATAGAAGTAGTTAATCAGTATAAGTATTTAGGTGTTATTTTTTCCAGTTCTGGTTCATGGGAAACGCATTTTAAGGAGAAAAGCAGAATGGGTAAATTTGCCATAAATACATTATGGAATGATTTGATACGTAATTCTAAAGTGCCGTTAAGCTCAAAGATAGTTTGTTTTGAGACAGTTGTGCGGGCTATTATTTGTTATGGAGCGCAGATATGGGGCTTTTTAGAAACTGAAAAAAATAGAGTCAGTCCAAAAACTGTTTATAAAAAAATTATTTAGATTGCCATTCAACACCCCTAACTACGTATTGTATACTGAAACGTGTTTTGATAAGTTATACTTCTATACTTTAAATATGCATATAAGTTATATTTTAAAATTTTATCTTTGCCTCCCAACAGACTCCCTTGAGTATTAGCCAATCAAATTATCACAAAACGTGTTTTTTGGTACAGAGAGCTAAAACAATTAGGTCAAAGATACAACATTAATATAAATTTTGAATCTGAAGATACAGTAACACTTGGCACGGAGCTGAGGTCGGTGGCGGAGGTGGTGCGGGGGAGGTGGAGGGGGGAGTGCGTCGGCCGTGCGCGTACCTCTATCTACCACCAGCAATTGCTAACGCTCGACCTTGGCTTCGAACTGGGTGATAAGAGTCCCTTATCTTCCAACAATGTTGATGTAATATCGTGGGCAATAAAAGCTAGGGCGGAACTAATAGATTTAAATTACAAACCGTGGATTGTCAAAAATTATAATTGCTCTCTTTGTAATTTGAATGTTCACGAAACGGCCTATCATTTTATCGCAATTTGCCCTATTCTAGCACACATAAGAACATTCTGTTTTGGAAAGAATACTTTAAATGAATTTGAATATACTCAGTATTTAAATAGGAAGAATTGGCGTGTCCTATCAGATTACCTTAAAAGAGCTTGGCAATATAGATGGGAAATTATTAAAGAATTTAATTTTTAAAAGAATGCTTTCCCCATGAAAAATAATTTTTGTTGAATTTACCGTAGGGTATATTAAAGTGTTTTTCTTTTATTACTTTTGTCATAGTCACTGCCATATATAGTGCCAACCGAACAGACGGTTACAATGATAACCATTGTTCTACAAGTGTTTGTTTTATTTTTGTGTAAATGTCTTGTGTAAACTTGTAAATAAAGCACTTTTTTCATTCATTCATTCATTCATTCATTCAATAGCGTTCAGAGATTGTATTTCTCAGCTCTTCCTTATTATTTGACACTAGTATTTTCTTGATGAGTAAATAATTCTTAATTTTTAAAAATTTTCATCATTTTTTATCAGTGAAATATTTATTTTTTAAGGTAATTTAAAACTTGATACGATAACTTATTGTTTTATAGTTATCGTTGTAAATAATACAAACATTATACATCTTTAAGACCATTTACAGTTTTTATATAACAAACAAAGTGAACAAAACTGTAAGACGTTTTTACAGGATAACTTAGCATCCTTTGTACAAAAGTTCCATGCAACGTAATCGAAGCCCGTTAACATCAGTGTTTTAAAATTAAAGTGCATCTTAAAAGGGATTAAATACGGATAAAGGGCTAATTAATTAATCTTCCAATAAGCCATCAGAAGAACAAAGTCTGCTGAGCAGCTAAGCTTTTCTGGGGCTTGTGTTTTGTTATCATCCCTTTACTCCTTAAGCTAGTGGGACTGCAGTGGAAGTTTGTTTTTATGTTTATTTACTGCATTCAGAGCATTCTGAGCAGAAAATGATGCTCTGTAATATTTAATAGTATACTTAGTTGCAAAAAGAATTTCCTAATTATGTTTCTCTCTTTAAGAGGAAGGTAGCATTAACTTTTTAATCCATTTTTTTGTGTTTTTATATTAACTAAAAACTAGGGATCTCCACTGGTCGAAATTCGACTAAAGATTCAGTTGATTTTGATCCAATTAGTTTTAAAATGTTTTATAACTGAACCATCTGTTCTTCCTGACTTGCAACCATTTTTTATTGCAACAGCTGTCTAAAATGATTCAAACAATTATTCTGTTCCCATAAGATATACATTGAAACTTTGAAAACCTGTAGGGCGTAGCCCTGGGGGCCGATGGGAATTAAAGTGTGATTCTGCTCACCTACAGGACGATACCTTTCTAACAGTATGCTCGGATTCCTCCTACTATGCCCACAAGCTAAGAAAAAGGAGGAGAAAAAACATGCTTGCTGATTGATATATAGATATGTTAAATAAATTTCTAACTAAGATTTTCTTAAGAAGTTTAGTATCTCTTATGTTTCTTATGGCTCACTTCAAAATATTTATTCTTTTGATATTTATCAGACCCTTATCTGTTTACCGCAGTCATGCACTTCAGGTTATAAGATATTCGAGCGCTCTATCCTGTGTTTCATAAAACTGGAATGAAACACTCAACTGGTTTAAACGTATGCATATAACGAAGCCTGACATAACATAAAACTTGCCGGAGCAACAGGCCGGTACGGATTTTTTACCTTCTCCCAAAACGATGGCTTAGTGCCAATATGTTTATGGTTTTAAATGTATTTAATACTTCATTTTGCTTAAGTGTTATGGTTAGTTATTGAATGTTACTTGAAGTACCAGATGATAAATCACTGATTTACTGTAATTAAATATTTTATAAAAATAGTTTTGCATTGACACTGTTTAGTTTAACTATAGGGTTTGGTGCGTCATATGAAAAATATGAAACGTAAATTTTGTTAGGTCTCAAATCAAGAATTTTGCCGATTTTACAAAGATAGTTTAAATCAAATAACTCTGAACTAATTTTGAAGCGAAAAGAATAAGTTTTGGCACAGTTTCTCGACTGATGTACGACAATGGCTGGACAAAAGCTTTCTCAGCAGTCGGTTTGTCAGCAGCCAGGCAATTTGCGAGTGGTCATTACCAAAGACTAAACGAGACCGTTAGATTGGTGCAATGCAATATCGAACGCTCCAAAATAAACTTAAAGTAATACACATATTACTACTCCAAAAAGAACTGTCAGTTCTTCATTCCCAAAGGAAAAATCACATTTTATGATTACTTTTAAATAAAAATATATTTTCTATTAATTTATTAATAATTGTATTTGTTTGTAATTAATTGTAAATAATTTTAATTAAATGTATGAGTTTTATTGATTTATTACAAAAAATCAAACAATTATGTATAATTATATTAATTTACTGTGACGCTTGTTAGAATAATTGGTTTATAAATTAGGGAAGGAATAGGTTTTACAGCCATAATGCTTATTGTATCTTTACAAAATATCAATGTTGTATTGGATAAACAAGTGCCAATGTTTAGCACTTATTTTCAATTCCAAACATACTCTTCGACGTGTTAAAGTCAAGTAATGACAGGAGTGACGTATGCCATTTACTTTGTTCCTATTACATTGCAATATCGTTTCATTCTGTTAAAATGCTAGATTAAGCTTTAGATAGAATTTATTTATTTTTAGTTATTTAATTATTGTCAATTTATTTGCAACTTAAGGCTAAAAATGATTGTATTATTTTTACTGACTTTTTGCGAAACATCTTTTTTAATCCCATCGAAGTATCCTCCCAGATTAAGACAAGGCTTTGGAAAAAGTTTCATTAAAAGGAGTGTAATGAATTTACTACATAATTGGTACCTAATTGGTCTGACATTGAGTGGCATAACCTTTGCCAAAAGAGTAATTTAAATTAAACTAAATATAAACATATTATTTAATTTAAAAACATAAATAAATAAATAAATTGTTCTGCCACAGAAGAGAAAATATTTTAGTTTAAAAAGTTATTAAATTTATTACTACATCAGGCTCTTTATGATATCCTCTGGAAAACATGTTAGGCTACGTTAAGCTTTAAGAGACTTATGTGCAAAACAATATTCCGTCAACATTATTAATATTTTGTAGAGTAATGTCAATTTGATACAATTAAGCCTTTCGTAATACGATAAGACAGTGATAATTTTATCATGAGGTGAGGCGGAGAGTCAAGAGTCACTCGTATGAGAACTGTGAGGGAATGGAACTATTGACCTGGCCCCAAGCGATCACCTTGTTTATTCAAATTCGGCTTTGCGGCTTTACCCTTCGCATCAAAGGACTCTCTCTGAAACATCTATGACTTCTGCGTCCCAAAGTTAACACTTCCCTTTACTTTAGTTTATTGCTTTTTGTTTCTTTAGTTTTATTCATGAACTTTTCTAACAGTACGATCTCTTTATGTAAATTTAAGTTTACAGCACTAGTTTAATATACTCGTATTTGCGAAGAGACGTCAGGTCAGAAAACGTCTCAAAATCATACATTAAAATTGTATATACCATTCCTTTGAATCTTAAATACATCAAAAACATGCAGGTTACTTTAATAGACGTACATTTGGCTGTTCTCATATTGTTTGCGAATGTTTCAGAAATGTCGCTGAAGCGGTGCCGCCGGTACAGCGAGCGGTACGAGCTGCATCCCAAGGAGAAGAGCAACTACGGCACCATCAACGACCACGACAAGCAGAGCATCCTGCCGGTCAGTGATAAAATGATAAGCAAACGAATAGTACTCCTACACGCTAGTATAGTGCTCCTTAAAAGACCTCAAGATTCATTCTCAATGTACACCTACTAAACCAAATATTGAGAACACTTTGTGAAAAAGTGGAAATGCCACTAAAAAAATAAAAAAAATAAATAAAAAAATAATAAAAAAACAGAGAGAACACCACCACGTTTTATTTTTAATGAACGTTGCCCTAAGAGCTCGCTAGAATCATTTTCAGACGCTTTGATTTATTGTAAACAAACTTTCTCATTTTAAAGTATAGATGTGAGAATGTGAGAATGAGCCTTATGACGGACAGGCGGTATTGAATATTAGCTACAGCGCTTTATTTTATCTTTGTTTTCGAGGATAAAACTTTTTTTAGCCTAGGATGTTCCTACTTATTATGATTTCTTTATACATTTGTTTAACTTGCTGGTCAGTGTAAGATGAACGGGATCCTTATGGTGTATGGTGTATGCTGTTTCCTGAACTATCGAAATAACCAAGCATGCACTGATGAGCGAAACGCGAGTGTCTTTTAATTAATAAAGTACATAACTCACAAATTGAAACGATCAAAGCAATTAGAGTTTTATTGATACAATAATCAAACTGCACTTCAAATCGTAAAGCAGTGAGCCTATACTGCTCACTGAACCTTGCCCATCCTGTCTTGATAGTCAGGGATAACATAAACTCATCAACCTGTGTTATTTATGAAACCAAATTAGCCGAGTTTAATTTATTTTAAATTTGGCCGAATATCAATGAGAACAACATTTGTAATCAATGCATACAATTAATTTTTTTCAGCAATCGACTTGAATAATTCAGAGTTTTTAAGTAATAGTTTAAACATATCATTTCAAACTAAAAATGTATAAAAATATTTTATCGTACAGAAAAAAGAAAATCTAGATCTATAACTGTTTTCAAAACCGTTACAAAAAACTCAAAACAGCCCTTGTGGCTTAGAAACAACCCCATATTTCACAGTTATCAGTCACAAAGCAAATATTAATGATGAAGCCTCATAATTAAAGCGTGCACCTGTGTCCCACTGTCTGTATTCTTCGGGGGTGGGGGGTGCAGGCGGCGAGGGGGAGGGGTTAACAATGCTCCCCACTAATGAGGTGCAATTATTTCGCCCCGCAGTGAGCTCAAGCTCAAGCTCAAGCTCACTCGTGGTCAAGCCCATTCGCGGCTTAGCTCTCTCTCAGTCAACATCCCGCCCGCCGGATCATACGCGCCACTTATAATTCGCTATCGATTTTATTCGTGAACTTTTCATAATTAGGTTTCCGTTGAGTCTCGTTCGAAATTAAATTGAAAGTTTTCGCTCCGTGGCAAACTTGTCGTGTGCGCTGGTCCGGACACTGGTTTCTGTGAGATGGAGAGTCGAAGTATTTCCAGCCTGAACTGCACTTCTGTTGTGGATATGGCAAGTTTATGTATATTATTATGTGTTTTTATGAAGTTGAGATTGGTTTAGTTTAATAGATTGTAACAAATTCAACTTAAGAACAACAAAAAACTTCCGTTGAATAGGTTTATCAAAAAGTTTTGCCTAAAGTTATTTTACACGAAGAAACCGGTATATTTTATATGTATAACCATGGATATATCCATATAACCACCCTTTTTCAGTGATTCAAATGGATGTTGTGTAGATTTTTACATTATATTTAAAACACCGCTGACTGATGTTAATTCAGCTTAAACATTTGTTATGTTTACCTTTAGGAAACATTTGAGTGTTAATTTTGATTTTAATAAAAGCATTTTAAACGATTTTTGGCAGCAGTTATTGTTTTTAAGAGTGAACATATATTGGCTCGCTAACTTTATCTTGCTATTTAAAACTCTAACATAAACTTACCATTACCAGCAAAAAACTTCAAATAAATAATTATTCTTAAACTCTTATGTCTCAAAGCTTTTCTAATTTCTAATTAAAAGCTAATATGTTATTAAGAATGAGGATAATTGAGGAATTTAGGCCATATGTATGACAATAGAATACTAGTATGGTATTTCCTACTAATAGAGAGCCCTAGTCAGTAGTCAACGCCGAGCGCGGAGTTGACATGAAGTGTTCGTCTGCACGCCGCGTTATACGGTTTAACATAGTTGCATGCTTCAAACTGACTGTAAATTGTTAAAAAAAATTCCTAAAGAAAATACAGACTTAAATAGTACTACAAGGCACATAAGCTATTAATAGCCTCTTCCCTGTGAAGACAATTTGCTTAAATAACTTTCATTTGAGAAACCAACGAAAAGCAATCCCAAATTATTAAGTAGAGTTATAGCTAAAATTTGTGTATTTTTCTGTTACATTTTACATTGTGATTTGGAACGAAAAAGAAAGTTATTCCATTCAATTATATAAGCAATCAGTTTAGCACGTTTTGTACGAAAATAAAAGTAGCTGTAGGTAAACTTTGACATCAATCACTGTGATTTATCTTACTTATTGTTTCATTAAGTTCTAGATTTAATCACATTTTTTGTCAAACAATGATAGCTTTTGATCATTTTAATATCCATAAAAATACACAATCTCTTATAGTCTTTAACAAATCATGCAGTGCGAAATGTTTAATTTTAATAGGGTATTTTAATTTTAATCTGAATTATTTGATAAACTTGTATATTTTAAAATAGCATAAGTTTCAGTTTAATAGTTGAGGTTTTTGAAGTAAGTAACTTAATAATTAAGTATTTTCAATTTTATTTATTATGTCCTAGTTTGTAGAGGAAGTGTAGTTTTCATTTGTTAATTTGGAATAAATTTCCAATAATATTTATTTGGAAGCAAACTAAAAAAAAAATTTCTTTTAATTTTTTTACGGATTTTGAAGGTTTTTATTGTGTCCAAGTTTTATAATAAAATCGTTTATGTCTTCCATTTTTGGCCAAAAGGGCCCTGTGAAGTCAGTGAAAGCAAACTTTACAGGACAGGGAAACATAGGATACGCTCAAGATTACAATAAAAGTATTTTATTCCTATTAGTCGATAATAGTTTAAACCTTTATATAAACACTAACGAGTTGTCCTAAACTTAAAAAAATCTTTATTTAGATTATTTTCCATTTTACAGAACTAAAATGTACTTAACTCCTCCTTATGACCGATGACTTAACCCCTTAGATCCACGAATTACCCCATCTAATGTTAAAAAGTATGATGTATACTCGCAGTACCATGTCTTAACACTACTGACCTTTGTTGTTTTTACCAGAATGAATTATTTTACCTGGAATGGGACACAAGATATAAATCTACTTGGGTATTACTTTTATACAATAATAGTTGGATTGACTCCTTCAGCACTATAGTGAAATAACTAGTAAACAAAAATTGTTTGACTAAAACGCCACTTTACCATGAGAAAGAGCGATTATTCTTTCACAAACCATCAAAGCCTAAAAATCACCAAAACCATGACTTAACCATGGTTTTGGTTAATTAAAATCCATGGTAATTAAGATGTAATCGTATTATCGGTAAGGTAATCGTAGATGTAAAAACGCATTATACCTTATTCGTTACATATTATTAAAAATTTAGTTTCTCCTTTCTTGGTTATTTTTTTTATTATTATTTTTTTAATATTGCTTATAAACCGTTAAAAAGTAGACAAATACTTCATTGTAAGTGTAACACAATGTACTGGGTTTTATAACCACAATAAAATAGTTATGACAGGCATGGCATTAAAATTCAAAACAACATTTGGCAGAGGTAGTAAAAGTCTTTTATAACTCATATTTTGCCGCTCAAAGACTCAAAAATACTGGAAATAAAATTGTGAATTTCTGTCAAATTGTATTAAATAGTGAGATGCTTTGATGAAAAATTCTTTGAAAATGTATAAATAAAATTGAATAATGAACTGTATATATGAGCGGTAACTTCTGCATCACTCTGCATTGCAGACTCGAACGACTTAGTAATTCTGCCCCATGAAATGCTAATTGAATACACATGAAATCCATACTAAGTTCTTCTAATTAAGTTTATTTTTGTTGAGAAATTAATTGGTTTAAACCTCTCAAGAAACATTGAAACTTTAAATTACATTTAATATATTTAGTATATTTACTGTGAATGTTATACCACGATTCTTAGAATTGAATTTGTCAAAATTGAATTCACCCTGTCATTGTCATTGCGAGACAGTAATTCTGTGATCTAATTTACAGCCGTTATGCCGAATGGGTATACGAAGTACCAGTTTATTTCCTCCCCTTCCCCCCGCTCCTTCCTCTACACTGCATTCTTGCACCATCTTCAAAGCTCTCCGCAAGAGTTCAATATTGTACATGGGTCACAATTTTAGAAAGTTTAGAACGTCAGGCGTCATTATTTTATATTTTCTTCATGTTTTAAATTGTTTAATGTAGTTTAGGTGTAAAGACTGAAGGTTTTGGATTTTGGAGAGACGTTTTTTTAACCAGATATGTATAATATCGATGTACAATAAATAAATATATCCTCGATTACGGTGGATTATTTATTTACAATGGTATATTAAATATCTGGTTAGCAGGTGAAAGATTGTCCCTCCATAACAACTGTGACTTCCCCGTTATTAAATTATTACATCTCATATGTTCATGGGTATAAACCCAATTATTGTACTCCAGCTAATTGTTTAAGCTTTGTCATCAGAGACAGCTATTTTATTCATTGTGTGAATATAAAACAATTTGTAAACAAACCTTCTGTATATCTTTGAGTTGTTTGGATTTTCTGTTACCATTACAGCTATGGACAGTTCTTTTTTACTTTGGCCATCATAACAGGCTTTTTTTATAAGTCAAATGAAGGCTTTCTAAGAATGCTATTAATTACCCCAGAAATTGGTTATATCCAAGATCCAATTAAAACTGTCGTAAACATTTTCGAAATGAGAACAACCCTAATAAATGGTGTAAACAATTATTACTTGCTTAAGAGTAATAGATTTTTTGTATAAAAGAGATCGACAACTCAATAAATAAATAACAACTAAATTGTAATTGCATATACTTTAGAATAAAGATTTTTTGAAAAAAATCCATTATGTTGTTGAACTATCTTATAAATATTGAATTGATGTTCGAAATAAAGTTTAGAACGCAAATTATTTGGATTCCGAAACTTTGTGATTGGCAAATATTGTTTTTCCTATTTCATAAGTATTAATGTATCCTAAACTATAACTAAATGCTACTGTCGGTGGTTCACTGAAACTATTAAACTCGATCTCGACTGGTAAGATGAAGAAAACTAGAACGCTCAGTGAAAAACTTGATCAGCGCTAAATCTAAATCTGGCAACAATGAGAGAGCGTTGGCGTCTGGAGACAGCTGACAGCTGGAGGCGAGAGTCGCGCTGTTGCTGTTAACGACATCACAATGAGTTCGGCCGCGAAGCTGTTGACAGCTCTCCACAGACTCCTGCGGTATCTGAGCCTCGTGAGTGCTAATTTACGCTAATTTACGTTCAATAATTTATAGTTATACTATACGAAATAATTTAGCTTTTAATAACTAAATATTTGTATATTTTAATGTACATTTATATGCACTAAAACCAGTCCATTGGTCGAGTTTCTACCAAAAGCTTATTCGATGTGGAAACGATTTATTTATAGCTAAAACATCTGTTCTTCCTGTTACTACATTTTGAAAAAATAAATCTGTGAAAATATTCAATCCATTACCAACCGCCCTTCCATACGATTAACATTGAAACTTTAAAACCTGAAAGGCGTAGCCCTGAAAGTCGATGTAAATTATAATGGGTTGCTGCACTTCTACCGTACACTGCCTTTCTAACAGTATGCGCGGATTCCTATTATGATGCACACAAGTTGAGAAAAAATGAAGACAAGTTTTGTTGCTTGCATATTGATTTAAAGGTTATTACCTGTTGTTCAATTTGTTTAGCAATTTCAATGATAATATGGAAGAACTTTTACTTGCCTCGGTCTTGATTTGTTAAAAGTATTTTTCCAGTTGCTTGTGTAAAAATTAATAAAAACTAAGCTAACAAAATTATTACTATGTTTAAGTTATCTACGATAGTAATAATTACAAAATATAATTTACTATTCTATCAATAAATATATATATATATATATATATATATATATATATATATATATATATATTTATATATTATATAAAAACCATATTTTATGTAAAAACATGAAATATCTATTTAATAATTCTAGTTCTACATAAATCCAATTATTTATGATAAAAATAAAAACCACGGTTTGTTCTTTCAAAGAAGTTTTATTTCAAGAAATACAAACTGGCATAAGAACTTATTTCAATCGAATATAAGTATTTCAATTTGAAATTAGTTTTCTAATATAGAAGTAGTCTAAGAGTTAGTGAATTGGCAAAGTAGCATTGATCTTCAGTGAGGAATGTTTTCGAATGAAGTGACTAATGAAGTTCAAGTGTTTGAGTAATGGTTGCGGTATTCCCCCTGCGGAAATCGCCTTTATAGTTAGTAAAGTTTTAATTGTAAACGTTTTCAAATGAGTTGACTTTAAGTCTAAATATACGATCACTAAGTGAACAAGTTCACAAATCGTTTTCTTAGTCTGCTTTGAATTGTTCATTATTAAATGAGAGCTAAAACAGCTGGTTAGTAGAAAAGTGTGGTATACGAGTATGCCATAAACTATTGGTCAGGGGTCCAACGTGTACTTGAAAAGGACGCTGTAAAAAGCATAAAAGAGGTAACATGTTCTCATTGCTTACAAATGTTCTATTTTAACACACTAAAAACAGGAAAACACTATCAAAGGTTAGCTTTGTCAATTTGAGTTTTAATATGATGTAAATTACTTCCTTTTTGTATCAGCTATTCCATATTTTTACTAGATCAATAACTAGTATCTGGGGGCCGAGCGTTTGCTCGGTAAACTAAAACAGAAATATTCTTTATAGTAATATCAGTTACAGGCAGTGCGAAAAAAGGCCCAGTCCAAAAAGGCTTATTTCTTGTTCAAGACGAGCTCGTTCACTTCTCTCACTCGCCTCCCAGACTGTTTCAATGTAATCCTACGGGTGCTACACTCTGATTTATATTTGTTGAAACACTTGTTGAATCTATAGCCCGTGGATTCTAACAATGTATACAGAACCAAATAAGTAGGGACATCCTTATGGGGAAGTGAGAACGCCTCCCCTGAAACACAGATAGCACCACCAAGACGTAATTTTTATTCAAGGATCTTGCTGATTGGTTGAATAGAAACAGAGGGCTAGAATAATTTTGCAGAAGTTTGTTATTGTTTTTTTTTTTTTTTTTTTTTTTTTTTTTTTTTTTTTTTTTTTTTTTAACAAATACGCTCATTTTGACATTTAAGAGGTATAAAGAGCGCTTCCTGAAGTAATCCTGGCATCAGCACTTTATTTTACTCTGGTTTTCGGGGGCAAAAATATTTTTTTTTACATTTTATGTCCCTACTAATTTGGTTTTTTATACATTGATTCTAATTATTGAGTTAATGCTTTTGATTTTAAATTCTAATGCAATTCTACAAATTGATTAGTTTTTTATACTCTCAACTGGATTTTATTTATAAAAAATTCATAATTAGCAGTATTAAGCGCAATTTAGAAAATGATAAATTATTTTCAATACAGCAGTACCATTAAATAATTTTAGTCACTCCCACTGGAACACGTGGTCTGCATATTGACAGTTGAGTCAGCTGTTTCCATCATTGCTTTGCTTTGATTTTTACCTCCATGAGATTGATGTTAAGATTTTCTAAATTTTAATTAAAGATTATAAAGAAATAAGATTTTTCCTGGCATAGAGACCTGTATTTATATTATCTTTATCTCAGAAGGAAGTTATTTGCAAATTTTGAAGAAAATCCTTCAAGTCCTTTTTGAAATCCATGAGCAAACATACATACAAATATACCTTACTTGTGTTAGAGTATATAATAGAATAGATCATTTGTATTTTTTATTTTTATTTTTTTTTTTCAAATCAATATAAACAAATATTTATTATTCATGAAGAGTTATGAAGCATTATTTTATGACAGGACGGTGAGCTTTTTAGAGAATTTCAATGTTGATTTCTGAACGAGTCTTAATAATGTTGAGGATAAAGGCAGGACGAGGAGATAAAACGCGGTACAAACCTCTGCCATGTTGCCTCCAGGCGAACATCTTGGGGCTTACAGGTCTCGTCTGCAGCGCCGACTTTCCTCGCTTTTGTATTATTGCTTCTTTAAAATTTATATACACAAACATTTTAAGAAAAGCAATAACTTTATTATTTTTATAGATAGACTATTTAAATTAATTACCATAATTTTGCTAAAATTGTATCATTTTTATATTAAAATTCTAAACGGTTTCTGTGTTGTTTGAATACCACTAAAAATACTTTATTCTCTCTTAGACAGTGCAGAACAACTTTGTTTCCTTGATTGTCTGAAAGTTTTAATTGCGGAGCTTGTGAAAGCCATTTAGAGACTGGCCGGGAATGGCAGGTAATATCTTTAAGTGAACAATTTCTCTAATTCCTTTTACTGAAAGAATAATTCGAATACTGAGCAACTTTCTCTTATTATTTAAAATAAAGGTTTTATTATAATTATAAATTTTTCTTAAGGTAATAATTTAAAGTAGGGTACTACTGTAATTTTTTTTCAAATCGATAAGCTGCTCTAATTAGAGAGGATAGGATTAGCAACGTTTCAATTTCCTTTAAACCAAAGCTTTGTGTTTAAACATACTGCTAATTAAATTAATTGCATTATTATTTAAAGTAAATAAATTTACCTCTCAATATTCGGGCAACATTAGTATAAAATCAACGATTTTTATCATATTTTTTATCACATAGGCAGGCCTATAATTTTCTTGGGCCTACTTAGACTATTTAAAAATAATGTGTGAGGAGTTTAATTTGTGTATTGGAAGTGAATATCCAGAAGGAAAAGGACATCCAATTTTTGTTGCATGTAATGATAGATAACAGTCGGAAGTAAAATTCCAGGCGAGGGAGGGTAAATAATAATATCTATAGTTCTATTCTAATTAGAGAGATAAGATTGTCAGACCGTCCACTTATTGCACCACCTCTGAGAGCTGTTTTCCGCATTCTCGGGGGCTTCGCAAATTTAAAAGATTAGCTACTATATAGTTGATTCGAAAAAACTAAACAAACGAATATTGGGGATTCTGAGAATATATGAGGTCTGGTTAATCGTGTATATATTTTCCTCAAAGGGAATTAACACGAATCATGGAAATATGTAAATAAATTATTACATGTATTTTAACGAACTAAGCAAAATGTAATTATATCGGGAACAACTGGCTAAAAGTCACAATAAAGTTGAAAGGAGCTTAATTATTTGAGTGGCATCGTGAAACGACTTAACAGCTCTCTTTTTCTTGCAGATAACATGGTAATGCAATCTAGCGAGCAAATAACACAATTGATTGATACTTAAGGTCGGTAAGGCAGATCTAGCACCTGTAAAGTGACGCGCACAGTTTAAGAATAAATAATTATATAAAATGTCCTTACGACCGTTTTATCGTCATCAAAACGAACATTAATTACGGTTGAAAAGTTATTCATGCAAAAAACTAGCTTAAGGGGGTTATTTAAATACAGTAAGAAGTCGTTGAATATAAGGTTCTCACATGAGTGATCTACTTTATGATTAGAATATAACAGCAACTGTTTCTATAGACCATCGCTTACTCAAGTTGCCTGAAGGGTGCGCACCCAGAGGGGAATTTAGAAAAGATTAGATATTCTGTCTTTTTGTTTCGTTTAGTCACAAAATATGAGTCGTCAATTATATATCTGTAGAACGTATTGTTAAAATACATTATCAGAATTATTTTTACAATTTCCTGTACTCTTTATTAAAGAAAAAGAGATGAATAACTACTTCACCTATTTCTTACTACAAAAGATTTCTCATATTTATTAAATTTTGTAATTACAAACAATTACATACAGGGTGAGTGATTCAATAACTAACTTTTTTATTCTATATCTGACAGTATACTTCTTAAGGGGGACCCCCTTTACTTTTTTTATTTTGCTTTTAGGTATGTATTTCACTTTTCAAAATTTCCCGCCATTCTTCCAATGTGGCGGCCAACTTTTAAATTTCTTATGGTAGTCTACACCCTACATTTTATGGTGTTTTTGAAATTTTCATGTGATATTAAGACTTTTTTAATCTTTGCCAATTTTGTCTAAACCTAATGGTTAGGGAGCTAGAGACAATTAAAGTTCATTTTAGTTCCATAAGAATAACATGGGGCAAATTTTATCTGCCCATGTCTCTGAAACCATTGATTAAAATAAGAAATACTCTAGAATAAAAATGTCTTAAATTAATATTTTAAGAATATATTTTTCATAACAACAAAAATAATTTAGAAAATTTATTTTTTTGCCGCCATATTGGGAAAAGTTAATTTATTTGTAAATGATAATTTTTATGTGTAAAATATTAGACCCCTAACCCGTGAAACACATTATAGCACCACTGCGATCTATTTTCAAGCAGAGGTTTACGGGGATCGTGTTTTAAAACTGACCAATTAAGATAGAGATTGGCTCTTAACTTTGTGTAAAAGTGAAGACTATTTAGGCGCTTTTCCTTTCCGCCCCTCCTGAAAATCTACTACATGCTGGCGCTGTGATGGCCTGTTCAAGTTGTTTTAAATAAGGATATGTCTTAAAATTGACATATTATAACATAATTAACCACTGCAGCGTGTTGTATGTCAAGGTCACGGTGAGGTAGGTCATTGCTCAGCTGCCGCTTATCTGTGCGTTGCTTATCACATCTTCCGATGATCTGTCCATCCTTGGCCATCATTTCTCTGTCAGTCATTTAGTCCCACTTTCATTGAGCAAATAGTGTGCGGAGCAATAGAGTGATCCCATATTCATAGGTGATCCATATTCAACCTAGGAATAGACTGTGTTGTTTTTGTAACCTAAAAGAATAATTACTTTAACAAAGCAATGACATCTAACACTTGGGGTGAGGACCAGAAGTTAGTTTGTTATTCGTTTTCTATTAAATCATGTTTTAATTAGTATTAGTAATATTTTTAACGTAGATTTTTAAGTTCTTTACAACATGCACTTCACAAAAGACTCACTGGTATTAACGGTAATTAATTGACCGAAAATGTTTAGGAGGATAAGTGGTTGAACTAAAACTTAAGTTTACTTATGAACTTACGCTAGAGGGATTAATACATTCCATTTAAAAGTAAGTATTTTGAAAATGAAGACCTGTCTATTTAGAAACAAGTATTAGAAAAAGACTAAATTGCTAGTTTTATGCATCTTGACGTGCCGACAGTGAAATATTTATCGACAAATTATTAAGCTTCTTAGAAACGCATAAAAGCTGTCTCTTAGCATTAAAGGAGTTAACTTTCAAAAGGTTATCAGATGCTTCAGTCGGTATTAATGTACTGCGGAGGAAAAAATTCCTGAGTACTACCATTACTCAACGTCCTTTTGATATTTTATACATAGTTTTATAGTGTCAATTTATATTCCATTAGTTTTATGAAAATTTTGGATTTAATATAATCTATTTATTGTATTTCTCAAGTTGTAAAGTATTGTGTATGAAGATATCACAAATTTAACAACTATATACTCTATTTATGAAAGGGCTATATAAAAAAATAATTGTATGACTATAAATTAAAACTTATCAGCGGCAGCTTAATCACTAGAGAGTTTTTGCAACATACGGTAAATCTTACGGTAAACACTAAATGTTATTTTTAATTTGTTAAAGAGCCCAATATTTTCGTATAACATACTTTCTATATAGATGGAATAAGCCGAACAAAACAGAAATCAATAATAGTACATGAAAAATTTGTTTCACAAAAACCGTCACATCGCGTGGTGTACAATCATGGATACCGTTCCGACTAAACAATCGTATATTGTTACAAGCATGACGCTTTTTAGTTTTTCACATATACACAATTGTTTTGTATATATATGAGCCAGTGGCATCTTGTAACATTTTTATAAGAACCGGTACCCAGTTATAATCTAAAGTCGTTGTTAGGTAACTTTATTACACCTAATAGCCCAATTAACGGTAACTGGCCCCAGAATCGATTCCTTCATGAATCTAATTGGCAACCCCACGATTATGATGGGAGCCCGACATTAATTCGACTACCTTCATTTATTAATTCTGTTATGTATCAATGTAGACCTCACAAATGGAGAAATCAAACTCAACGTGACGCAAAAACAGTTTTGTTAACCAATGTTAATACTGTAGCTCTTAAAAACAGATTTTTCGCTAGGTAAAAAACTTGTTGGTGATCAACAAATAATAAAACGTGGTTTAATAATTTTGTATAAAATAAAATACTTAATATTATTTTTTAAACAATAAGAATATAAAATCATCGATTGACTTAATACGAATACTTAATACGTGTTGATAAGGCATTAGCGAAATCCCTCTTTGGGCCCACTAAACCAACGTAACTTATCTACAATATTTATTCAACTTTAATTAAATTACCAATAAAATGTTATCATACTGTTACCATACTGGAATCACTAGAGAGTTTTGCACATACGGTAAATGAATATGATAAACGCTAAACGCTATTTAAATAATGGCGGATTTAGGTACTTTTCTGCTTGGAGGTACAAAAGCTCGTGTAAAAGTGATCAATAGTAACCTAGACACCATTCATACAGTTGAACTATCCTGTGTAAACGTAATAAGCGTAACTTAATTAATTTTTCCAAATATTTTAGTCTTTAGAACTTTAAAATTATATTAGTTGTATATTTTGATCTTTATTTTTATGAATTTATCCAACAAAATGCCTAATACAAACACCTAACAAAGCGACCAACACGACGACCTGGCACCTTAACGTTGTAAACGAAAACCTAAATTATGCCATTTTAACACCATTGTAAAGCTAGATGTCATAAATATATACAATTCATTTCGTAAATATTACAATTATAAAAGAATTATACCAGTTCTGCGTAGCTTAATTTAAAACCATTTTAACACGTGTCAGTGTAAAAAGAATAACTAAGGTGTCATTAAAACTTCAAGACATACTCGGAAAAATGTCTTATTTTCTTCAGTTAAGATTACGCTGATATCAACTTCCTTAAAACAGTGTATAATGAAAACCCGAATATTAAATGTCACATTGATATTGATATAATGGATGGCATTATCTTGATGCTATTTAATTTTATACATATATGTATTTTTTAACCTTAAAAAAATGAATCAAGTTACATTTGTTACTTGTGTGATACATGTTTTATAAATATAACGAATATATATTTATATATGGTATAGCTCTTGAACAGTAAAGTAGACCAGGGATTTATGAGGATGCTGGTGGATAAATCAAGAAAAGGAATAACTATTGTTGTTATCTACCTTGTGTAATTCATGTATTGTGTACGTGTGTGTAAATGTGTATATTAAGACGTACTGAGCTTATATAGGCCTACTAGCTTAGTAATGTTCAGCACGTAGTTGTAAGAGAGCACTATTCTTGGATATGTGGATTTTTTTCAATTATTTCCAATAAAACAAAATGTAAGTCTAATACAAACGATCTTTATAACCTACATAGGCCTAATGTAGAAAATTACATTAAATGTTAGTTGAAAAGCTTCATATTTCTTAACGGTCAGTGTTTGA
Organism: Neoaliturus tenellus; assembly: GCA_030545055.2. Classification (NCBI taxonomy): domain Eukaryota; kingdom Metazoa; phylum Arthropoda; class Insecta; order Hemiptera; family Cicadellidae; genus Neoaliturus; species Neoaliturus tenellus. The sequence goes on from CM061533.1 coordinate 229,489,321, forward strand.
TAGAAGATAGGAATAAACTTAAATATAAAGTAGAATGTTTACCTATAGGTCTCTTAATAACGTTTACCTATTCACCTTTATAATTGACTATGTACACTAACGTGAGTAGACTTATCATAGCATAGGCGTGTGTGAAACCTATTGACGGTGGTGCGATATCGTGCGGCGTACATGGAAGTACACGTAACATATGATAGATAAATCATTATTACCACTCTTCTCAACCAAGGATGAAACATTTTATAGCTGAAAGTTATGTTTATGTTTTGGTAAAGTGTTTTTGCAGCACTGTAAATTCAGCTGAATAATAACAACATCGATGGTAGCGACTCTGGTGCCGCGTACATCGAACTTCCAAAATTTTGCCTCAAAGTGGATGAGAGGTCTATTCACGTTAGTGTACATAGTCAATGCCTTTATGCATAGATGCTGTGATCACGGTTTCTTTTCGTTTTAATCTTATCAATTAGGATATCGAATTGGCAAACATTTGGAAGTTTTTGAGACAAAGTAACTATTTTCCTAAACATTGCATGAGTCAATCTACTTAGAAAAAAGTAAATACACATGTGTAGCCTACTTAGATATAGATAAAATATTATGCCAAAAACCATGAAGCACAACTTCCTTAAACATGGAAAACTATTCTGTCAACGTAGGCTAATAAAGTTGTAAAGATAGCAAATTATCTATATGACACAGCTTCCCGTCTTATCTCAATAAAGATTCGCAGAACAAATCTGGCCCAGATTGTGTGAACATTATGTGAAGTGATGTTTGGGAAGATGTAAGCTTTGTTTATTATTTTGTTATGTGGGCATTAACAGATTAACGTGTGTGATGGGGTTGGGAGGTTTGTCGTGTAAAACCTTAATCTATAACATGTTTACTGCTGGCGTCGAACTATTGATAATTGTGTAAGTTTTTCTCTCGTATATGTACATCTTCGCCTCGCTTTTTAATTTTTTTGTTTCCTAAAAAGTACATCGTTCTTTGTTTGGAAGCAGATTTTTTTGTCTCAGATATTTAGTCTGATATATTTTTTATATTATTACAAAAGCCAGTGGAATTTTTTTACCTTTTGACGGGGAACAGTCCAAACCCCGGTCTTGTTACTGTCTAACATTGACCATAGTTGTTAGAAATCATCATTAATTAATAGCCCAATGACAAATGGCAACTGTTTCCGGAATCAAACCTTTGAAAAGCTTTAACTTTACTCAGGATGGAACCGGCAACTCTTGTATTCAAAGGCGAGCACTGTAACCACTCAGCTTACCACAAATTTATATTAACGAGTTTCTTTATAATAAAACTAAATGAGCTCATTTAATAAGATTAAGAAAATTAATTAATGAAATTACCATCCATGCATCACTTTTTTCAGACCAATAAAAGTTCTTATTGACATTTTCTAAGTACTGTAATTTTATTTAGGTACATGAGTTAGTTAGACAATGTATCAACATTTCTACTTAACACATTTTCTTATGTAACAAATTTGAGCTAAAAATGCTCAAAACGTCTATTAAAGTATCAAAAATCATTAGCTCAGTAAGAGTACACAAACACATGACAAATTAAAATAAGTAGTGCAAATTTGAGGACGCTGGCTCAGTTCAAGGTCACCTGAGGGATGACGTCACCGAGGTCAATGACCTCACCGATGACGTCATCGATGACGCAATCGATGACGTCATCACCAATGACGTCACTTTCATGACGTCACACCCATGACGTCACAGAAATGACGTGCTGTTGACGTCACCACCCCTTACGTCACCACTATGACGTCATCGATGCCATTAAAGTCAAGGTCACGCCGAAACTTAAAATTTTTTAGCACTTTTGCCGTTTTTCGCACTACGCTCCGAGTTTCAGTCACAGTCCCCGTGACCTTGACGACTTGGAGCGAATTTGCGATGAGAAACAGCAAAAGTGCCAAATTAAACTCGAGTTTGTGACATGACCTTGCCTATTTGGTCAATCGGTAATCCCTCAGGTGACCTTGAACCAGCTGTTGAAAACTTAACAACAGAGTGCCGACACCGATGCGCACACTACGACAGCCACCGAGCGACTGACCGTTCGGCTCCGCGTACTCTACGTATATGGGGAAGTGGTGGGGGAAATTTTAAGGTCATCCAAACGGAGTTTTAAAAAATACAAAGAGTAGAAAGACTACTCTTGTGCTTCTTGGGCGACTTCATCAATTTCCAACGGATCTGTAAACTAATCCGATCTGTAGCGGCAGGAGTCCAGAAAATGTGTGCACCATCCATCAGGTTGTCCGTAGCACTTTCTACAACTGGTGAAATCAGATATGTGGAACTTAACACACCGTTGAGGACAACAAGTGTAGAAGTACTTTGATTTGTAGACCTTAAAAGTCTTTAGTTTTGGTGGTGACAGCTGTTGTTTCTTGCATCTACATCTGCATCATTCGAAGGATTCACATTGCCGACACGCCAACCCGTCCACTTGCCATCTTGGTAAGAGGAAACACTTCTCCTTGCAGCAATAGCGTGTTCCCGTCTCCTCCTCCAAACACTTCTTCACACAATAGACGACGCCCGGCTCCTCCAAACACTTCCTCTCACAACAGGAGACGCGTTTACTTTCCATATTTGATGTTGCTTTGGTGAAGGTGCACGATGAGGTGATGCTGTGGTCAGTGAGAATGGAGCTTATATAAACTAAGACGAGTGGAGGGGGATATTTCATGGTCATTCAAACGGAATTTAAAAAAAAGTCAAAGAGTAGAAAAACTACTCTTGTGATTCTATAACGATTTCATTGATAGTGAGTGCTTCGGTATGCCAAGTCGATCTGTACCGACATTCTGTTAAATAATGTTTGCAAAAGCCCGCAAAATTATTGTTGCAAACTTTGCAGCCGGTTAGACGTTTTAGTGGAAATTCAATGCAACGTTCAGGGCACAAGTGTACATATGCACTCTCATCTGGTACACATGGAATGTCTTCAACTCCGGTTTCGGCTTCTTCCAAGACTTGCACTTACACATGCATTGACCAAAAGCTTCACATGTTCTACAAGCCAGTCCATCAACCACATCGCTGTCCTTTGGCCATGAAAAACATTTCTGTTTGCAACAGTAGCCGAGTTCACTTTCCATGTTGCTGCGGTGAAGGCGCACGTTGAAGTGATGCCGTAGTCAGCGAACACGTCGCTTAAATAAACTCAGGCAAGTGGAGGGAGAAATTTCAAGGTCATCCAAATTGTGTTTTAAAAAAGATGACTAGTCGTCCTCGTCGTCTGTAGTACTTTCCGATGAAGAACAACGAGAGTCGTCTGAGTCCCGCGCGGGTGCTCCCCAGATGAAATGTATTTCTATTTGAAAGCGCAGGCCAGGATCTTGTACCATCAACTCCTTCAACCTATTGCACACCAATTCCACTTTGTACACATTGTCTACAACTAACACCCAAGATGTTGGCTGAATGAAACTTGTTGTTGAGTCAGCCTCGCAGATAACTACATCCTCCGGTGCTATCGGAGTGTAGAGATGTGTAAAATGTCGTGGCTGAGACCGGCTGGAAGTTGAAGGTTCTGAGTTGACCCCGGTCGCATCAAAATCTAATTCCATCTTACATTCAACGTGGTGGTTGAATTCAACATTCAACCTCAGGGGGTGGTTCAAGGTCACCCACTACACTTCTACTCTAAGTGTTGCCAATACCCCCCACTACAATCGAGTCCCACGGCTACACAACGCCGCTCCACCAGTATGTCTCAGGCTTGCGTGCGGTGCACCTTGCTGTTCTTCAACTCTGTTCATGTAAGTGTTTTACAAGTTTTTGACTCAAGGTCACTACACTTTAACTCTGGACCAACATGGCTTGGATAATTCTATGTTTTTACTCAAGGTCACTACACTTTAACTCTGGGACGATATCGACTTGTAGTGTTTCAGTGTTTTGACTCAAGGTCATCACACTTTAACTCTGGCACATCATCGAATTATCGTACCAGAGGTGCTACCCTAACTTGTAATGTTTAGGGTGGCCTTTTTACGCCACGTAGTATCACCATGAGTGTGCAGTCCAGATTTTAAGTTAGATTAATTTTACTGTGATCTTTTCAATTTCCAATTCGTTTTGCCAAAGAGTAAGATGTCGTTTTATAAAATGGTATTTCCCTAAAGTTATTACAGGGATACAATTAGTTTATTTAGAAGACTCTTCATCTTAGAGTTTAACACAACTTCCACTTTGACTTTCCTTCCTCGCCCCTCACAGCCTAAGCTGTACAGGAATGTTTCTTCTAGTGCCAACTCGAGCCGAGAGAACAGTGTGTTGACTGTAGGACAGCTCATGGTAAAGTGATGCGATACTTCAGCGTACAACCTCACCTTCCCCCACCACTGTGACCTTCCCCCACTCCTGCTGTTACCCCCACCACTTTTGCCTTGGCTCAAACGCTGCCAACAGTCTCTCAGTATTGTGCGAACTTTTGTGAGGGGAAGCCATGTCGCGGGACACTTTGGGTAAGAAACTTCACAGTGTTAAGTCTTTATTAGTTGCTCAGTGTCCACCACTCAAGGTCAGGCGGGTTACGACTTTAGCTAAGTGGCGAAAACTGTTGCGCGGACACCCTAAGTTTTATACCAAACAGACTAATGTAAGTTTTACTGATGAAGATTTGTTTAGAATATTGGATGAAATGACTTTTCCTTGCAAAGTTCAGTTAGTTACTCCCATTCCTGACGGTTTAGAGTCTTAGTCTCTCGAGCCAATATACCTAGAGTACGCGGAGCCTGAAGGTCAGTCGCTCTTTGACTGTCGTGGGGTGCGAATCGGTGTCGGCACTCTGTTGTTAAGTTTTCAAGGTCACAGTAATATGAAATTGGGGGTGTTGTGCTGGTTCAAGGTCACCTGAGGGATTACCGATTGACCATATAGGCAAGGTCATGTCACAAACTCGAGTTTAACTTGGCACTTTTGCTGTTTCTCATCTCAAATTCGCTCCAAGTCGTCAAGGTCACGGGGACTGTGACTGAAACTCGGAGCATAGTGCGAGAAACGGCAAAAGTACCAAAAAATTTTAAGTTTCGGCGTGACCTTGACTTTAATGGCATCGATGACGTCATATTGATGTCGTAAGGGGTGGTGACGTCATCAGCACGTCATTTCTGTGACGTCATGAGTATGACGTCATAGAAGTGACGTCATTAGCGATGACGTCATCGATTGCGTTTCGATGACGTCATTGGTGAGGTCATTGACCTCGATGACGTCATCCCTCAGGTGACCTTGAACTGAGCCAGCGTCCTCAAATTTGCACTACTAAAATAACATATTAAACTAATTATTTGAAGAAAAAATACCCTTAAGTACTAATGATGAGAAAAGTAAACAAAAAGCGTTTAATGCCCAATAACATATTTTCAACACAAGATATTTGAGGAGTGCGGGAGCTGACAACAATGAAAGCGAGCGATAACAGCTCGAGACAGCTGACACTTGCTGATAAGAGCCACAACCACAAAGTCACACTCAACCACTGTCCTAATGTCGCGCTTATAGAAATTCCGTTTGCCAATACAGGTTTGATTTATAATTTATCAATACCACTCCTTGTGCATTTATATCCTTTGAAAGAAGGATAAAGTTTGTTTTTTAAGTATAGTATTTTATCTGCTAAGGCTAAACAATTCAAGAATAGCTTACTTTTACGAAAAATCAAAAATTTTACAAGAACCTGAGTTTTGTATTTTACTAAAAATGAATTAAATTAGTTTTGACATTTTTAATATAAAGAGAACCGGATGTAAGTACTAAACAGAAACACAAGAACATAAAGTTTACCGTCTCTTCTACACAGCTTCAAACCATTTGAAGCCGGATTTAATTTCATTACTGCTGTTCGGGTTGGTAGCAAGATACTCAGCTCATCCCCCTCACCCCCTCTCTCCGGGTCTCAACACAACTCCCCTTCTGACATTACAGAAAATTGCTGAGTTTTATCGTGAGTAAAGATGTAGTGTTTTTAATTTCTGAAATTTTATTTCTCTTTTCATAAGAAAAATCATTTAATGAATGAATGAAAGCACTTGCAAAATTAAAGCACAAGGTCATGACTCTTAAGTTTTTATTTTATTTTTTTACGTTTTTAGTGGAATGACTAAGTTAAATTCTCAAAAATGAAAATAAGTTTTTATATTAATTTTATAACTTTTATGGAGTTTATTAAATAACGTTGATACAATTAGCTGCTGGATCTGATAGTTAAATTTTTAGTCGAATGAATACATGGATGTGTGGTTTGACTCGGAAATACCAAACGCATTTAAAATTCGATTAAAAAATTTGTTATTTCAAATCCCTAGCTTGAGGGAAGATATCGGAATGAATCCCAGATAACCTGATATCCTTTTCATCCAGAGATAGGTCTTGTAAACCCAGGATTTAATTTACTGCTGTAGCATCACCAAGGATTCTTAGATCCGGTTCTTCCTTCTCTTTCTACCTCCTCCTTATACTGCCACGATTATTCTAAAAAAGTTTTGCTACTGTTTTGATAGTAAAAGAAGTTATGCAAACACATTAAAAATATTAGTATATATATTCAAGGGAAAAATGGTAAGAAAATAAAGACCTCTAATTACTTAACTGCTACCTAAAATAAAAGAAGTAAGTTAGGATGAATTATGGATACATGTCTAGAAATTTGGGGGATTGGAAATAATTTCAAATAAATTACCGAGGCCTATTTCCATTGCCAGATTCACATAACAATACGGAAACTCAAACAACTAGAAATAAACAGTGCCCACATCAATAATTGAAACAAAATTTAAATCCTTCCTATTTAATCAAAGCTCAACTCTTCTAAGCTCAAAGTGTGAATTAGTTTCTATAACTTATAGTTTCTGCATTATACTGCAGAAACTACTGCATTAGTAATTTCATTAAAATAATTTATCTATAATCTATACTTATTTAATACGCTAAGGGTTTTTTTGTCCTGAGAACTCCTCCTACAATTTTCAACCGATTTTCAAGTTTTTGGTGTCGTTGTATAGGGCTTAGCCTGTAGTTGTTTCCACCAAAAACTGATAAGAATCGGACTGAAAATAAAGGCGCTATCCACAATTGAAATCTCAAAATTTCCCATTTAAATAACATTGGGATTAAATAAAGCATTTTATACATCTGTTAATAATCAGCTGTAAATACGTGTATTTTTGGTGATTAAAGAGATTCACAATATTGGATTGGTCGGATGTCATTGATTTAGAGCTAAATGTAACATTTGCATTGTATGAAAATAAATTGCTCGATTTCGAGCAACACGTATACTAGTTTTATATAATTTAACGGAGCTCTAAATGAATTGTTTTCGTTGGTTAAACTGGGATGAATTTCTTAATGACCTATATTTAATTTTAAACAGTATTTACTCTTTTAGTTCATAATTATCATACATCATGTAATGAGTTATTTACTTAATTGTACGAGAACAGTATACATAATTTTTCTTTCACTCTTTATATTCACGAAATAATTATAATTTATAATAAATTTATACTAAATGTTTGGTTGTTAATTCAATTGTTGAACACATTTTTATCGTTTTTTGGTTAGTATTGTACAGTACAATTTTTAATATTGTAATAAAAAATAGTATTTGCTGCTAAATTCCAGTGTCGTTAAATATTAGTCGTGTACTATTTTTCATTTAATGAAAATCCGACTAGTTTTCTGGAACATATCTTAATAATTTTATGTGTTCAACTAAATTAGTAAAAAATATCACAAGTTTGCGTTCAATCAACTGTTTCGGTCTGAATGGTGCTACCAAAGTTTCTTTAGCAAGATTCTTAAAGATTTAATTGTAGAGTTCTGGGAGAGCTACAGTTTATAAAGGTTAATAAAGTTGACGGTACATAGTCAAAAAAACTTCTCCTTTGATTAGTTTACTTCCCTTCTAAATTGTTGGGGGTCAAACATATTGCTTTACTAAAGTTTGTTATAGCCAAACATCATTTTTTTTAACATAGATATTTTTATAAAATATTAATTGTTATAAATTCAAAGTTACAGCCTTAGTCAGTAACAAGACTACAACATCGTGCCACAATCATCCTACACTCATCTCTCATTCATATTAATATTAAAGTAAAATACCCACTATGTGAGGTCCCTGTCTCAAAATAGTGATTTAGTTATCACCCTCAAAGTCAATACATTGTACGGTACTTTTTATTTCGTTTTTTTTTTTAATACACAATTCTATAAAATATACAATGATTAGTGTAAGTTTAATCGACTATAAAATATTTACCATTCTGTAATAATGTATAAATTGATTGATACATTGTTTTAAGCCAACAGCTTGGGTAAAAACTATAATTGAATTGTTTAATTTATAAGCAGTTTCTTGACATATGCACAATGTTACTCCATTGCACTTATCATACTTTTCACGTCACGCATTGTAACGACAAATTTCTGAATTTGAGACGAAGGTTTCATAATTAGCTAATTAGGAAACTTCTATAGCGTGATTAAATCCAGCCAAAGTTCTACGACAAACTCAGGTGGCCCTTCTTTGCATTGTTTTTCGTACAGCTGGTGAGTGAAAGGGACTATCTTGTTCTATAAATTATTTTTGGTGGGTTTTCCCCCGCTATTATGTAAATTCCAACTTTACACTCTTTTTGCTGTATCTACGCCTGTGGCATTTTTAACGTTTTGGCATGGAACGGTCCAAACCTCAGTCTTGTTACTATCAAACCATCGACTAGTTGTTAGAAAGCGTCATTGATTAATAGCCCAATGACGAATGGCAACCGGGTCCGGAATAATAAAGTTCATTGTCTCTCTGGGGAAAATTGTCACCCTCGTCTACGGCTTCTGTGCCAATCATTTCAGTCAGGAAAACAATGTTGCACTTTACCCCCTTAATACATAAACTTCTATTTCACTCGCGTATAATGTAATAAAACTTTATTCGTTTTAATGAGGGAATGGTATTACTTTATTTTCCCTCGTAGTTAAAATAACTCTTTGCCTCACTAGGGAGTAAAAGAAACTTAGAAGAATAAAATTTGAAATTTGGCAACACTGTGCTGTGAAAAATGGAGCTGTCATTGTATCCGGAATAAACTCTGTATTTAGGCGAAAAGCCAGATTATTATAAGCCGGAAACAATTGACGTTTTTAGGTTCTAGGTTAGATAAATTAACCAACACCATCTATAGCAATATTGGTTATAGATGTGGGGGGGGGAGGTTAGTTGGGTCCATATTAAGATTACAACCTTCGTAAAACTTTTCCTCTTACACTTACCTTTGCCCGCAGGAGGATGAGGACTCTGACAGCGGCAAGTACCCGATGACGGACGTAGGCTCTTCCACAGGCCAGTACCTGGCGGCCCCTCACCACGACCCCTCCACCTACTTCCGGGACGCCCGCCGCAAGATAGACTTCGTGATGGTGTACGAGGAGACGATGGTGGCGGGGGCCGCGCAGAGCCGACGGGCCTCCGTGATGACCCCGCCGCCCGCGCACCTGCTGGACAAGAAACTGGCCAAGCACGAGAACTGGAGGCACAGGTTTATGAGCAACCTGAGGAAGGCGGGGCTGGACATGGAGGAGGTGAGAGAGAGTAGATGTTGATCTGTTTGATCAAAAGTTCTCCAAAATTATAATTTGCTCAGATAATTGTTTGGATTGGTTTGACCAACAAGTTGAGTGAAAAATACATGCCAATTGCCTATTACGTTTCCAAACATATCAAACCACCAGTACCTCTAAGGTATTTCATTGGTTTAAAAGTACTGTAAATCATAACAAATTTTGGGGAAAAACTATGACAAATAACCATGTAACGTTTCCCCAAAATACCAAGCATATATTTTTAATAATGAATAATTGTTAAAAAGATGTCAAATTTTGTGTGAAATACTGAACGCTAAGCTATCGTCACGTTTCCAAAAAGTCTCAAACACCATATTTTTTACAACTAAAGAATTGGAAGTTCTTGTAAAATACCCCGTATTAAATTTTGAACCTCATCCCGTGAACTAAATATTATTCCAATGCCAACTTGTTCCATTCATTAAAGGAGTAGGTAATTTGGCTAACACAAGAGTTATCGTTCCAGACTTTGTAGACATGTGTGGTTCGATTTTCAGTATATGAAGCTTTGAACGGTGTAAGCTGTCTTAAAAGTATTTATAGTACAAGAAACGTTATATATCAGTGAAAAATTCCTCACTTTTATAAATGGAAGGTGAGAGGACGGTATTTCGTATGCCTACTTAAAGAAAAATGGTATGTTAAATACTATCATGGAACACTGATCTTAAACAAATAATGCTTATAAAGTACTAAATAGAGGAGAAGGACATTTGGCCATTAGAACATCTGTATTCAGTCCTCTCTCTCTTTCTCCTCTCAATTGCCTTCAGAATGAGTTCGTTCACCTTTGAAATGGGCTTATTCGTTTATCGGACTTTTTATAGTTTGTATGTAACGTGCTAAATTCTCTTGGAGTTTGCTCTGAATGTATTGAAACTGAATGTATAGAGGAAGCTAAGGTCCTGTAACGGATTCTCTGCTCTTACTTAATTTACAAGGGTGTAAGTTATATACTGTATTCATTTCACTGTCGTCAACGGTGTGTCAAAATAATCTTTTTATATCATTAATGTATTGTTGTTAAAAGACTTTATGAAAAAGGTCTAGTTTTTTATGTTTTACAATAATGGGCCAGTTCCTACATTAATTCAATAAATATTACTAAAGTTATTACCTAAAATATATGTAAATTTTTTTTATTCAACACTTCCGATGGAGAATGGAACAACAAATCAGATTTACAAGAAAACCTTACATTATTTACGTATTTGTTAAATTATCTAGATAAATTGGGGTTTTATATAATCATAACCAACCATTAGCATCATTTAATTGTGATGAGACATCCGTGCAAGTTCTTATTTGCAAGAGAAAGTAGTACAGTGTTTATTTATGAACAAAGTTTGTTCAGTGAAGATTCGTTGGCTTCGTTTCAACACTGGTATAAACTAAGTTTGGTATCGTACTTAAGCACATGTCTAAAACTTCTCTAAGCTTCTTTTGTTAAGGAAAACGTACTACTACGATCTTATGCCAAAAACTAGACTGGTAATTTGATGTATTCTTATATTAAACATATTTTAAACCTAAAAAATGCATCTAAGTCTTAAATATTTTTTTCTCAAAATGTACAAACTATATATCACTAGGTTGCACAAATAACTTTAAAATTTATTTTAGAATTTGCCAGGGCAAAATACACCGTTTAGGTCTAAGAATTACTCACTAAATTACTTTAACAATAGGTATATTAGAAAAGTTAATTTGGAAGTGGTCTTCACGGAAAACTGAGGTGAGCTTTTGGAATAATGAGAGTTACTCAAAAGAAAGAGCCTTTTCTTCTTACCAGAAGTGGCGCAACAATTGTAAAAATGACTGTCGTGATGCCAAAAACCTCATCGCCTTATATCATCTCTCAGACGGATAACAGCCGCGATTCCACAATCCAAAAACCTTCTCTCTTATACATTTATTCCTTGAATTTTAAGGGCTAACTACTTTTTTACGTTTTTGTGGCGTTCAATCTTATTATACCTACAGAGAAAAAATTATAATTGTTTATAGTAAACTAAAAAAATATTAGGTGTATAGTTTTATCAAACCATAAGCGGTTAATGTGGATGAAATTTGTTTTTAAATATTACACAAATTTAAAAATTCCATGGTCTATAATTGATTAGGAAAATTTTTATTCAAATTATGACCGTATTTGCAATGTTTGGTTTATTGGGAAATTATCGATTATCGGAAGCATTTTTTCTACAATAATTTCTCCTTCAAATGCCTTGTAACATAATTCTTTTACAGCCATTTAGCTTAGTCGTAAGATCAGAAGTTTCAAAGTTTAAACATTTGGAAAATTAATTTTGATATAATTAAATTTTGTGTTCACAAATAAAAATGTCTCCTCTAAAAATCAAGTTTCCCGATACAGGTTGGCTGACTGGAAAATAACCAGGCATTCTTGAGTTTCCCTCTGAGAAATGTCTGATCCTCAACGCTATAAAATTGTGTTATCGCCTCAAATTGGATATCCGACAAGACAAATTGAATTCCATCACTGTGGTTTTAAAAACTCTCATAGTTAATAAAACGTTGTTTCTACTATTCAATTTTATTATTTTAATCCGCTTATGTCAAAAGACATCTTAATGCAATTTGGGTTCAGTTCACCTCACAGAAAACGCATAGTGTTTTTGGACATAATTCATCAAAGTAAAAATAAATCTGATTCGTTTATTCTAATTTACGAATACTTCACTTTAACTGATTAGGGTAATTAATATTTTGAAAATATTCTTTTAAAAAATGACATAGCATTCCAGCAAAACATGTGATTTAAAACCCCTCCCTGTGCTAAGGCTCGCTTGTTCTTCTGCCCTTACTTCCAGCATAAGAGAAGTAACTTCTCTGTGTACTAAAACTTTACTTCTCTTTTATGTGCTTCCAGTAACTCAATTGAAGGTACATACTTTAAAGTCCTTCCTGATCCACCATTTTTTTGTTTCCCGCCGACAGGAAGTGGTGGAGAGCCAGAACCGGAAGCTGGTGTACTTCATCAAGGTGCACGCCACGTGGCCGGTGCTCTGCCACTACGCCGAGGAGCTCAACATGAGGGCGCCGCTCCAGGTCAGTCTAACTGTGCAATACGCACCTCGATAACTACATTATAACGTTATGATTACATGCTGTCTGGGTACGGATTCCAACTAATTTTTAAAATTCTGGAAGGAATATAGGTGGCTAAACGTTTGATTAAATTTACAATTAATTTACAATAGATTTGAATTGATTTAATTGATTAAATTACAATATATTTTTACTAATTAAAAATATTAAAATATGTAAGAAAAAATATAATTTTTAATTTTACAAAAAATGTAAGAAATAATACAATTATTATGCTTACCCATCGATTTAAGTTGAAAACAATTGACTTGAGTCAGACCCTATAAAGTGTATTTTGGAGTATTTTGGATAAAGTGTTGAGTGGTTTTAAACTTATTTTACAATAGCAATTTAATGGAAATATTTTAAACTAATTTTAATTAGAAATTTTGTTTACTATTTAAAAAAAATCAAGCAAAAATGTTTTCCAGATGTTTCAATTGAAGACATAAGACTTTATTTCGCAATAGGCATAATTACATGCATTGAAAAGTCATAAAAATCATAACATCTATATATAAATAATTTTAATACATGTATCGCAGTTGATATTGATAAATAATTCATACAACTAGCTGTTTTCCGTTACGGCTTCGCCCATGATTGAATTTATTTCATAGGTAATTAGGCTCGTTCGCTACGCTAACTTGCTATCACGCTCACCTTATATATAAGGAATCGCTAGAATATCTAAAATTAGAATTTTTTTTGATTTTGCTTTTAAGCAACCAATACAAATAGATAGAATAGAGATTTTCAAATTTTTTTACAAACTATTCTATGCCCTCTGGGTTAGAGCCCTTTGGACAAAATTTTACCAAACTTCACACAAACAATCCTTGAATAATGTTCAACGCATAAAGATAATGCCTGAAAGATTCATTAAAATTTGTCAAGCGGTTTAGAGCCCATAGGCAACATACATATATACATACATACTTCCTCTTTTATAGCTATAGATAATTAAATTAATTAATAAATAGTGGCAGCAAGCAATTACAATGGCAAGAGTTTATATAGATACAGATTGAGCATCAAATTAATAAAGAAACAAACTTAGCTGAACAAAATTGGAGCATGCAACATTGACTAGAATCGAGATAAATGACTTAATTTGAAGTGAGTGACTGAAGTGATTTATTATTTTTCTTTTACTGGACAATTTGTCCTATAGATTGTTTATTTCTTTTATCTAAGGAGATTATGATTTTATTTTATAGTTTTATATTATAATATTTAACTCTTAAAAATAATAAATGATAATGTCGAGAAATCGCTAAATGAACATTGTGTCTTAGGGGCCCTATTTTTCTGAACTGTAGTTTATATCTTGTTTTGGAGGTCAGCCTGGTTTTTATTGCCATTTTGCCTATCTTTTGTATTGAGCTTTGTTCTACTGTAAACTGCCCAGAAAATAAAGATTTTTTAATAAATATTTTACTTTAAAATGCAATTAAATAAATAAGACGTGTATCAGAGTTATCGGTATTGCTCATGGTTATACAGTTGTTTGATACTTATACTGTATCAGTATTGGGCTATTTGAGGATTATTATTATTGTAACATTATATTTTAAACCTGTAAAAGAAGTAGTCCCAATAAAAAAAAACTACAAACTTGAAATATAATCTGCTAACAAAATACCTGTACAGTGTTTAATTTTATATTACTAAAAGAACCTTCATAAAAATTTTCTTAAATACCTTAATTTATCTATTTTGTTGAAGCATTTTCTTCTATTTAACCAAATATAATCAGTAAAGTATATTTTCCAGTGTAGTTCATGTCTGAAAATCTGATAGCGTTGTTTGCACGCAGTCCCATATTCTGGTGAAGGTAAGACCCACAGTTCGACACATCGCAACAGCTGTTTGTTATTTTGACATCTCTACCTGCGCTAGACTTGTTGAGACGTTTAATGTGAATATGCTTCTGCAACAATCTGTCGGCTTGGTATTATTTAGTGTGTCGAACTTTCACTATAATTATTCATTAGTTTATGCATACGTAAAAATATGAGACATTTGTTTATTTTTCAACTTTGTTTTATTTGTAGACAGAAGCAAATTAATTGCTATCGCTGATTAAAGAAGATATATACCCTAAGCTTACAAAAAGGGTACAATTTAAGCATGATTATTACGATAAATATTAGTCAATATATGATGTACATTCTATGTAATTATTTAAACTGCCTTACACATTTGTTTAGGCCTCACAGTTTAAATCTGTTAACAAACATAGACACAATATTCATGAAAACCTAATATTTAAAGACTTTGTAGAGCCAGGCTAGTTCGTTTATAGATTACTGAATTAGCTATAATTCAGTTTTAAACTACCTAAATATTTTTCTACCGATATGAAATTGTATTACATAGATATGTGTATTTTGTTAATTCATTCACCACCAATTATAGTCTACATAAAAAAACGATTCACTTTAGATAACAATTTAGAAAGTCAATTAAATTACAAATTATAAGAAGAATGTTAAAATTATGTTTTTTTAGTATTTCATGGGTTTGGATATGATTTCTTCTCACATTTTGGATTGTATTTTTGAATACTCACTGTGTGGTCACTAAGTCTTATGAAATACTGTCACTGTCATTATTCTGTACAACCAAAGAAGTAAACTAGTTTATTTTAAAATATTTTATTAAAATGTAAATTGAAAGTTGATTTACCAAACTTCTGATTTTTATGCAGTCATAAATTAAGTAACATTCCGATGTTTATACTCCATATTGTTCATCTTCAGGCGCATCCGAACCCCTCTGTCAACTGGTCAGAGATTGCTCTTAAGGCGCTGAAGCTGCCAAATATTATGTATGAAGACGTCCCTTGCAAGCCGCTAGACTTTTACACGTGTCCTTTCCGCAAGTCTAAGATTGACAGGTAAATCATTTAACACACTAATTATGAAACACCAACACTAAAAACTGTTAATGAGTATAATGTTGACCGAACCTTGCTCTTTTTCAAATCTACGTTTTTTGTGTCATTTTTAAAATGCTACTAAGTTTATACCAACAACTGATTAAAGCGGTCCTGCACCTTTGACGTCATGTTGTTTATCGTGACACATGAGTGGTTTGCTTTGAATATTTTAAGTGCTGCACCTTTCACGTAATGGTTTTTTTATAGTTTTTGTTGATATCACTTACCTCCTTCTCGTTCTAGATATCTTGCTTAAGCGTAGTGTTCTTTTATTTTTGTTTAGTTTTCTTTGTTATTTCGTTACCAACATGGCAATCCATAAGACCAATGTTAAAAACTGCAATTTTCAAACTCTTTTTTTACTAAAAATTATCCTTATTTGGATAAGATCGTTTCTAAAATTATTTTTGGGCTTAAGATTGAAGTCAAATACAACACCACAGACACTCCTCGTATTATTCTATTGGATAAAACTCAAATTCATTATAAAATGTAATTTACAGACGTAAAAACAGCAATAAACGCAGTTATATATTCTCTCCATCAAAGGGTACAGTCAAGTATTATTTTCAAAACATCCAGACTTTTTATTGGAGTATATTGAAGTGCAATTTACACATAAAAAATTTCTGAAGGTGTTTTGAGTTGAACCACAAATTAGTGGTTAAACAATGTGGATGATGTTTGATGTATATACTTGGTGAACAAAGAGAAACTGTATGAGAAACTGTGTGTAGGTTTCACTACTCTGAAATTTCACATGTACCCAACCTTCATATGCAACTTAAAAGATATATTGTTAAGGACCTAATTTATGAAAAGTGTAAGAATCGAAGTTTGAATGTATAATATATAACAGACGAGGGTAGCGTGGGAGGGTGCTGGGACCTACTCAGCCAAACTGTCGACCTTGCCATTGAGGAGAGCCTAGGGGCGAGGGTGAGGAGGGATGGAGGGATGGTGGGAGGGAGAGAGGAGAGGGTTGAATACTCCGTCCACTCAGCCTTTTCTCCCCTCTTCACTGTATTGATGCTCTTTTCAATCTTTTGAAAATCTCCACAATACATATTTCTGTTATATTAAATTCCTTGTTCGATTGGCCTTCAAAGGAGATGGAATTTAATAAATCCGTGTCCTGTTGGGCATATTGTGTTAAGTGAGAGATGTCAACCGTATAATAATACAGTAGTAAGTTCTGCTTGATTATTATTGATTATTAGAGCAGAACTTATGAACTCATATAAGTGCCTTGAGTATTTTACAGTATTAAAACCTATAGTTTTTATATTACTTCAATTAAGGGCATATACCTTCTGTTGGACACTGCTACAGAAAAATGACCAGTCAAAAGTTAAGTTTAAATTAGCATGTGCAGCTGTGTTAACCACAGTGTATGTTTGAAAACAATAAAAATACATACCGGAAAATTCATATCTTAAAAATACATTAAAGTTGGAAACTTTTATCAAAGAATCATAGCCATATACTAGCTTTAATTGTGATGTTTACAACAGTCTGTAATCCACAACCAACGGTCGAGGCGAGGGGTGGGGGGGGGAGGGGTTGGGTGTATACATGTAGTGAAAGTGCCCCAAGATTGGGAGTGTTCGCACGTCCGCCTTGTTATTCTTGGCAGCTCCGTGTTTGTACCGGGCCGCTGCGGCGTTCGCCTCGTTAGTCCTCCAGATTCTGAGCGGAATTTGGAATTTCGGCTGTACAAAACATATTTAGAAACAACAACTATTAGAATTTTCTTTATTCAAGTTGTGTAAATTAAAGTAAATTTATTACTGGCTGGTATTAAAAATGTTACTGTTTATATTATCATTATTGTTTTCATTTAATTTTTTAATTTTTATGTTTGATTATACATTTTGTTGTAAACATCTAATTACCTTTATTTGCCTTTTAAATAAAAATTTGCCAAAAATACCTACTAACTGCCTAACGGTCAAAGTTTTAAATTGTTATGTTTATAGTATAATTTGAAACCAGTATTTCTAAATATAGTGCAAGCCTAACATTGTGAGACTGTGAGTGTGAGTAGAAACATTTTCAAGAATCTCTTTTTTAATTTTATTGTTTTCATGATTGCTTTCAGCTTACAATATGATAAACTGGAATTATTTTTAGAAGTTCTCCTTATGAAATAAAAAACAATTAATTTAAGAGGCTAGATGACTCACACACTGAGGTGTTGATTGCAGTAGGGAACTGAGATACTTTCTTAAAATTGTGATCGACACAATTAAAATAAGCGAAAAAAATTGTCGGTCCCTACGGTTCAGGAGTCTAGTTTATGGGGTTTTACGTTGTACAATACTTTTTAGTTTGATATTTGTTTGCTAGCAGGACAGGAAGGTGGAAGTCGTATTAGAAACTTTAAACTATATTGTATGATTTCAGGTTTCTTGGTAGTGAAAATAGGGAAACTTTCTTCAGTAATGTACAAAGAAGTAGGATAGTTTATGAAATTCTTTCTACCGCAATATTTGGTAAAAAGAAAAAAGGAGAGGTTGGAATTGAAAGACTGGTTGATGAAGGGGTATTTTCTTCAGCATTTCCACTTCATGATGTAAGTAGGTAAATTAATGCAACTTTAATACAACCGTAACAAACAAAATAATGTTAACTTCCTTTAAACACAAGCACATTATTTTCTCTGCCGCTTATTTTTATTATATGTAATACATTTTTATACATATTTCTTTCATAAATGTTTCATCTTTATTTTGATCTTGATGAACTTGATGTTTTTAAATTCAATTAAATAAATGTTTTTAAACTCAATACCTATGTAAACATTGATGGATCCATAGCGGTTTAAACACTCAATAATTTATTCACTAAAACATACATCTCAAGACTAAAATGTTTCTATAAAACAAAAAAGTTAAAAAAAATTTCAGATTTCAAACTTTATTACAATTTGTGTTTACTTAATAATAAATGAGTAAAATATTAAAGTGTGTGTATGCATACTACAGCCAGGTGATGAATAAAATAAAATATTCATAGTGAAATACTCGGAGCGTTTTAAGCAAATTGACTCGTTTATAAGCCTATAGGTGCAAATATTACCCTCATCAAACCTAAATGCCAATGCATTGGTGGGCGCAATCGTTTCAAATTGGCACATTGCAACAAACTGGTTCTCTTTAATAATGCAATATGAACTAGAAACTTGAACTCTTTGTATTAATGATCAATATCATATCAATGATATAAATATTATGTACAGTATCACTTCTAAAATATAATTTAATTTTAATTTGGATATTTTATTTATTAAGTAGGGATGTGTTTTTACTATGTAACGTATTAATGATCTAAATATGAATTTAAAATGATTTTTTTAATTTCTATAACTTTACTTCAAATTTTTTTTTAGAATGGGGGGAGGCTCATGGTAATCTATGTATGCCACCCACAAAAAGTTTAATGGAAACAACTGCAATGCATTACAGTAGCCACAATTTTTGTTCTTTGCCCCCTCTAATACACTGATATTGCCTGTGCATGACAGGGCCCGTACGAGTGCAAGAACGGCAAAGGCGGGGAGGCGCCGCTCAACCCCCGCCAGGTACTGTACGAGTACTGGGCGCGCTGGGGCAAGTGGTACAAGTACCAGCCGCTGGACCACATACGCGAGTACTTCGGCGAGAAGATCGCCATCTACTTTGCCTGGTTGGGTAAGCACCCCAACAACATTTTTTTTCTTGAATGGGAAGCCTTACAATAAAAAATGTACTTTTTTATTTTTCATAAACCAGCGTTTTAAACTTCACATGTAATCAATATTTTGCAGTCGACACCTGCATCGCAGCTATGTCTATTGATTTAAAATAGACAGTAAAGCTTTACATAAAAAATATATATAAATAAGGCTTCATGATTGATAGCTTTACAGGATTCAATCTAAAACTCCTTTCAATCCTACATTGGCTATTCAATTTAATGAAAATTATGTTGATTCTACAGTCATTCTAAATTATTCTCAATCTAAATTTTCAATGAACAGTTAAAACACATTTACTGTACCAAGACATTCATGACTATTTGCTTTTATTCCACATACACATTGTTTTCAGATATGCTAAAAAATTATTTCAATAATTTTAATCAGCATCCAAGGACGTAACCAAGTGGCTGGGTCAAAAGGTGAAAATCTCAAAAAATTTTAAATAAATATTTACAATATACCAGTAAAAACCAACACAAACCCTTACAAATACTTGATCCTGACAACTCCCCTCCCACCCCCCACCAAAAAATTTCTCTACCACCTTGCAGTTAAGAATTTTTATGTATTTAAGTAATTATTGACAATGAGATATAAGTAATTATTGACAATGAGATATTCTTCCGAGTAGTTTCAAGAATACTGAAAGAAATGTGAGCGACTACCGTAACTATGTTGTAAAATAAACTACACCAATATCTTTAAAATTATGAACCAATGAGCAAGCTTTTAATGTTTTCTGCTATATATGTAGGTAATTTATATTGAAAATTTATAAAAAGTTACAAAAACATTTATGAATATACAGTTATAGAGCAGACTTATGCACCACTTAGAGTTAGGTTAGTGTGATCCTGTCTTTGCTGAACAAGAAACACTTTGAACTGTATTATATACCTTGTATGTTGCCTTTTGTTCTTGCAGATGATTAAATGTTTCCGATGTACATTTCGCCACAATATTGTGGCATCTTCATGGGAAAGTTCACTGATCACATTTGTTACACTAAATATTTACAAATATATACAAGTATTTTGTGGGCTCTTCTTATTTACACACCATTGTTCGTATCGCGGCGCGGCGCGGCACGGCGGCAGGCGCGAAACGGACGCACAGTCGAAGCGGGCGGTATATTCCTTTGACTACCACTTGTTGTACTGAGAGTGTCAGTTTGGGGGATGGACGGAGGGTGGTGGCTGGGGATTTCCGGGTTCAAAGTCAGTCGAGCGCTTTCACTTCTGCGATGTTGCCAGTTTTTTGCAATGTTGTCAGACGGTCTAGTGTTGGTTTCTATTTCATTTATTTTGTCGAAAATAGGGGAATTGTTGAAGTCTTCTTTCTTGTTGAGTAAATTGTTTGGATTGATGCTATTTATGTGTTTGTAAATTTGGTAACTTTCTTGTACTTTGGCTATTGACTTTGAGTGGGTTTTGTTCAAAATTGTCAGGGAATTTGGAAAAGTTATTGAGTGATTTGGGTTGTGTTTTAGATGTTTGGCTACTATTGATGTGGGGTTGGTATGGTGGCCACTGTTATGTTCTTTGAATCTTTGTTCGAAAGTTCGGTTGGTGTAACCAATGTATTCTTTATTGCATGGAGGATTGCAAGTTATTTTGTAAACTCCCCTTCCATTTTCTATTGTAAGGTTTCTGTTATTCTTTATTTTATAGTTCGGGATGGGATTGTTAGTCACTCTGTATGCAGGGGTATATCCAGCTTCTTTGAACACTTTTCCAATTTTTTTCTGTGGTTTTGTCGGTGTATTTAATTGATATGTATTTTGTAGGTGGATTATCATGGTTAGTGTGAGATGGTTCATTTTCATTTTCAGGGTCCTGTTTTAGTTTTTTAACCATTTTATTGATCATTTTGTCTACTATTGTGGGGTCATAACCATTGTTTACGGCAATGGTTTTTATTGTTGCTCTTTCCTTTTCGTATTCTTCTTTGTTTAGGTTGTAGTTAACCAGACGGTACGTTAGAGAACGGAATGCTGCCATTTTTTGGTTATACGGGTGGTTAGAGTCAGCTGGTATAACTAAATCTGTTTGTGTGGGTTTTCTAAATATTCCAATTTCTACTTTTCCTGTATTGTTTTTTGTTAGTTTTATATCTAAGAAGTGAATTGTGTTGTTTTCTTCTGTTTCCATTTTGAACTTTATGCTGTCGTGAATTTTGTTAAGGTGGTTTAAAATTAGTTTTGACTGTCGTTGATTGCAGTTTAATACCAGGAAAGCGTCATCAACATATCTGGCATAGAATTTTATTTTATTTGAGTAAGGATTGGATTCTGATAGAATATGTTGCATTTCAAAGTGTTGCATATACAGTTCTGCTAGTGTGGCTGATAGTGGTCCACCCATTGGTAGTCCGAGTGGGTCGTAGTATATTTTTTCATTATAAGAAAAATAACTTTGTTCAGTTATTATGGATACTATTCTTACTATGTCATTGATTTCTTCTTCTGAAAAATGTTGTGAGATTTCTAGTCTATTTTTTAGGACTTCTATGGCATCTTTCCGTGGAATATTCCCATACATATTTTCTACATCTATTGTTGCTAGTGTATGTCTTTCAGGGATGTCTTGTGACAGAATTTTTTGGATAAAATCTTTGCTGTTTCTACAAGATGTAGTGGATGTGTTCGTTAAGTTGTTTTTAATGAGAGCATTTACGTATTTTGCTACTTTATACGATGGTGATGGGATTGCATTGATTACTGGTCTAATGGGTTTCCTTCTTTGTGCGTTTTTATAAGAGGTTTGAAAATGGGAGGGGTTGGTGTGTTGTTGTAAAAGTATTTGTTCTTGTCCGGGTTTATTATTGAGTTATTGTCTAAGAAATTTCTTATTTCTTTGTTATAATCTTTTGTTCTATCTTCATTTTCTATAATTTTGTTTTTTTGTAAGTATGGAAAAAAAAAACTTAAAAACAACTTAACGAACACATCCACTACATCTTGTAGAAACAGCAAAGATTTTATCCAAAAAATTCTGTCACAAGACATCCCTGAAAGACATACACTAGCAACAATAGATGTAGAAAATATGTATGGGAATATTCCACGGAAAGATGCCATAGAAGTCCTAAAAAATAGACTAGAAATCTCACAACAATTTTCAGAAGAAGAAATCAATGACATAGTAAGAATAGTATCCATAATAACTGAACAAAGTTATTTTTCTTATAATGAAAAAATATACTACGACCCACTCGGACTACCAATGGGTGGACCACTATCAGCCACACTAGCAGAACTGTATATGCAACACTTTGAAATGCAACATATTCTATCAGAATCCAATCCTTACTCAAATAAAATAAAATTCTATGCCAGATATGTTGATGACGCTTTCCTGGTATTAAACTGCAATCAACGACAGTCAAAACTAATTTTAAACCACCTTAACAAAATTCACGACAGCATAAAGTTCAAAATGGAAACAGAAGAAAACAACACAATTCACTTCTTAGATATAAAACTAACAAAAAACAATACAGGAAAAGTAGAAATTGGAATATTTAGAAAACCCACACAAACAGATTTAGTTATACCAGCTGACTCTAACCACCCGTATAACCAAAAAATGGCAGCATTCCGTTCTCTAACGTACCGTCTGGTTAACTACAACCTAAACAAAGAAGAATACGAAAAGGAAAGAGCAACAATAAAAACCATTGCCGTAAACAATGGTTATGACCCCACAATAGTAGACAAAATGATCAATAAAATGGTTAAAAAACTAAAACAGGACCCTGAAAATGAAAATGAACCATCTCACACTAACCATGATAATCCACCTACAAAATACATATCAATTAAATACACCGACAAAACCACAGAAAAAATTGGAAAAGTGTTCAAAGAAGCTGGATATACCCCTGCATACAGAGTGACTAACAATCCCATCCCGAACTATAAAATAAAGAATAACAGAAACCTTACAATAGAAAATGGAAGGGGAGTTTACAAAATAACTTGCAATCCTCCATGCAATAAAGAATACATTGGTTACACCAACCGAACTTTCGAACAAAGATTCAAAGAACATAACAGTGGCCACCATACCAACCCCACATCAATAGTAGCCAAACATCTAAAACACAACCCAAATCACTCAATAACTTTTCCAAATTCCCTGACAATTTTGAACAAAACCCACTCAAAGTCAATAGCCAAAGTACAAGAAAGTTACCAAATTTACAAACACATAAATAGCATCAATCCAAACAATTTACTCAACAAGAAAGAAGACTTCAACAATTCCCCTATTTTCGACAAAATAAATGAAATAGAAACCAACACTAGACCGTCTGACAACATTGCAAAAAACTGGCAACATCGCAGAAGTGAAAGCGCTCGACTGACTTTGAACCCGGAAATCCCCAGCCACCACCCTCCGTCCATCCCCCAAACTGACACTCTCAGTACAACAAGTGGTAGTCAAAGGAATATACCGCCCGCTTCGACTGTGCGTCCGTTTCGCGCCTGCCGCCGTGCCGCGCCGCGCCGCGATACGAACAATGGTGTGTAAATAAGAAGAGCCCACAAAATACTTGTATATATTTGTAAATATTTAGTGTAACTTTCATTAGTGTAACAAATGTGATCAGTGAACTTTCCCATGAAGATGCCACAATATTGTGGCGAAATGTACATCGGAAACATTTAATCATCTGCAAGAACAAAAGGCAACATACAAGGTAAATAATACAATAAATGTTCTTGTAACTGGGTAGAATAAATAATCAATATGGCCTGCCAAGCCGTCCCAGTAAATCAAATCATTAGCAAGCTTACTAACAAAGAAACACAACTGATGAAAACTGAATTGAACATAGAATTTAACAAAACATGTAAAAGATTTTCAATAACTCCAAGCTACATATCAATCACGATTAGAAATAAATCTGAAGCAGCACAAAAGACACTAGAACAAGCAAAGTTGATTTGGTTAAAAAATGAAATAAAATCCCTCTACAAAAAGAAATCAAAATTACACAAAATAATCAATCAGCTAAAGACAAGCTTATCTAATACAGTGACAAAAGAGGAATATTTCAGAATCCTGACGAAAATCAAAGAAAAAACTAACAAAGAAAAAGTTTCTAAGCAAACCTGTCAAAACCAAAAACTTGAACGTCTCAAAATAACGCATTCCAAACACCACCAACTAAATACGAACCATGAATTTTATCCAAAAATAATCAATTTAACTGATCTAACCCTAGAAGAAAATGAGATAAAATTATTAGAAAAGAATCCTAAATTCCACCCAAAACCCAAAACTCATACACACCAAAACATCGTAGAATCACTAATTAATACAGAAGTAGCCCTACAATATGTAAGCCCTAGTGACAGAGACAAAATAAGATATGGAGTAGTAGGAGTAATAGAGAGGGAAATGGAAAAAACAATAGCAACAGCTAATAAACCTACTCCCAGTGAAATCAAAACAATCCATAATGTAAAACAGAAATTAACACTAAACAATGCACAGATTGTTCCAGCTGACAAATCTAACTCCACAGTTATAATAGAAGAAAACGACCTCAACTCAAAAGTAGAACAGTACTTACAAAAAAACAAAATTATAGAAAATGAAGATAGAACAAAAGATTATAACAAAGAAATAAGAAATTTCTTAGACAATAACTCAATAATAAACCCGGACAAGAACAAATACTTTTACAACAACACACCAACCCCTCCCATTTTCAAACCTCTTATAAAAACGCACAAAGAAGGAAACCCCATTAGACCAGTAATCAATGCAATCCCATCACCATCGTATAAAGTAGCAAAATACGTAAATGCTCTCATTAAAAACAACTTAACGAACACATCCACTACATCTTGTAGAAACAGCAAAGATTTTATCCAAAAAATTCTGTCACAAGACATCCCTGAAAGACATACACTAGCAACAATAGATGTAGAAAATATGTATGGGAATATTCCACGGAAAGATGCCATAGAAGTCCTAAAAAATAGACTAGAAATCTCACAACATTTTTCAGAAGAAGAAATCAATGACATAGTAAGAATAGTATCCATAATAACTGAACAAAGTTATTTTTCTTATAATGAAAAAATATACTACGACCCACTCGGACTACCAATGGGTGGACCACTATCAGCCACACTAGCAGAACTGTATATGCAACACTTTGAAATGCAACATATTCTATCAGAATCCAATCCTTACTCAAATAAAATAAAATTCTATGCCAGATATGTTGATGACGCTTTCCTGGTATTAAACTGCAATCAACGACAGTCAAAACTAATTTTAAACCACCTTAACAAAATTCACGACAGCATAAAGTTCAAAATGGAAACAGAAGAAAACAACACAATTCACTTCTTAGATATAAAACTAACAAAAAACAATACAGGAAAAGTAGAAATTGGAATATTTAGAAAACCCACACAAACAGATTTAGTTATACCAGCTGACTCTAACCACCCGTATAACCAAAAAATGGCAGCATTCCGTTCTCTAACGTACCGTCTGGTTAACTACAACCTAAACAAAGAAGAATACGAAAAGGAAAGAGCAACAATAAAAACCATTGCCGTAAACAATGGTTATGACCCCACAATAGTAGACAAAATGATCAATAAAATGGTTAAAAAACTAAAACAGGACCCTGAAAATGAAAATGAACCATCTCACACTAACCATGATAATCCACCTACAAAATACATATCAATTAAATACACCGACAAAACCACAGAAAAAATTGGAAAAGTGTTCAAAGAAGCTGGATATACCCCTGCATACAGAGTGACTAACAATCCCATCCCGAACTATAAAATAAAGAATAACAGAAACCTTACAATAGAAAATGGAAGGGGAGTTTACAAAATAACTTGCAATCCTCCATGCAATAAAGAATACATTGGTTACACCAACCGAACTTTCGAACAAAGATTCAAAGAACATAACAGTGGCCACCATACCAACCCCACATCAATAGTAGCCAAACATCTAAAACACAACCCAAATCACTCAATAACTTTTCCAAATTCCCTGACAATTTTGAACAAAACCCACTCAAAGTCAATAGCCAAAGTACAAGAAAGTTACCAAATTTACAAACACATAAATAGCATCAATCCAAACAATTTACTCAACAAGAAAGAAGACTTCAACAATTCCCCTATTTTCGACAAAATAAATGAAATAGAAACCAACACTAGACCGTCTGACAACATTGCAAAAAACTGGCAACATCGCAGAAGTGAAAGCGCTCGACTGACTTTGAACCCGGAAATCCCCAGCCACCACCCTCCGTCCATCCCCCAAACTGACACTCTCAGTACAACAAGTGGTAGTCAAAGGAATATACCGCCCGCTTCGACTGTGCGTCCGTTTCGCGCCTGCCGCCGTGCCGCGCCGCGCCGCGATACGAACAATGGTGTGTAAATAAGAAGAGCCCACAAAATACTTGTATATATTTGTAAATATTTAGTGTAACTTTCATTAGTGTAACAAATGTGATCAGTGAACTTTCCCATGAAGATGCCACAGTATTGTGGCGAAATGTACATCGGAAACATTTAATCATCTGCAAGAACAAAAGGCAACATACAAGGTAAATAATACAATAAATGTTCTTGTAACTGGGTAGAATAAATAATCAATATGGCCTGCCAAGCCGTCCCAGTAAATCAAATCATTAGCAAGCTTACTAACAAAGAAACACAACTGATGAAAACTGAATTGAACATAGAATTTAACAAAACATGTAAAAGATTTTCAATAACTCCAAGCTACATATCAATCACGATTAGAAATAAATCTGAAGCAGCACAAAAGACACTAGAACAAGCAAAGTTGATTTGGTTAAAAAATGAAATAAAATCCCTCTACAAAAAGAAATCAAAATTACACAAAATAATCAATCAGCTAAAGACAAGCTTATCTAATACAGTGACAAAAGAGGAATATTTCAGAATCCTGACGAAAATCAAAGAAAAAACTAACAAAGAAAAAGTTTCTAAGCAAACCTGTCAAAACCAAAAACTTGAACGTCTCAAAATAACGCATTCCAAACACCACCAACTAAATACGAACCATGAATTTTATCCAAAAATAATCAATTTAACTGATCTAACCCTAGAAGAAAATGAGATAAAATTATTAGAAAAGAATCCTAAATTCCACCCAAAACCCAAAACTCATACACACCAAAACATCGTAGAATCACTAATTAATACAGAAGTAGCCCTACAATATGTAAGCCCTAGTGACAGAGACAAAATAAGATATGGAGTAGTAGGAGTAATAGAGAGGGAAATGGAAAAAACAATAGCAACAGCTAATAAACCTACTCCCAGTGAAATCAAAACAATCCATAATGTAAAACAGAAATTAACACTAAACAATGCACAGATTGTTCCAGCTGACAAATCTAACTCCACAGTTATAATAGAAGAAAACGACCTCAACTCAAAAGTAGAACAGTACTTACAAAAAAACAAAATTATAGAAAATGAAGATAGAACAAAAGATTATAACAAAGAAATAAGAAATTTCTTAGACAATAACTCAATAATAAACCCGGACAAGAACAAATACTTTTACAACAACACACCAACCCCTCCCATTTTCAAACCTCTTATAAAAACGCACAAAGAAGGAAACCCCATTAGACCAGTAATCAATGCAATCCCATCACCATCGTATAAAGTAGCAAAATACGTAAATGCTCTCATTAAAAACAACTTAACGAACACATCCACTACATCTTGTAGAAACAGCAAAGATTTTATCCAAAAAATTCTGTCACAAGACATCCCTGAAAGACATACACTAGCAACAATAGATGTAGAAAATATGTATGGGAATATTCCACGGAAAGATGCCATAGAAGTCCTAAAAAATAGACTAGAAATCTCACAACATTTTTCAGAAGAAGAAATCAATGACATAGTAAGAATAGTATCCATAATAACTGAACAAAGTTATTTTTCTTATAATGAAAAAATATACTACGACCCACTCGGACTACCAATGGGTGGACCACTATCAGCCACACTAGCAGAACTGTATATGCAACACTTTGAAATGCAACATATTCTATCAGAATCCAATCCTTACTCAAATAAAATAAAATTCTATGCCAGATATGTTGATGACGCTTTCCTGGTATTAAACTGCAATCAACGACAGTCAAAACTAATTTTAAACCACCTTAACAAAATTCACGACAGCATAAAGTTCAAAATGGAAACAGAAGAAAACAACACAATTCACTTCTTAGATATAAAACTAACAAAAAACAATACAGGAAAAGTAGAAATTGGAATATTTAGAAAACCCACACAAACAGATTTAGTTATACCAGCTGACTCTAACCACCCGTATAACCAAAAAATGGCAGCATTCCGTTCTCTAACGTACCGTCTGGTTAACTACAACCTAAACAAAGAAGAATACGAAAAGGAAAGAGCAACAATAAAAACCATTGCCGTAAACAATGGTTATGACCCCACAATAGTAGACAAAATGATCAATAAAATGGTTAAAAAACTAAAACAGGACCCTGAAAATGAAAATGAACCATCTCACACTAACCATGATAATCCACCTACAAAATACATATCAATTAAATACACCGACAAAACCACAGAAAAAATTGGAAAAGTGTTCAAAGAAGCTGGATATACCCCTGCATACAGAGTGACTAACAATCCCATCCCGAACTATAAAATAAAGAATAACAGAAACCTTACAATAGAAAATGGAAGGGGAGTTTACAAAATAACTTGCAATCCTCCATGCAATAAAGAATACATTGGTTACACCAACCGAACTTTCGAACAAAGATTCAAAGAACATAACAGTGGCCACCATACCAACCCCACATCAATAGTAGCCAAACATCTAAAACACAACCCAAATCACTCAATAACTTTTCCAAATTCCCTGACAATTTTGAACAAAACCCACTCAAAGTCAATAGCCAAAGTACAAGAAAGTTACCAAATTTACAAACACATAAATAGCATCAATCCAAACAATTTACTCAACAAGAAAGAAGACTTCAACAATTCCCCTATTTTCGACAAAATAAATGAAATAGAAACCAACACTAGACCGTCTGACAACATTGCAAAAAACTGGCAACATCGCAGAAGTGAAAGCGCTCGACTGACTTTGAACCCGGAAATCCCCAGCCACCACCCTCCGTCCATCCCCCAAACTGACACTCTCAGTACAACAAGTGGTAGTCAAAGGAATATACCGCCCGCTTCGACTGTGCGTCCGTTTCGCGCCTGCCGCCGTGCCGCGCCGCGCCGCGATACGAACAATGGTGTGTAAATAAGAAGAGCCCACAAAATACTTGTATATATTTGTAAATATTTAGTGTAACTTTCATTAGTGTAACAAATGTGATCAGTGAACTTTCCCATGAAGATGCCACAATATTGTGGCGAAATGTACATCGGAAACATTTAATCATCTGCAAGAACAAAAGGCAACATACAAGGTAAATAATACAATAAATGTTCTTGTAACTGGGTAGAATAAATAATCAATATGGCCTGCCAAGCCGTCCCAGTAAATCAAATCATTAGCAAGCTTACTAACAAAGAAACACAACTGATGAAAACTGAATTGAACATAGAATTTAACAAAACATGTAAAAGATTTTCAATAACTCCAAGCTACATATCAATCACGATTAGAAATAAATCTGAAGCAGCACAAAAGACACTAGAACAAGCAAAGTTGATTTGGTTAAAAAATGAAATAAAATCCCTCTACAAAAAGAAATCAAAATTACACAAAATAATCAATCAGCTAAAGACAAGCTTATCTAATACAGTGACAAAAGAGGAATATTTCAGAATCCTGACGAAAATCAAAGAAAAAACTAACAAAGAAAAAGTTTCTAAGCAAACCTGTCAAAACCAAAAACTTGAACGTCTCAAAATAACGCATTCCAAACACCACCAACTAAATACGAACCATGAATTTTATCCAAAAATAATCAATTTAACTGATCTAACCCTAGAAGAAAATGAGATAAAATTATTAGAAAAGAATCCTAAATTCCACCCAAAACCCAAAACTCATACACACCAAAACATCGTAGAATCACTAATTAATACAGAAGTAGCCCTACAATATGTAAGCCCTAGTGACAGAGACAAAATAAGATATGGAGTAGTAGGAGTAATAGAGAGGGAAATGGAAAAAACAATAGCAACAGCTAATAAACCTACTCCCAGTGAAATCAAAACAATCCATAATGTAAAACAGAAATTAACACTAAACAATGCACAGATTGTTCCAGCTGACAAATCTAACTCCACAGTTATAATAGAAGAAAACGACCTCAACTCAAAAGTAGAACAGTACTTACAAAAAAACAAAATTATAGAAAATGAAGATAGAACAAAAGATTATAACAAAGAAATAAGAAATTTCTTAGACAATAACTCAATAATAAACCCGGACAAGAACAAATACTTTTACAACAACACACCAACCCCTCCCATTTTCAAACCTCTTATAAAAACGCACAAAGAAGGAAACCCCATTAGACCAGTAATCAATGCAATCCCATCACCATCGTATAAAGTAGCAAAATACGTAAATGCTCTCATTAAAAACAACTTAACGAACACATCCACTACATCTTGTAGAAACAGCAAAGATTTTATCCAAAAAATTCTGTCACAAGACATCCCTGAAAGACATACACTAGCAACAATAGATGTAGAAAATATGTATGGGAATATTCCACGGAAAGATGCCATAGAAGTCCTAAAAAATAGACTAGAAATCTCACAACATTTTTCAGAAGAAGAAATCAATGACATAGTAAGAATAGTATCCATAATAACTGAACAAAGTTATTTTTCTTATAATGAAAAAATATACTACGACCCACTCGGACTACCAATGGGTGGACCACTATCAGCCACACTAGCAGAACTGTATATGCAACACTTTGAAATGCAACATATTCTATCAGAATCCAATCCTTACTCAAATAAAATAAAATTCTATGCCAGATATGTTGATGACGCTTTCCTGGTATTAAACTGCAATCAACGACAGTCAAAACTAATTTTAAACCACCTTAACAAAATTCACGACAGCATAAAGTTCAAAATGGAAACAGAAGAAAACAACACAATTCACTTCTTAGATATAAAACTAACAAAAAACAATACAGGAAAAGTAGAAATTGGAATATTTAGAAAACCCACACAAACAGATTTAGTTATACCAGCTGACTCTAACCACCCGTATAACCAAAAAATGGCAGCATTCCGTTCTCTAACGTACCGTCTGGTTAACTACAACCTAAACAAAGAAGAATACGAAAAGGAAAGAGCAACAATAAAAACCATTGCCGTAAACAATGGTTATGACCCCACAATAGTAGACAAAATGATCAATAAAATGGTTAAAAAACTAAAACAGGACCCTGAAAATGAAAATGAACCATCTCACACTAACCATGATAATCCACCTACAAAATACATATCAATTAAATACACCGACAAAACCACAGAAAAAATTGGAAAAGTGTTCAAAGAAGCTGGATATACCCCTGCATACAGAGTGACTAACAATCCCATCCCGAACTATAAAATAAAGAATAACAGAAACCTTACAATAGAAAATGGAAGGGGAGTTTACAAAATAACTTGCAATCCTCCATGCAATAAAGAATACATTGGTTACACCAACCGAACTTTCGAACAAAGATTCAAAGAACATAACAGTGGCCACCATACCAACCCCACATCAATAGTAGCCAAACATCTAAAACACAACCCAAATCACTCAATAACTTTTCCAAATTCCCTGACAATTTTGAACAAAACCCACTCAAAGTCAATAGCCAAAGTACAAGAAAGTTACCAAATTTACAAACACATAAATAGCATCAATCCAAACAATTTACTCAACAAGAAAGAAGACTTCAACAATTCCCCTATTTTCGACAAAATAAATGAAATAGAAACCAACACTAGACCGTCTGACAACATTGCAAAAAACTGGCAACATCGCAGAAGTGAAAGCGCTCGACTGACTTTGAACCCGGAAATCCCCAGCCACCACCCTCCGTCCATCCCCCAAACTGACACTCTCAGTACAACAAGTGGTAGTCAAAGGAATATACCGCCCGCTTCGACTGTGCGTCCGTTTCGCGCCTGCCGCCGTGCCGCGCCGCGCCGCGATACGAACAATGGTGTGTAAATAAGAAGAGCCCACAAAATACTTGTATATATTTGTAAATATTTAGTGTAACTTTCATTAGTGTAACAAATGTGATCAGTGAACTTTCCCATGAAGATGCCACAATATTGTGGCGAAATGTACATCGGAAACATTTAATCATCTGCAAGAACAAAAGGCAACATACAAGGTAAATAATACAATAAATGTTCTTGTAACTGGGTAGAATAAATAACTTTGAACTGTGTTTGGCGTCGAGTCGTTTTATATTTATTATTCATAAAGCTTCAAAAGGGAAGCGACTCATTTAAAAGCATTTTCTTTTTCTGCCTCATCTTCTCCCTCCCCCCCCTTTACAACAAAAAAATTTATTTTTATCATAATAGAAAACTATAATTTCAAATAAATATTGTTTAAAGGTTTCTACACTGGATGGCTGCTACCTGCAGCGCTGGTGGGTGTTGTGGTCTTCATGTACGGAGTGTTCACAATGCACAACAACCGACTGGCCAAGGAGGTAATGACAAGTTTGTATATAAACAATATAATGCCACCAAATTAAAGGTTTTAAAATTTAAAAATACAACTAGTTTGATAAATTTTTCTGAGGACTATTAATTAGATTATCCCCATCACTTTTGCTGATTAAGCAAAAAAATCCTTTTTGGAAATTAGCTACACAAGTCTGCTGCAACAGGGGAATTTTTTTACAAGAATGTGTATGATTGCTATTATGAAGAGATTAACAATTACAATAGCCTTTTAGTTGTTACAGTATCCAATATTTACACAGGTCTGCAACAGTCAGGGCAGCTACAAGATGTGTCCTCTCTGTGATGAGAACATCGGCTGCAAGTACTGGGACCTCAGCGACGTCTGCGATGATGCAAAAATAGCTTACCTCTTTGACCATCCGGGCACTGTCTTCTATGCAGTCTTCGTCTCGTTTTGGGGTAAGCACAATAAATAACATGAATATTTAATGAATAGTTCTATAATTTATTTTCACATCTATATATATAATTCCGTAAGCGAATCGGTCCCCAGGAAATATCTCGAGTTTGAAGAAAGATAGGGTGACGTATGATGGCTCATTTTAAAGCTTGAGGTCCAAGGACGCAAGGAAAAATACCAGAATTCCTGAATGTTACCTGGGCTTCGCCCCAATGGACCTTGAAGTTCCAATGTTAATCCAATGGGAGGAAGATTTTTAGATTTACACGTGTGATTAATCATATGTTTCAGTGAATATTTTTTATCTTTATCATAAACTCAGCTGGTTATTGAGAAAATATTTTGAGTTAAGATAACTTAATTATAACTTTTTAAAATTGGCAATGCACTATAAAAAAGGAGAACACCAATAGTCATGGAAAAATTAGGGATCCACAGTAGATTTCTTCTTTGTGACTCCATCTATTTTGTTTGCTGAATATACCTCAGTTAAAAGTGCCTTAGCCATGGTATGGTTGATATAAAAGTTGATATATTGTCTTTACTCAGTAAATTGTCGTTTGTTTATTATGTTACTGCTTTAACTATTTTATATTTAATGGTTGGGCTTGAATTGTTTTATTGTTATTTTTGACTGAATTATATTATGTAAACTACAAAAATTTTATAATCTCTGTGTAAGGGATATTTTGTTTTATTCTTTCTCTGCTTCATTCTTTACGTAGGTAGTACAGAAACAATAAACGCCCGTTAATCCATAACACGGAGAGCTATTCATAAAAATGACAGTATGCAAAAACGAACAATATATGAATCAATGTTTTACTGTATTGTACGAGCATACAATGTAGACTACAATCATAGCACGAGGGTTGTCGGGTCGGTGGCTCGGGGGTAAGAGGAATTGGGGCAGGTTTGAGAGAAGGGGGTACAAACACAGCACGAGGGTTTGGGAAGGAACGACGGGCATGGGGGAACGGGGGCATAAGGGAAATGGAGGGAACGATGAATGACGGTGGTATAGGAGCACTAGAGCATGGGGGAAACGGATGGCATAGGGGATGCAAGGAGAAGAGAGGGAACACGGGAGCATGGGCATCATGGACGCACAGTAGGCATGGGGGTGCTTTGGCATGCGTGTGCAAGGGGCACGAGGGATTTGGGTGGGATGGGGGCAAGAAGGAGGCATGTGACTCAGAAGGTGACTGGGGTACGAAGAAGATCATGGTCATGGTCATAGGGGCACGGGGGCATGGAGAGCACGAGGGTGCAGGTGCATGGGCGCCAGGGAAGAAGCGTGGTGGACATAGGGAGCACAGGGAAGAACTTAATACATGGGAGCACGAGAGCATAGGGCGGGCCACAAGGGCACAGGGTGGTGTACGGTGGTGCGGGGGCTTCAATGTAACAGTTTTGTCATGTTGTATTGAAATATTTTATTTATTTAATATATGCTAATTAATCATGTACGGTACATGTTTATGGTTAAATTTATTTTTATTGCGTCCGGTACTATAATGGTGAAATGATTTTTTTTTACAAAAATAGACTACTATATTTTAATACAGGAGAGATTATTGGTTTATTGCCGATTTGATACCACCTAAAATTTTTATCAATATTAGTAATATTTTTTTAGAAAATCCAAGCTTATCAATTCATAGTAAGGCTTGAGAAGAAATACAGTAATTAATTGTGCAAGAAGATGCTGAATTGAAACTTTCTTTTGGAGATTACATCACCAGTTTGATTTTTAGGGGCCTTTGCCCCTACAATCCACTAGTCTATCTATATATATAATTCCGTAAGCGAATCGGTCCCCAGTAAATATCTCGAGTTTGAAGAAAGATAGGGTGACGTATGATGGCTCATTTTAAAGCTTGAGGTTCAAGGACGCAAGGAAAAATACCAGATTCCTGAATGTTACCTGGGCTTCGCCCAAGTGGACCTTGAAGTTCCAATGTTAATCTAATGGGAAGAAGATTTTTAGATCTACACGTGTTATAAAGCATATGTTCCAGTGAATATTTTTTATCATAAGCTCAGCTGGTTATTGAGGAGATATTTTGAGTTAAGATAACTTAATTATAACTTTTTTTAATTTGGCAATGCAACTATAAAAACGAAAAAAACCAATAGTGATGAAATAATTACGGATCCACAGTAGATTTCTTTTTCATGACCCTATCTATTTTGTGTGATGAATGTACCACAGTTTTGAAGTGGCTTAAACGTGGTGTGGTTAAAATAAAAGATAATATATTGTCTTTACTCGGTTATTTGTCGTTTGGTTATCATGTTACTGCTTTAAATATTGGATATTTAATGGTTGGAGTTGAATCGTTGTATTAGGCCTAAGTGTTTATTTTTGATTAAAACATATTATGTAAACTACTAACATTGGATAAGCTCTTTGAGAGGGATATTTTGTTTTATCCATTCTCTGCTTCTTTCTTTACGTAGGTAGTACTTAAACAATAAACGCCGTTAATCCATAAAACGGTGAGCTATTTATAAAAATGTCGGTGTGTGAAAAAAATATGAATCAATGTTCTACTTCAGTGAACGAACAGACCAAATAGACTACAATCATAGCAGAAGGGAAGTCGGTGGCAGGAAGGAAAGTGGAATTGGGGTACGTTTGGGAAGGGGAACAAAGAGAGCACGAGGCTCGGAGAGGAACAACGGGCAGGGGAGCATGGGGGAAGTGGAGGGAACTGTGGGGAACGTTCTGTATGGTGGCACGGGAGGCATGGGGAACAGAGGGGGCACGGGGGTATGGATAGTAACGACAAGGATAGGGGCACGGGAGCCTGGGAGCATGGGGCACGCGTGGCATAGGGGGCATGGGGGTGCAAGTGGCACGAGGGACTTTGGTGGCATGGGGAAGAAAGATGGGCATGGGGAGCACAGAAGTAATGGGGGTGGGGGGGACATTGGAGACATGCGGCCCCCGGGGAAACGTATAAGGGGGACAGAGGGAGCACGTATGGCACTTAGAAAAACGGCGGGATGGGAGCAAAGGAGAATGGGGGAAACAAGGGGCATGGAGGAGGCATGCGTAACAGGGGGTCTACATGAGTACGAGGTAGATCAAAAGACATAGGGACAAGGACATAGTCTTAGGAGCATTTAAGGATACAAGGGGCACGAGGGACTTTGATGGCACGGGGGTAGTTAAGCATGGGTGGCATAAAGAAGACATGGTGTATATCAGGGGTCATGGGGAAGAACTCCGGGCATGGAAGTACGAGAACATGGGGCCACAGGGGGCAAGGGGGTGGGTGTATGGGGGTGTGGCTTCATAGGGGGCACGCGTTCCCCACGGGCATATGGGTGGGTATACTGGAAGCACGGGGTACGCGAGGGAATGGGGGGCATGGGGGACTCGGGGAGTATGGGGGGCACAGGGATTACCGTCTGAATAGAAGTGTACAGTATATTTGGCCTAATGACCATTTTGTCATGTAGTATTGAACTATTGTATTAATTAGAGTTACGAATTCATCATGTACGGTACATGTTTCAGGTTAAATGTATTTTTATTGCGTCCGACTCTATAATGGTGTAATGAATTTTCTTTTTTCACAAAATAGACTTCTATATATTTTTTAATGCAGGGAAGATTATTGGTTTGTTGCTGAATTGATACCGCCCAAAAGATTTATCAATATTAGGTAATATTTTATAAGAAAATCCAAGCTTATAAATTCACAGTACAGCTTGAGATGAATTCAGTGCAAGAGGTTATGAATTGAAACTTACTTTTGGAGATAACATCACCAGATTTTTAGGGGCATTTGCCCCTACGATCCCCTAGTTTCAATATAATTTGGATATTTAGAGGTTTGGATATTGCTCACCACCAAATCCAGTAGCAGTGACGATTGTCCACTTATTATGCCCACATCTGGTGGTACCCGTGCATTACAGTACTGTAGTGGGCAGCACTGATGATATTTTAAAGTTTTTCTACATAGACTACAATCTTCATAATCCATTCATTTCATTTCACTTTGTAGAAGGTGTAGTTTACTAAACTGCACACGTCAAGATAAAGCTCTCATGTTATACAGAGTGTCCTGGAACTCTCCGGGACCCTTTTGTATATTTATTTCTTGCATCGAGACTATAAAAGAATCATCATACAAATAGGGGTCTAAAATACATTGTTAAGCCGCTAGCTGGCATATTGTTTTTTACACATAATATCTTTGATTCCCATAATAGATGGCTATATTAAGTTAATATTTGGTATGAACTTTTATCACACCAATGCCCATTTTCAGGAGAGGAATTATTATTTTATTAAGTTTGTTTCCAAAATGGCGGCAATTATAAAATTCTAATTTCAAATATCTCAAAACCAATATATAAAAATTTTATAAGAGAGAAAAAAGTTAACAAATAAAATTATGTATTTAATAATACCAAGTTTGTAAGGATCAAACAACAAACAACAGAGTTATTGTGACATTTCAACAGTAGAACCTCGATAGTTCGACATGGTCCGTTGGAACCTGATAAAGGTGTAAACAAATTGGCGAATGATTTGAATGTTGTTTATGTTAAAGTTCAATTAGGTTATGGTTTCATTAAAATTTAGTGTTTCCAAAATTCAAATTATGATTTTTATACTCCCAGTGTTAAAATTTTTGTATATACTCCTTATAGTTCGATATTTTGATAGTTCAACACTCTCTAAGTCCTCAAAGTGTCGAACTATGGAGGTTCTACTGTACCACCATAACCTAAATTTGCATTATAATGGAAAAACTAATGTTTTTGTGTAAGAAAATGTCAATAACACAATTTAAAGAAATACTTATAACTCCTTTCTAGCTTTCAAAATGAGCTGTGTAAAATAAGAATTCAAAGGAAGCTAATCAACCATACACATTTTAACAATAGAAAAAAAGTTTATTGATTGACCCAACTAACAGAAGTGCAACTTTCTCTCTAAGATCTAGCAAATGTTCAATTTACAACTAAGTTTTCATGCTCCCATCCTCTCATTCACAGTTACACCATATGTTCTCATCTGCCCACTTTCTTCACTCCGAATGTAACCATGTTCCAGCGGTGACATTCCTGGAGTACTGGAAGCGCAAGTCGGCCTCGCTGGCGCATCACTGGGACTGCATGGGGTTCAAGGACGAGGAGGAGCGGCCGCGGCCAGAGTTCGCCGCGCGGGCGCCGTTCTACGAGCGCAACCCCGTCACCGGCATCCCGGAGCCCAGCTTCCCCAAGTCGCTGCGGACCAAGCGGATCGCCGCCGGCATCGGCATCGTCTTCCTCATGGTATAGAATGATACCAGCACTAGTTGCATAAGCTATTAATTAAACGCAATTCATTAATTTGAATTGAAGTGCAAGATTGATTTTTATGCGGAGGATAAATTTATATACTGAGTTGGACCGAGATTAAAAGAAATAAAAGAATAAGAACCTAAATTAAAAGAATACTACTTAAAAACATTGGTTTTAAATCAGCTGTACCTGTGAAAAGCTGTGGTTGGCTGTTATGGTGAGGTTAACTAATGACCTGTCTATAATACTATAACAAACATGAATTTAAACCAACGAGCAAGACTCGGTCAACCATGTAAATGAAGAATATAAATAATATTATTATTTACTACACTATGTTTTTTTAATCAAACACAATTTATCTAAGGTTATAGATGGTTATAGTGTAGTTGATAGTTTGTGTCTTTAGTACAATTAAATTGAAATTTATTTTTAACGATAAGTATTTTTTTAAATTTTGTTTAAATTTTCAATTTTGGAAGCTGGATTCGTTGGATTTATTATAAATTTTATCAATAAAAATTAATATAAATTATATAATGAATTTTAATTCCGTAAAGTGTTTTTCAATGAAGCACAGTACCTAATAAGAAATTATCTTTTCCTACGACTGTCCGTGAAAACAGTTGTTTACGCACTCGATACTCGTCGCAAAACACGTGATTGCCGTATTCATTTTACTTTGCGCACGCTAGATTTACTTTGCGCACGCTAGATTTACTTTGCGCACTCCAGTGTTTAAACATCAGAACACAAAACAATTTGCATTAGCCAGCAAGGAAACGTTGATTAGTCAGGAATTAAGTTGGCAACACTGGATATAAACATCTGATCTATTGTTGTGGTCGTTTTCGATTGAATCAACATAAACATAACCTACTCTACAAACCAGCTACAGGTGAGCTACAGGTGTAAGTTTGGTGCGCAATGATCATCAACTATGACAGTGACTTTAGTGATTTAATTAAGTGACTTATTCCCTGACGATCTTGCTAATACTGCTAAAACAGTGGCGTAGTGGCGTTAAATCTTCTGCATGAAAAATGTAATGACATTTTAACTAAATGTAGGACGTGCATAATACAGTCTATCATAAATATATATCACTATTTTGAGACAGGGACCTCACATAGTGGGTATTTTAACATGAATATTAAACGTTTATACTTATATAAGAAATATTTGGCAGTCGTAGGAAAAATTTAATATGCAACTCGTGCAAAAAGTGCCTTCACTGCACTCGAGAGAAATTATTCCGCACTCGCCTGCGGCTCGTGCAT
Source organism: Neoaliturus tenellus (assembly GCA_030545055.2). Taxonomy (NCBI): domain Eukaryota; kingdom Metazoa; phylum Arthropoda; class Insecta; order Hemiptera; family Cicadellidae; genus Neoaliturus; species Neoaliturus tenellus. The sequence continues at coordinate 229,529,544 of CM061533.1, forward strand.
AAACATTTCTCTCGAGTGCAGCAAATTGGCACTTTCCGCACTTGTTGCATAAATAACTATTTTGCTTTCCTTATTTTCATATATTACTGTGACTGTGAGCTCTGTTAATCTCTGTGATTTATACATTGAAGTAAGAAAATTAATCAGTAAATTCTGTGTCTACAGCAGGATAAACTGTATATTTCCAAATTAAATATACTACACACAAACTAGTTAAAGCAGCAATAGAGGTCATTTGATTTGTAATTTACTTTCTATAAGTTGTTAGAATAATATTTTAGTACAAACTATAACCAAGTACGATAATGCTAACTGGTGTCTCTTTCTGTTGCAGATTTCTCTAGTTATAATATTTATTATTGCCGTGATAATCTACAGAGTGTTGATATCCATCCCGCTGTTCCAAAACGCCACGTTCCGCTCGCAAGCCCAGAGCATAGCCAACGTGTCGGGAGCCGTCGTCAACTTGGTCATCATAATGCTGATGAGTCGCATGTATGAGAATCTCGCATATCGGCTCACATCCTGGGGTGAGTTTTTATTTCATTATCGTAAACTATTAATATTGCATGTCAGTTTAATCCCAAGATTCAGAACCACCACAAACTCTGATGATTTAGTGACTCCATTTCATTGTTTTATTGTTAGCCCTGGGCTTTAGTGGAATGGAAAAATTTGGCCATTTCCTAGATTAGTTTTTCAAAATTTTTACAGTGGACTCTTAATGATCCGACACACATGGGACATTTTCTGTCGGATCATAGAAGATTATGGATTACTGAAGGTACCATTCTATAAATGATAAACAACCTCTAAGGAAAGGGGAAAAGAGATCAAAACTATTTAAGTGAAGTACAAAATAACAACCCACTGTAATACACAAGTTTTTATTATAGAGAATCACAATTCAGAATCATTGAGTCACACTTGTGCTGTCCAATCAAAGATCGCTCTCTCTTGCACTTATGAAAGAAATTGCTGACAAGGCATTGCCAGATTTCAGGAAGTTTCTAACCAAAGAATGTTAGACTTTAGAGAGCCTACTATAATAAAAAATTTCATTTTTATGCAATGTCATAAACAAGGAAATGTTTTATGTGCTCCTTTTCTCTCCCTAATTAATTTACGAGTATGTTTGGGTTGTCTCTTCTGTCTGCAGTGAAATAGAAATTTACCATGTTTAGTTTTTATACATTAATAACTCTCTTTTTAAAGTGAAAAATTTTTAACAATTCAAATAATATTTATCAATTAAATTGATTTGCTCAAAAGTTTAAATTAATCAAAATAACTAAGTAGTATAATTTGTTGCTGTAATTACTTCAAACTCTGCACTTTATACAAAAGACTGTCCAAACATTTTCAAGCTCAGAGAAAAATTTATAAATGTACTATAGCTTAAAATAATGTTCTAAATCATAAAAATACTTCCTTTGTGAGCGTCTTGATTATACTTGAATAAACCTGTTTTTCACTAACGTGACCATTGTTTTATTTTTCAGAAATGCATCGAACACAGACAGAGTTTGATGACAACCTGACATTCAAGGTGTTCATCTTCCAGTTTGTCAATTATTACTCGTCAATATTTTACATTGCCTTCTTCAAGGGTCGTTTTGTTGGATATCCTGGGAACTACACACTCATTCTCAGTCTGAGGAATGAGGATGTAAGTTTACACTATAAATGTTATATAGATTAAAAAAAAAAAACTATCTACTAAGAAAAAATATTAACCATCCACTAAAAAATACCACAACACATATCCTTAAGGGTTCATTGACTTGAAGTATAATGTAAAATATTTAGACTAGGTATACAATGCAGTTGCCTGCTTGCCATATGAGCGGAGCGACTATTTTTTAAATCTATAATAGCAAATATTTTATAGGTAATTCAAGTGGGCTTGTTCGCTTCGCTCACTTGCCTTTTGGGTCAGCACGTTCGCTGTGCTCATTCGTCATCAAATTAGTTTGTTCGCTGCGCTCACTCACCTTTTGGGTCAGCTCATTCGCTGCACACACTCGTCGCCAGATTTAGGTTGTTCGCTGATTTTACTCGCCACAAGGCTGTAATACTCTAATAATTTTTTAGTATGAAGGTTTGCTGCGACGAGGCATTATATATTTACAAGATATTAATAGGTGCGTTGTCCAAGATTTTTACCTCCTCTCCGTAAACATGGCATTTCTCCAGGATCACTCCAGCCGTTAAGGAGGAGTACGTGTAAATAAAAAGCCAGAGTGTAGTATAGGAGCTCCGCTCAAAAAGTGGTTTTCTGCTAGAAGTAATCAATATCCTCTATGTGAGATCCCTGTCTCAAAATAGTAATATAGTGATATACACAAAGTAATTTGCATGATTCGGTACTAACATGAAGTTTTCTATCTGTGTATTGCAGTGCAGCGCAGGCGGCTGCCTCATAGAGCTGGCTCAGCAGTTGGCCGTAATCATGATTGGAAAACAAATCATCAACAATGCTCAAGAAATACTCCTGCCAAAAATGAAAGCATGGTGGCAAAGCAAAAGGGTAATTTTTATACAGATTATGGAAATAATGACTGTTAAAAAACTTTGAAGGAGTGAATGGTAGTGATTATAGTGATGACAGCCTTCTGAGAGACCTGTCATAACCATTTCAAAAATTGTTTTCACTATTTCATTCCTTAATCAATGGAAGTGGTTTATTCTTGTTAGGGAAATTAAGATTTCAATAAAGGTATTATCTATTTTTTACAACTACTTTTACTATAATAAGTGATCAGATTAATCACTTAAGTTTTATAAGGCTTTCTGGATTAACATCTTTCATTGATGGTTTATTGCGTATGCCAAGTTGGGGCTAGGTCAAGTGGATTGGAAATCCTTTAGTCCTCTACACTCAAGCAAATTAATACTTTTCTTAGAATCAGAATCAGAATCAGAATATTTTATTCATATACATAGAGTACAGAATAGGTGTCAAGAATAAAATAAAATAACAAAATTGTGGTTACAAGTAAACACAAATTTTGCTTTACAGGCAAGGTTTAATGATGTACATTTTGATTGAAGAGGTGATTGTCCATGAGGTGGTGTGGCAGTCACTGAAACATGGGTGAGGATCTCCAGTTCATGAATTCTTCAACTGAGTAGAATGGTCTCTCTGCAAGCCAAGCCGATAAACGCTGTCTTGTAGTGCTTACGTTGGGGCCTTTAATTGTGTCTGGTAGCAGGTTCAGAAACTTCACTCCCATGTAGGAAGGCTTTTCTTCAAAAAGTGTTAAACGGTGTACTGGCAGAGTGAAATTCATAGCCTGTCGAGTGTTGTGGTTGTGCCTATTTGTGCCTCGTTGAAGTTGTAGTGTGCACGCATAGGTTGTTACAGCTAGGACGTACATGCTAGCAACTGTTAGAATTTTCATTTCACGGAATTTTGGTCTGCAACTTTCCCTTTTGTCAATATCTGTTAGTATTCTGATTGCTTTTTTCTGGTGGATAAGGACACGTTGAAGGTTTGTTGCTGATGAATTTCCCCATACTTCCAGGCTGTATCGTAGATGTGATTCAAAAAGTGAGTGATAAGCAATCTTGGCTATGTTGATGTCACTTATAGTTTTTATCCTTTTTATCACATAAAGGATGCTACTCAATTAACTACACAGGCTGTCAATGTGAGGACTCCATGTCAGTTTCTGGTCTAATATCAAACCTAGATACTTGGCTTCTTCTGGAGCTTCAATGTCTGGTATCCTACTTATAACGTTATTTCTCCTGCCAAACACTAGTTGTTGGGTCTTCTCTTCATTAACAACTAGACTGTTGTGGTGGCAATATTCTATTGCCATGTTGATGGAGACGAAGGAGTTTATTTCAAGGGCTTCGGGGTTTTTTTCTCCAAGGAGCAGTACGGTGTCATCAGCGTACATAATAGTTTTGCTATAGTCTTCCATGTAGTGAGGGAGATCATTCGTGAATAAGATGAAAAGGATGGGGCCCAGTAAGGAGCCTTGTGGAACTCCCCTTACTACTGGTAGTGGCCTTGATCTTACTGTTTGTGTAACCCCTCTTTCAGTGTATTTGATTTCAACCACCTGGCTTCTTCCAGTTAAATAGCTCTTGAACCATTCTGCAGTTTTTCCACTGACTCCAATTTTCCTTAACTTATTGCAGAGTTGTGAGTGATCTAAGCAGTCAAATGCTTTGCTAAAATCAAGAAGAATAGCAGTTGGTGTGTTTCCTTCCTCTAGGTTGTCTATTACATATTCAGTTAAGGCTATCATGGCAGATGTGGTTGATTTTCCTCGTACAAAACCATGCTGATATGGACCTTAATTATTTTTGTGACTACTGTATAAGGCATACTGTCCTATGTCACACTTAAGTTAATTAGATGTAAAAACTGAAATAAAACTAATATTCTGTAGTTTTTTTTACAGATATCACCAATCAAATTTATTCTCTTGGAGTATTCTGCTCAAAAACCTTTACTAAAGTTTAAAATGTTTGTTTAACTACTTCTTGGCACAAATAAGAAGCCTTAATCTCAAATAGATTTTAAATTCAGTGTTAAAATCTTCATTTTACGTGTTTGCAGGTAAAATTATCTAAGAAACACACAAAAACAAGATGGGAGGAGGACTATCAACTAGTTGACAATGAAGGGCTATTCGAGGAGTATTTGGAAATGGGTAAAACAAATTTTTATATTGATTAACAAAACTTAAATAATTTACTTCAGTTTGAAGCAAGGAATCTAAAATAAATTTATTTATTTTAGATTCCTTGGTTTGAAGTAAATAATTTAAATCATATTGGAGATTTTTTGTAAAACATATGTTGTAATGAATCAATTTTTCTTGTTTAAATGGTCTGTTTGTTTCAATTCATGTGGAAAAAGATAGGAGACTTAGTCTCTAAAAATTTAACTATACCTTTCTTATGAGGTTAAATATTGTTAACACTGTACCTTCTGCTTCTATTTCCTTATTATGTCAAACTAAAAATGTTTAACAGTTATTTTGGTACCGTTTAAAACGAAAACCCCTTTCATACCAATAAAGCTGAGAATTGTATACTCATGTATGTTTAAAATTCTTTCATCTCTAGCAGTACAGTACTTTGGGATGAATTGATCCAAAAAGAAACATTTTCCTTTGCAATATTTATAAACTGTTTGGCATTTGATAACATAATATATGCTATTTTTGCAGAAGCAAAGCTAAATAAAATAGGTAAGGTAAATCAAATATACTTGAAAATGTCAACAAATATGCACTTTTCTTAAGTTCTCCATTTACAACAACATTGAGAATTACAAGTACATTGAGAATTATTTATACTAGAAATAGTGGCTGAATAATAAAACACTAACTTTTATATTTTGTTTCAGTTCTTCAGTTTGGGTTCATTACAATCTTTGTAGCTGCTTTCCCTTTAGCACCGTTATTTGCACTTTTAAACAACTGGGTTGAAATCAGACTGGACGCACAAAAATTTGTTTGTGAAAATAGAAGAATAGTTGCCGAGAGAGCCGAAAACATTGGCATATGGTTTAAAATCCTGCATATGCTTGCTCACCTAGCTGTAATTAGTAATGTAAGTATTTATCATCTGTATCAAGAACTTTTAATTTTTATCATGGACCACGGTTTTTATTAATATGTAATTTCACAGCTTCATTTTTATACTACACTCTAAAATCGAAAGAGTGAAATAGGTCGTTCTTTAGGTGGAAGAATTCAAAAAAATTCTTAAAGAGTGGAAATTTCACTCAAATGAGCGTAGAAAAAATGTATTTTGAAAAGGATGAAATATACTTTTATTAAAAGAATGAAAATTCGATATAGTTCAGAGTGTCTGAATTTTACTTTTTAAAAGAACGGGTTTCGTTCTATTTCGGTTGAATCCTGGAGTCACGTGACGTGCATGAGTGACTAGTCTCTCACAGCACAGGAGTAAGATTTTCCCTTCGCCATCTTCGTTATGATTATAGTGGTTGGTTAGTGGTTCAAGTGGTAAAGTGGTAAAAAGGAAGATTGAAGATTATATCCAATAAACGCGAACACTAGAGCCTATACCTTTACTTTGCTTTTAATAAGCACCAGTACAGTTCACACGTGTAGCCTAGGGCCTTATGGTGTTCACTGATAAACTACTCTCATGAGTTGGCCTATGTCAATGTCTGTCTAATTAACTTACATAAATTATAACCCATGTTTATAATCTTACTATGAATTGTCAATAACTAGCTTGATGAGCCAAGCCAAGCATTATACAAGGGTCTGTAAACCACCTAATTTGGAAAAAATCGTTAGGTTAGGTTTAACGAAAAAAGTCTTTTTATGAAAGAATATTAGTTCTTCATTTAGTGAAAAGTCACTCTTTGAGTAGTAAATTTCACTCCTTTAAAAATTAAAATAATTCCTTTTAGGATTGATTTTCACTCAAATTTGGACGAAAACATTCACTCTTTTGGTGGGTGATCAAAGTTTCTCTTTTGAGGTAGTGAATTTTCACTCTGAAAGAGTTTCTCAATTTCAACTCTTTAGAAAAGTGGTGAAATGACTCAACAAGAGTGAAAATATCTCCTTTCCATTTTACAGTGTAGATATTTTATGACAAATTTTTTTAAGTTACAATTTTTATGAAAATACCTACGGTAGGTAGGCCTATTAGCGAAACCTAAATTCTATTTTGGTTGAGAGTACCCTGTAGTATACTGAACTAAAATAAAAATAATACATTATTTTTTAATTTTGTTAAATAAAATAGAAAGTATATTACAATAGGACACATTTAGTAAGACTTGATTTCATAAGACTAATGAGATTTTATCCAGGTATTTACTAAAAACAAACAGCATTATTGCACTTACCAAAATGTAACAATCTGAATCACTGATTACAGGGCTTCCTGATAGCGTTCACATCAGAGTTCCTGCCAAAGCTGTTGTACCAGTATGACTACAACTGGGACCTCACAGGTTATATCAATTTCACCCTGGCATACTCGCCCAATGGCACACTGAGCCAGCAGTGCCGGTACAGAGGCCTGAGAGACGAGAACGGCAAGCACACTCCCTTCTTCTGGAAACTCCTCGCTGTCCAGTTTGCTTTTGTCATCATTTTTGAGGTGCGAAGTTTCCTTGAAACATTCACTTTAAATGTAGTTCTTTGTGCTTGTCATATGAAAATATTTTAAGCCATATAATAGGATAAAAGTACAAACTTAAATCAAAATTGTTTATTCTAGTGAATGAGAGTTTGATGATCGGACTACTGAAGGGTCGAGTTGATCTCAATACTTATAAGACATTTTATCCTATATCTTCAGTCTTTGAAAATTGGCCAACCATTTACTACAAAACTATTCTTCCATCTAAATAAAAGAAACTTTATTCTAAGATATTCAAATTAAAAGTCAAAGGAGTTCACTACTACCTTAAATCAGTTGTTATAAAGTGTAACTTTTTGGCTTAATGGAGTGCAATGAATTTTTATTTTTAAGGCCTCCAAATAACAATTTGAAGTTTATTCTAAACATTAATGTGTTCGTTAATGTGCTTGTTGTTACTATTTATTTATTTATTGAAACTAATGTTCATGAAGTAATCTCAATTTTGTTTTCAATTTTGCAGCACGTTGTATTTGGGATTTGTCGGTTGATTGACGTACTAGTGCCTGATATCCCAGAGAGTCTGGAGCTGAAGATTAAAAGAGAGCGATACCTTGCCAAGCAAGCGTTGCAGGACTCGGAGTCCATTATGAAGGTGATTTCATACTTGCCAGCTCACTTTGTAAGTGCTTCCGCTTCTCGCTTCTTTCTTAGCTGTAAGGTCGGCTTGGAATTATTTTTAATAAGAATTGTTTACACGTCTTCGTCTAGGTAGCAGCTGGAGTGGAGGAGACACTAGATATCTCGAGGAGAATGTTGGTACTGGACTTGACAGCCGAGTTGGGGAGAGGCGACAACTCCCCGTCGGAAGCCCCGCTAGCACTCCCGGTTCAGCTCCCCCCTCCAGACAAGATACCGGTATCTCAACTGCCCTCCCCCGCCGGGTCAGAGCCCCCCGTGGTCCCCATACAACTGGCCCCCACAGCCCTGCCCCCCGCTGTGCCCCCACATCGGCTGCCTCGCCGGTCGATGACCTCTCTCAACATCCACCAACCACCCTCGCGATCCATAGAGCGAGCCAGACCCAGACCCAAGAGTCAGACCTCTTGACAGGACTCCACCCTCTGAATGTTCGGCATGATATATTTTTTTATCTAAAGCAACATATTGTTATACCACTATCGTGGCTGTCATCTGTGATATATTTGTACTTTAGTGCATTCCTTAAATAGTTGTGCTAGATATATTTTTCAAGTTTTCGTTAATAGTGTGATATAATTAATAGAATATGTGTTCAAATATTGACGGTTAAAGCAATAACAGAAAAAAGTGTTTATGAAGAGTACTAATTTTGTCAATTCATTGCCAATTGTATGGGTTAACAAAATAGCATTCATATACTCTTTTGGGACGAGAAAGTGGATGGGTTTATCATTATGGAATCATTAGCCAGAAAACAGTTCATAATAAGAATAGGAATAGAAAACAAGAATTATGCTGTAAAATTGCCTTTAATCACCTTAACTGACATAATGTCACTTCCAAATTACTAATAAATTTGTCTTCTAATCACATTTCATTAAATTAGGAAAATAGGAATTTAGGAAAAATAGTTTTATACTTTTAAATAATGGTTTTGTACAAAGTAAAAGTGAAATTTGCCACAATTTTTTACATATCCCAATAATTTTACTGCTGATTTGTGTACAGCCATTATCTTTATGTGAATAGGTATAGATAGTACATAAAATTGTGACAAGCTCCACACCACTACGTGGACAACGGAGCGCCGCGGGATGTATGTATGTATGTAAAATAAATTGTATGATAATTTTTTACACTTTTTTATTAAAATATATTTATAAGATTAGTTTATGCTATACACAAATATTGTATGTAAGTACATTTTTGGGCACGACATAAACATCATCATCAGGTAAAATAATTGCAAAGAAATCAATCTTTTTAACACTATTTTGTTTCAATTTTGAAGAAAAAACTGAAAGAAAAACAATTTTTGTGATGCTACAGTAGTTTTTCATGATTTACTTTATTAGATTTGCTATAAAGGGTGCTAGACAAAAAAGGCCACATTTTCAATTTATACACCATTATATCATTCCTTCTTTCATTGTAGTACACGGTGGTGAATATAAACAACAGCAAAATAAAAAAATATAAAGAAGTGAAGACTCAAATCAGGGTTTACACAAATCATAATTCATATCAATAAAGATTTTGATGGAATTCCTAAGGAAACGTTAGTGAGTTTATTTATTTTGTGCAACTGTATACAGTCAAGGCCTATAGAACCTTCTACCTTTATGTATTGAAAAGATTTAAAGTTTTGTTTATATTTAATTTCCAAGTCCTTAGAACATGCAATTTACAATTCAATGCAAACATTCATTTTGAAATTTAAATTACATATTTTTACATATTAATTAACTTAAGGTTTTAAGAAATAAGATTTTAACAAAACATGTATTATCTTTAGGTATTCGCCAAATCAATAAATTAGTGGCCTTTAATTGTTGTATAAATATGATAGTTAAATGTTAATGAAACGGAGTTGACAGTTTTAATGTTTTTAAATGGATTTTTAAAGTGTGAAACTAAATGAATTAGCTTAAGTAACGTATATCATAATCATTAAAAAAAGAATTGATAGACAAATTAGTTCTTGAATGAGGAGTTTTCATTTTTTATATTTATATTGACTATGAAAATAATAAAGTGATTACAAAGACTCAGCCAAGCAATCTGTGGGGCATTTTATTGTTACCAAAATCTGTGTTTTTTCAGCTTAGCAAATGAAAATTATGTAGGGTCAATCAAATTATGTGTAACAATAAATTAAATAATAAGTCGTGTGCTTCTTGGGGCTAACACAGTTTAGCTTGGGCCTTAATAGCCCAAAAAACAGAATTAAGTGATTAGGTGTGACCAGACGATGAAAATTGTCTAGAATAATGATCAAGTTTCATGTGACCGTAATGATTTAAGCAACATTTAATTTAAAGTATAAGACAACACTAAGGTTGTGAATTTTATTTTATTCATAAAAAATACAGTCTTTATGGAATTACAGTCAGCTTCAGCAGATTATATGCTTTACCCGGTAAGTGTAAAAAATTGCCACAAATAGTCATTACATTAGATCCAATGGTAATGATTAAAATAAAAAACTGAAATTTAACATTATGTGGGGAGTTGCGTGAGCAGTCTGCAACCTGTCTGTGAGTTTGTTTCTTAAGATTAGGAAGTGTATTTTGGACATTAATTTGTTTTGGCATGAACTGAATATTGAGCTTTAAACGTAAAAGAATGGCACTATATTTCACCTTTTCTGTGACTAAAAATTATTTCAAAATCCACGATATATTGAAAAAACTTAATTCATGTGAAAGGTAGGGTCTTGTAACACTGTAACCAAAAAATAAAAGTAACCTCTGGATTATCCGAGGTTTTCGTTAACCGAGGTAGCCTCGGTCCCGAAGACCTCGAATAATCGGGAGTGTACTGTACATATTTTCTTATATTATCTAAATGATAATATTATTCTGAATAATATTCTGAATTGTAAGCCTTATTTTAAGAATTTTTTAAGCTTTGACATAACAATTATTTATTTTCCTTATTTTGAATCAAAACAACCTGGTGCAGTTACAGTATTTAGGTTAGAAAGAAAATTAAACTCGTTGAAGTTGAACTATATATAAAATGAGGTTTGACTGTCTATATTTGTTAAGGGGCTGAAGGCTGTGAAATATCCATATACCAACTTATAATGTTATATTATTTGTTTAATGTATATATTTTAACTTTTTCTTGTTAATTGTTGGATTGATAGATAAAACCGATCTAAAAATTGTTAAAGTTGTTGTTAACCATTAGTTAGTTGTTTATTGTTGTAAATTTTTCAATTCATGAAACATATTTGAAGGTTTACTGTTATGAAGGACAGAACATTAATCTTCTAGATGTCTTCCTTATAAGTAGTAAAATTGTGTTGACATTCACTTCAGTTTTGTTAATTTTCTTCAAATAATTTTCTTGTATTTTGTAATTTCAAAGAGTTTTCAGATGTTATAATAACATCTAAAGCTTGTCACTTTCTCATGTAAATTTATTATAATAAATTTTACCACCCTGAGCCTACTTTATTACCTTTAATACTGTATTAGGTTTATGAGGTAGATGTGCACAATAAATATCTCAATATATTTCAATAGTTATTATAGCCTACTGATGATGGAAAAATCAAATATTCACTCTTAACTTTGTCACATTTATTTATCTTAATATAACAACAGGAATAAATCAACAAAGCGGTCAACATTCTTAATGTACTAAACAACACAACACTTAGCACATAACGTGTTTACAACAATCGTTTTAGTCACTTATGCTAATAGAGCACCACAGATATTTTATCACATTCATTTTTGTAATTATTTTATTAACATTACATAATACTATGATATAAAATGAGATCACTTTTGTTATTAAGGTTGAATTAACATTAAATTTTAAAACTCTTCTTTATAATGAAGATAATTAAAGATAACTTTTTTTACTATTGTAATAAGGAAAACTTTCATTTTAAACATTAAATTGTAAGACTCTAAAGAAGATTTCAAAAACAGTTTTGTTAAAATACCTTTCATGGAAAATTTAAAATTAAGGTGGATCTCCAATCAGTTTGGCTTGACCACACGATCACTTAAAACTCAAATAATAATATACAGTAGTCAAAATTATTTTGTATGTTCATTCATTCTCCTGTATCATATAGCATTTTTAGTGCGTAGTTATTTAAAAATGAGTAATGACTATTAATAACATTCAGTTAAACTTTAATTTTGGGTTAGAAAAGGCAGAGTTATTAATAGACAGATGATTCTAGTTAATAGACAGATAATTCTAGTCAACAGTTGAGAAAAATACATTGCTGTGTTTGTTAAAAAAATTTATCATTTTGCATTTTACTGCAGCAAACTATTCTGTATTTGACTGTATTGCTGACTTAAATGAATTAAGCTTAATTTATTATATAAATATATAGTTAATGATACAGTTTATGTGGCATTACTGAAAACTTCAAACATTTATAGCATAAAAATCATTTAAATCAAACTAACCTGCTGAAAATGTTCAAAATCAAGATCCCATTTGTTGCACCATAGTTAATTTCAATTGACTTCAATGGGGGTTGACTCTTCATCTTCAACATCCTCTGCAGTTTCAACATTTTTTGTTTCTCCGTTGTCATTAGCATTAGTAACAGTCTCGTACATCTGGATGCATAACTTAGCAATAGATCCGGCTGCTCTGAAGCGTTTTGATGCTTTTTGCCTGTCAAGCTTCTTCTTCCACTGAAACATAAGGTACACTTATAAAAAAGCATAATAATATTTTATTTTAAGCTTTATTTGATTTTCTTATTATTAACCCATATCCACTTCCCCTTTTTTCATACAGTTAAATTCAAGACTGGCGTAAAATGTTATATGGCTTCATTAGGAATAAATTTAATTGGCATTTTGGATTTAAAATATGGTTATCTTTCAGATTTAAAGTCGTAGTGGCACACACACAGTATACCTGAGGAAAAAGTAGCAAAATCAGTGTTGACCAAGGTGCAACTCTCAAAGAATCAACTGACCCCGTCAACTTCTACGCAAGTCTGCCACTGTTTATTTAACATGGGCTCTCCTACCAACGTTGCCACAAGACTGACCCTTTTAAGAGTTGCCCCAGGTCAGGTTTGGTTGTGAGCGGGAATCGAACCCGCGCTGGCGTAGACACCCTAGGTACGGTGCCTATGCCTTAGCCATCTCAGTTATCACGAGTGGCAGCCTAGGCACAAGAATTAGGGTTTTGAACAGTGCACGCTCCTAGCGGGAAAAATTGTAGGCAGTTAGTAAGAGAGTTCGCTACTAGAGCGCAGCACTAAACCGCTGCAACTAATTTAAAAGCAATAATTTTGAATAATATGGGATAATTAAGGAGCCCTTAAAACTTTATGTAGACAATAAAAATTTATCATATTATTGTCCATCTTGTTGGTATTTTATATTAATCGTGCAACAGAATGTTGTGAGATTAGAAAACCAAAATGCAGTTAGATAAACACCACAAATCCTTATTGCCTGAACAATTTCTCATTGATGGATCAAATAATGATGACAAATTTAGAAATATTTCAAAAGGAAGCAATCTTCAATGAAATAAGCAATGTTCATACTGATCAGTTTTCAAAGAATTTTGTATTCATTTTATGTAAATACACCAGTGGCACATTTTGAAGTTTTAATACACAAAAGATCAAACCCTGTTCTTGATAATATCAACCTCTTGTTAGATATCATAATTAGCCAAATGACAAAATGCAACTAGGTTGCCATGATTAACTCTATCGGGAATCAACCTTGCGAACTCAGAATTACAGTGATTTACAATAGAAGCCTCTTACCCGACCTCAATGGGATTCCTGGACGAATAACCATGAAAATTTGATTAAAATAAATAATACCTAAAACGGTCATAAAAATTACTACAATCCTTTAATGAAGGTGGCCTTGCATCTTGTTTTGCATTGAACAACACAATTTTTCATTCAAATCATATTTTGAATAATAATGTAAGATGCTTATCGGAAACTAATAGAAACATACATATTTATCATACAATGACGATTTCTTAAATATTTCTCACGAAACATCAAAGATTTAGTTGACTTCTTTGAACCAGACCGTTTGTTTCCCGTTTGACATCAGAGAATAAGCTGCAACGGTAGATGATAATCTTTTTATGAAGAAGGGCGGTTATGCTATGTGAAATTAAAGCGAAGACAATTAAAAGGGTTTCTACTCTGTGAGGATAGGAAATTAAAACTGTACACATATACGATGTTCATGCCTCCTTTTTTCCTATAAGGACAAACCGTCACTGATTCAATTAAAAGGTTGCGTATATGACAGCCTTACCTCCAGGGCATGATGAGTCCAGTCATTTGATGACTCGAGTTGACTCAACTTGTATACCCTGTTGACTCGAGCCAGACAAATGGGCAAACTTCGGACGAGTTCGTGTGAAATTCAAGTTAGATTCTTAACCAATGGCATATCAGTTTGGTGAGTCGATGGAGTCAATGTTAAGTGTTATGGCATTCAAGTTTTCAGATCAATTTGGTTCCAACACAATAAGGATTTTCAAAGAAATGCGTGTCAGTTACAAGAGCCGAGTAGAGTCAAAGGAAAACCATATTGTTGACAAGTTGGTTTGAGTCGGCTATGTTCGGATGAGTTAGCTTCTGACTCGAGTTGAGAAAGAGTGAACTCGAGTCACCTTGAGTCAATGCGAAGCTTGAATCAACTCGATTCAATGCTTAACTTGAGTTTAGTTGACCCGGCAACTCGATACATTGTTATTTACCTCCTCGTCCCTGGAGGGCAGGCCGGCCAGGAACTCCTTCATCTCGGGCTTGTCTGGGTCGGCGATGGCCAGCGCGCTCACACAGCCGTCCACGGTCCCCAGCACGATGGCACGTCCGTCCTCCGTGCTCTCCACCGCGCTCAGCTCTGCCTGCACTCGGAAATTGGCTATCATCTTCGCATCCGAAGTCCTGTTGGTATAATGAAAACGAAAACTGTTAATCGTTTTATTTACACAATAAAACAAGCACCATAAAGTCCTGCTTATTTCGTATATCCTCTTATACCAGACCACTTGGTTAGTAAATTACATTTTTTCTGTTATTAATGGAGGAAAAGCCGTTATGCTTCACCCATATTATGATAAACACGATTCACAGTAGGAATTAAATCTGTCCCAAGATACTATACATTCACCAAACTTGACTTTACCCCATAGACATAGTAATGTTTTACTATGGTTTTTGTAAATGAAAATTATTAAAAGAATCTAAAAATTAATATTCTTTGTATAAAATTATCTTTTATCTACGACTGTAGCAATAAGAACCAATAGTGATATTACAAGTAATTCATTATGATATATGAAACACATCATTATGATATATGATGTATGAGTTCATTATGATATATGAAACACTTTTTGATACACGTTCTAGACTCATTATGAAAGGAAGACAAATGGCAAAAGTAGTCTTATAATATAAACTAGGCAATTATCATATCAGATTCCATTATGTTACATATTTTATTTTCTTTAACCTCAAAAGAGTGTGATTTAATGTGTGTGGAAGAACAACGGTTAGAACAAGTGACATCAAGTGTGGCTATGTTTTGTATGGGTTATTGGAATTTAATAACCTGAATATGGCTAACATGCTTATTACTTTAGTTTTACAATGCTTCACAAAATTTTTAATTTGGTCATAGAGTTTATCGTAAAATAGTCTATATAATGATTGTATTAAGCCTTTAAGCCACTTGTCAGATATTTAGAACATTTGCTTTGATCATGTTAACTTACTTCTTACTAAAGACTTAAAGGTCTTCAAGTAATTCAATCCTTATTGCAAAGTTACATGTAGTAATTTTCACCTTAAATAAGTCAATATAATATTCAGGAACTCAGCCTGGTCAAAAAATCTCACTATAAATTGAATAGGGCCCAATTCCAGTTAGTTTATAATAGCGGGACACTACTAACTTAGGTTATTAAAAAGATCAACTAGTAAATAGACTAACTGATTATATTTACATTAACTAATCTATTGTAGTTGAGAGTAGCTGATTCATTAGTAAATGATCTAAACGTTGAACATTTTATTAATAATATTTCATACTATAAAACTGGAAATATTTCTAAGCTTTAAGCATAACAGTTTAAATGGATTTATATTACCTGAAAACTCGTAATGTTTTCTTTCCACTATGGTAATACAAAACATACTCGTCAGTTTTGTTGAACATACATATAACAGTGAAAACACCTTCGGCCACTTTTGGAATGAATGTTTTCACAGTGTTGCCCTTCTTCAGTTCGATCAGTTCGAGCCCTCCTCGTGATGGAGCATACAGGCCAAACTTGCCGTCTTTGGTACAGCAACCACCCCACTTCGGTACGGTCCTAATTGCCCGCTTTCCTTTTATATCCAAAATGGTTGCTTTTTCTGCATCCACTAAAGCCACCAAATTGGCTTTATTTGGCATGGCCACCATAAATGAAACATCCTGCAATATGAAAAATAATTTTAACTAGAAAGTTCAAGCAGTATTAGAGTTATATATTATGAATTTTTTTTTCAATTAAAGCCTTAGAAGCTTGTTCACTTGATGGTGAAGACTTTATTGAAAGTCGTTGGTTAGCACACACACCAGCAAGGATATTCAAATTTTTCTGATGGACTGTTTTCTGCCAGAGGTTGAACAAAAACCATGACAACAGAAATTATGGTTTTTCTGCAATTTTTCATAAGAATTAAATTCCACAAAACTTGACTAAGGATAAATTGGCATTTCTTATAACTCAAAACCTCCATATCAGTTCAACCTTGAGAGAGATACACCATTTGCGGCCCTGATCAAAATTTATTTCTGCCAATACTGCTTTTATACAATATGAACTTTGACGGTCGATACAGTTGCATGAACATGTTTGATGTATTTTTAGCCATTGAACATGGTTCAATCACTACGCTAGCGACTAATTTTCTGAAGTTTGATTGCCATTAAGAGCAGTTTTAATTTGGTCTAATTGGGTGAACAGCGTAGTAGTCTTCTCGGGAACTAGACATTCACTAAGTAAAAATTGCATAGTTGGTGCGGTTTTACTGTATTGACTCTTCAAAACAGCTTGTACTCATACCTTAACACCAGCAGCTTTGAGTGGAATCTTGGGTCCTGGAGCCCCGGTTTTTGCATTGAACACCACCACCGTCTCTCTGGATCCCTTGTCAGCCGCCAGGGCTAGGATGTTCTGCCCATCACATGAGAGCACCGCTTGCTTAAAAGCAACTCCCGTGATGTTCCTCAGAGGGTAATCAAAAGAGTATATCTGGGTTCCACCTAAAACATAATTACCGTAACTTGCAATAAATATTACTAGTTCAACACAAAAAATAATTTTACTTCTTTCTTTAAGGTTCTCTTTTGTAAATGATTAATGGAAAGTGAAAAAAGAAAAGAAGAAACTGAGTGGTGGCTCACAAAAATCCATGGCTTTCTTCACAAGATGTGATAAAAATTTATAGGAAAATACTCATTAGAGGAGAATCTTTCACAGGTCTAGAGGTTGTAGGTTTATTTATCTCCAATTTTACTCTCCTAGTAGGCAAACACTCATGAAATTTCGTTGTTGTACAATGGATGAAAACATGATCTCATAAAAGGAAACAGGACACAGTTAAAAATGAAACTGAAAACCCATTAATAGTGACATACTTGGTACGTTTCTTGTGATTCCAGTGCCTGTAGTTTTTGTGGGGGCCTCTTGTCCTACTGGCACTGGTGGCTTGGATATTGCCAGAAATTTTGTTCCCTCTTCCAAAAACATCAGTTGCCTGACTCCAGGTTGCTCTTCTTTGAATATCACTTGGCCTGTGATTCGGTTCCATATCAGTATGTTTCCACTCTCTGACGATATTATGAATCTGAAACCAAACGTCATAAATAGAACTGTACCAAATATGCACTCTGGTCTAAATGGGCCATCATTACATTATTTTATATATTTTTGTACTACTCATTTATTGACCTTTTACACTAATAAATCCCACGTATTTGACAGTTGCAGCAAGTTATAACTATCAAATAACGTATCGGGTGCTGTTTTAGGATATGCTTAACCATAAACCAAAATTGAGTCAAAAGTCATGGTATTTCATATAATTATTTTTATCATTATTTTCATATCATTATTTTTATTTTAACCAGAAATTCAGTAAATAGCTTTTTGGATGTTTCCACATGTTCTTTCAAAGGTTTAGGGTGTTTCACCATAAAAGAAGTTCTTTTGTGTAGCCGAAGAAAAATTATTCCTCAGCGTCAGATCAAAAGTAAAATATAACAAAAATTGAAAAAATAGGCTGAATTAAATACAGATTATACTTTTACACAATATTTGTCTTTATCATGTTCATCATTCACCTTTATAAAAAAATTGCAAACAAGGACTGCAAGATGTCATACAAATTAACAAGATTTTTAAAAAACAAGAACAGGTTTGATACATTGAAGAGAATTCACTAACCACTACGCTATCCAATCCATTGTAGTGATGAACAATATTAAATAAAATGATAAACAAATTGAACTGTCTGAATAGTCTGTAAGTACTGCAGACTCACTGTTGGTTTGTTGGAGTATTTTAATATGAAATACGTACTTGCCATCAGGCGTGATGAGGGCGTGGGTGACAATGGCCCCCAGGGGGCTGTCGGCCAGCTGGGCCATGAGTCGCCCGATCTGCAGGTCCCACACTCCCACACACCCACGGGTGACGGTCACTGCAATGCCTGTCTGTTGCGAGATACTGCAAATAAACAATCAGGCATGATAAGTGCCAGGATGATGATATCCCCCAGGGGGCTGTCGGCCAGCTGGGCCATGAGTCGCCCGATCTGCAGGTCCCACACTCCCACACACCCACGGGTGACGGTCACTGCAATGCCTGTCTGTTGCGAGATACTGCAAATAAACAATCAGGCATGATAAGTGCCAGGATGATGATATCCCCCAGGGGGCTGTCGGCCAGCTGGGCCATGAGTCGCCCGATCTGCAGGTCCCACACTCCCACACACCCACGGGTGACGGTCACTGCAATGCCTGTCTGTTGCGAGATACTGCAAATAAACAATCAGGCGTGATGAGTATAATAAATAAAATAAAATAAAATGAGTGTGGGTGACAATGGCCCCCAAGGAACTGTTGGCCAGCTGGGCATGGGTATGTCCCACACTCAATAATTTTATATCAACACCAATAATTGACATTTAAGTGAAATATGTAGCAGACTGATGTCAAAATTACCCATGCAATACCACTTTACATAGTTGTGTCTCAAATTTTAGTGACAAAATTCATGATTCACTAATTCATGATTCAGACATGTTCATAATGTAATTAAAATTATTCCTTATGAAAATTACACACAAATAATGCTATAAGAATAAAGAATAATAAGGAAATAAAGAGCTAAAAAGGACCTAAAGTCTAAAATCCTTTTTTCAGTATTATTAAAAATATCTAGAGGATTGGAAAAACTAAATTTATTCTTAAAATTACTTCTTAAATATTATCAAATGATTATATATTTGCTTTGTTATAACTACCCTAGTGTTTAAATGGTAACAGAGATGTCAATGAAAGTTTTTAATCCTAAAATTATAATTACACTTACCAAATTGATTCAACTTGAAGCTCATGTCTGTCAATAACATGCTCTTGTTCAAAAATATTGTTTATATTCCAGACTTTAACTGTTCTGTCAATTGAAGATGTTATAACCTGAAAAATATTTTTTATCAATCAAACAAAAAAAATTTTACTACTAACTTTTACGATCAGAAAAACTTTCTTAAACACCAAAGTAATTTTCAAACAATAAGGTCCATCCATCTTTTCCAAAGTTTGTATCACTTTAGTTGCAGTGTTTTTATATTTTTGAATCTATACTTATTTAATCCCCTAAGGTGTTTTATGTAATTGGAATTCCTCCAACAATTCTCAACTGATTTTTTTTTTTTTTTTTTTTTTTTTTTTTTGTGTCGTTGGATACAGCTTGATCTGTAGTTGATTCTGCAAAAAGTTTATGACAATCGGATTAAAAATAAGGACACACTATCCATAATTTTAATTAGGAATGTGTTGAGGATTTTAAACATCTCTTAATATTCAGCTGAAAATAAGTGTAGTTTTGTGGGATTACAGATAATCACAATATTAGATTGGTCGGATATCATTGATTTAGGGCTTAACATTTTTGGCAAGACACGTCATGGTTGAAATTAAATTTTTCGAATTTGAGCAACAAGTACACTAGTTTATAAAACTAGGATAAAAATATTACTTAATTCTTACCGAATTCCAATTTCCAATAGTGAGAGCTTCAAGAGAAATAATCCTTCCAAAGTGAGCATCAAGCGTTTTGAGAAGTTCTCCATCTTCTAGCTTCCAAACGTAGATATTTTTTCTGTAAAAATCAAAAAGAATAAAATTTATTTTTGTAGCTCTAATGCATTAAATCAGGACATTTTGTTCTATACATAATACAGGTTATGTATTCTTGACCGTGTTTAGAGACTAATAGTCTGAAACAAAACAGTCGTGCCTTTTCTTTCCTGGGCAAACTGTAAGCATTTTGAATGTCAACTGACTTTCTATTAAATATTTTGAAAACAAGATTTTCTGTAATAAGCCTCACATACCAAACTAAAACTCGCAGCTACAACAAAGGCTGGTTGGGCAGTTGACAGACCTGACCCCAGCGACGGCGAAGTCCCTGTTGGCACTCAGCATGATGGAGTTGGAGCGCAGCATGCGGGTGGAGATGTTGCGGATCCCGTGGGGCAGTTGCAGTACAATGGCCTCCCTACACTCCGACCTCTCACCCTGCAACCGGCACCGGAGGGGCAGTGAGACATCTGATAAAGTAACTGTTTGTTGATTGACTTTTTCAGGTATTTTTAAAGCCTCGGATTACAATAATCCAGCAATTTGGAAAGGAGAGAAACAGTTGTTACCACTTAATAGTCAACCTAATAAAAAAAGTTGCAAATTTAGCACTCGTTGAGCCAGCAGTCTCAACAATTCTGCAATCTTCTACCAAGACAAAACATGTCCAAGAACTAATTTTTTTAATCAAGGTTAGAGCCGGAACAGCATTGACTAAGGTGCATTTCTTTAAATGAATTATTATTCTTTGTTATTTCTGAGTGCATGATATTTATTTTATTTTGATGTGAAACCTCAAAACCCAAGTTTTGTTACGATCTGACATGAAAATGCTGTTAAATAGCATCTTTAATTAATAGCCCAATAGCAACTGGGTCCAAACTTGAACCTTCAAAAAAGCTAGTAAATGTTTTCAGGAACAGACTGGCGACCTCTGAATACTACTGATTGCGGGATCTTATCTATCTTGACATAGCATCTTATACATAAAAAATAGTTATTCTTTTAAACGACATGTTTTCCGGAGTGCAGGAGGCTGTCACCTTGCCGACGTCCCAGTCGTTGATGCAGACGCTGTCGACCCGCTTGCGCTCGCCGCCAAACAGCCACACGATGAAGCCATTGGCCGTAGAGCCCAGCAGCACCGTCTCCGACTTATCCAGCTTGAGCTGCAGCAGAGCCTCCACCTCCTCATTGACTGCCAACACGACAATAAACAATGAAAGACACACAATGACTCTCACTAATTTGAGCCTTGATAACTTGAAATTTTCAATAACTCGAACTATTTCAAATCCCCTGAGAAAACCCTGCCTAAGATTGAATAAAAAAACCATACAAGAAATTATTTTATGGTTATATTATACCATTGACTATGTACACTAACGTGAATAGACCTCTCATCCAATGCATTTACTTTAAGGAAAAATTTGGAAGTTCGGTGTACGCCGGACCAGAGTTGCTGCCATCGATCTTGTTACTATTCAGCTGAATTTACAGTGCTGCAAACACACTTTACCAAAACATAAACATAACTTTCAGTTATAATTAGTTTCATCCTTAGTTGAGAAGAGAGGTAATACTGATTTATCTATCATATGTTATCTGTACTTCCATGTACGCCGCACGAGATCACACCACCGTCAATATGCTTCACACACGCCTATGCTATGAGCAGTCTACTCACGTTAGTGTACATAGTCAATGATTATACCTCTATTACTTGAAGAGATAAATTACTTCCATAACTTGAAGATAAGTACATAAGTCCAATTCCTCCACAACAAGTCGAAGTTTACCTCATATTTCAAAGTTTTTCCTACTGACCTCAAAATTACCCAAATAATTCATCCAAGTTTCAGAATTCCTTCAAGTTTTCACTTATAGTTCACATTCATTATGAATATTTGTTTATTAAAACAAATAAATTAAAAATACAGACTCACATGCTGAGGGCAGTGTCCGTATCTTGGTCCAGCTGGTTGCCCCGGCTGGGGCCGTGTATTCTGACACCGTGAACCTGCCGTTGTCTGTGCAACAGAACATGGTCTGCTTGTCCCGTGTCATTACCATTGCGCTGCAATGTAAATCATTATATTGGTGAAGTCAATTAATAAAAAGAGACACAAAGATGTACTGTTTTAGATTATGATCAGCTTTAAAAATAATGTTCCCTCCCAACGACCAGACTTTACATAATTAAGTTGTTTTTATCTCTCAGAGAAACTTAAAGTGAGGCTTTGAGACAAAAGTTTTGTCTCACATTTTTTATTTAATATGTTCGTGAGACTAACTCCTTGAAAATACTCCATGCAAAATTAATGAGCAGTCAAAGGGAACATGTTAATTATCCCGATTCCCCTGTTCCCCTCATTGCCAAGTACTCAAAATACCTGAACACAAAGCAATTTTTTTATTTTTAGTAAACAAATATGTTTTTATTGGCTTTACATGTACAAATAAGCACTCTGAGTGGCAATAAAAAAGTATCTACATTAGTGATTTTAAAAGGAATTTTTTCATTCTTCACTGACAATATTTAAATAAGCTCAGAAAACCAGTATTAAGTCGGAGGATTGCAGGCTACATCCTGACACCTAAACTGGAGAGAAGACAATCAATGGTTCTAGGAGATAAATCCTTACAAATAATACAAGCAGACATGAAAGACATATTTAGCCAATACTGTAATGATGCAGAGGTTGCTTTCACACATTGCATATCATCAGATTTTGGAAACAATAAACAAATGTCTCAAGGTGTAGCTGTTGCATTTAAGGAGAAATTCGGGAAACCTACTCATTCGGATTACTGTGGTGAACATCTGACCTACCAGAAGACTGAATTTGGTACTCATTTTAAATTTATTTATGGTTTTTAAGAATGGTGAATTATTTTTTTTTACTTTTTGGTGTACTTCCCTAGACAAAGTTTACAGCATAAAAAAGATATCCAGTTTGAAACTTATATAGGTGCCGGACAACATCATAAGTGTGGAATAGCCAATTGAATCAATTTAATTTGGTTCTGAAGTTAAATTATACCTCAGTGACACCAACTATTTTAAATAAATTAGTTAGGCTTTGCAACTAATCACATCCAAAAAATTACCTGTGAAAATAAAATGGGTCTAGTTCAATCTTCCCTCTGGTGGTATGAAGAAGCATTGACGGATCATCCAAGGAACCACTCCAGAAAAGAAAACGGAAATCTTCTAAGTCAGTAAACTCCACTGAAAACAGCGGCCACTGCCCTGCATTCACTGGAGTCGTAAACCTGGATAAAGATAGAACATTTCTGAATAAATTGAAAGGAGTAGTATTTATCATAATCCTTTGTAAAAAACTTCCCGAAAAATGAAGAACGATAGTAAGAAATTACTGGAAGAGAAAAATAGCACAACATAATTTAGGTAAGTAAGTTTTAAGTTAAGTAACTTATTTTATGGAAAGAAATACTTAGAAAGTGTTCATTTTGTCTTATATATATAAAAGAAAGTCGTATTAGTTATACTACTTTTATCTCGAAAATGGCTGAACTCATTTGGCTGAAAATTGGTGAGAAGGTAGATTAGAACCAGGAAGAACATATAGGATGCTTTTTGACCATAATCCTCCATAGGGCTCCTCCCCACAAGTCTTCATAGTTACAAAGTTATTTAATGGAAGCAACCTTTTTGTATTGGACATATGATTATGTAAAGAAAATTTATTTTGTAAGCAGCTGTTTTCAATTAAATTATTGAGGGAGGATCGGTAATAAAAAACTAGAAGATATTATATACTTGAGGCGAGTGAGCTTAGCGAACAATCTCACCTTAAAAAAGGCAAAAAATTTCTAAAGTTGGCATTGCAAAGCACGCCAGGTAAGCTAGTAGTCTATAAGTATAAAACAATCAACTCTATTCAAGTATCAATTCCGTATATTATTATCTGAGCTGGCAACTGGTGAGAGTCCCGATATTTAAACTATGGGACCAGACTTGTTTGATTTGGAAAAATTTGTAGAGTATCCTAGTTAGGAATAATCCTATGAAATCAATTAAATTTTAAATTGCACCCCACAGAGTCAATATAATTTGAAACAAGTCACTGTCGAGTTTGGTAAGGGTTAAGATTCCCAGAGCTGATATTAGTCCTTCCATTTAAAGATTTATCCGCATTTTGGCACTCGATGATGATCAGACTATGCAAAAGCAGTCATTGCATCTCTAGTTAATTTTTACTTTATATTTTACATAATTTAGTAAATTAAACCAATGAATACAAAAACGTTAAGAAGGTCACATCCCATGTTAAAAATTGGCCAACATTTTATTCCGCTAGGAGCGCTGTAAACTGAACTTGAGCACTCCAAATAGAGATAGCGCCAGAGGAATCGGCCTAAACATAGTACGAGAGACAGGGAAATATAAAATTTCTTATTAGTATTGTGTCGTTAAAACACTATTTCAAACATTAGTTACCTAGCTTATTTGGTATCATTGGAAAGCTTTTTTCAAGAAGAATCGTTATTTTAAGTCATCATATCCTTTTATTGTTAAGACTTTGTCGTATGGGCTTTCAACTTTAATGTTATTCTAATGAAGATATTTTATTGAATCATATGTTTACAAAAATAAACTAAGTTTTAAACGTCGTCATGGTATCCTGCTATTTTCAAATTTGTTTACTTAGGTTCCAAAATGAGCACTAATGTAGGCGGACGGAAATAGTGTTCCTACATTAATGGTGAGAATTGGTCCAGTAATGGTTAAACTGTTATAGGTTATGTATATGTGAGTGCAGCGTGAGGACGAGATTCTTTGCTGGTGACCATCTGCAACAAAGTCAGAATGTAATCTGACTAATAGGTCATTGTCTCGTGCGCGCTCTCATGGTGGAGTGCGCTACTAAGTCAACAGAAACTTTCTTAACCATTTATTCCATAAGATGTGACCTTCTTAACGTTTTTGTATTCATTGATTAAACTCACATTTACCGTTCAGATATCATTTACCTTGATTCAAGAACACCCCTCATATTGAATCGACACCAGTTGGTTGATCCATGGATGAAAAGGTGTTGGTTGAGAAGATAAACACCAGCCACATTCTCATCAGTTGGTAGTGGGTTTTCCAGGATTACAAATTCACTTGTCAGCATGTTCAGTAGAACTGTCTGA
This sequence comes from Neoaliturus tenellus, assembly GCA_030545055.2. Classification (NCBI taxonomy): domain Eukaryota; kingdom Metazoa; phylum Arthropoda; class Insecta; order Hemiptera; family Cicadellidae; genus Neoaliturus; species Neoaliturus tenellus. Next base: position 229,554,908 of record CM061533.1, read on the forward strand.
AAATAGAGCTGCATTTATCACCACATTGTCTTTCACTGTAACCTACAATGTTAAGTAATATACAACTTTACCATAAAATATTATTTTCACTTTACCTGTATTTTTAATCATGTGTTTTAGTTATTATGGCTCTTATTCTAGGATTTCTGTATATATATTTTTTTGATAATCTTTTTTTTCTGATAAATAATAATAATTTTTCTGATAATCTTTTCCATTTACAAATTAATTGCATAACTGGAGAAGGTCTGCATGTTATTAGTGGTAGTGCTGTACTGGATAATACACGCTGTAGTCTTACCACTACATTTAAAACTTTACATAATTCATAAAATAAATAATCTCCATCATTTATTAGTTTTTTGTGTGTAATAACTTTGTGTACACATTAAATTATTTAATAATTTATTGAGATTTTCAACTTGAAATAACATGTTAAATATTATCAATAATTTTTATCACTGATAAAAAAAATGTACATCAACTTTTGAGTTGATCATAAAGCCTTAACCTATTTGTGCCCACTATCGACATTCGTCGACGCTGTATTTTAATTTATGAAAGTCCATGGAATTTTAGGTTTTTCATGATTAAAATTGGCATTTTTGAGTGAAAATATAATTATCTTTTGTATTTAAAGGCCGTAGTGGCACACACACAGTAAACAGAAGTAAAAAGTAGCAAAATCAGTGTTGACCAAGGTGCAACTCTCAAAGAATTAACCGATCCCGTCAACTTCCACGCAAGCCTGCCACAGTTTATTTTACGTGGGCCCTCCCACCAACTTTGCCACAGATCAGCTAACCCTTTAAGAGTTGCACCACCAGGTCAGGGTTTGGTCGTGAGCGGATTCGAACCCGCGCCGACGCAGACATCCTGGCCAAGGATGCCTACGCCTTAGCCATCTGAGATATCACGACCGGCAGCCTAGACATGAGAATTTGGGTTTTGAATGGTGTGCGCCCCTAGCGGGAAAGACTGTAGGTTGTTGGTATGCGAGTTCGCTACAAGAGCGCAGCACAAAGCCACTGCACCCAATTCGCAAGAAACAATTTGGGCATAAATGGGTTAACTACTCCCAAAACAACTTTAAAATAGGATTATAAATACCAGTTGAAGTGTAATTTATGTATAGGAAACAAAGTTGTCAAAACATCATGTCTTTTGCTGTCTAGTGTCCACTATAACAATTTCTCCTTTCCTCATGATCCATTCATGTTCAGGACTTCAGATGTTGATATCGACCTCAGGCATGGAAAAACATAGCTGAGAATCATGTATGGAACAGTCATAGGGCAGAGCCGTTTGCAGCCTGTTTGAGCCTGAAAAGCCGTTTTCACAGGAGCAAGGAGTTGGCCCTATGAGTGCTAGAATGGCCGTTAACTGCTCCACTTTTAACCCTTTTCTTACCTTCAATATCTCGTCCTTCCGATACTTTGTTGAAAATTCCCATGAAAGAGACGTGTTTAGCAGTTAGGCTCAGTTTCCTTATCCACCAGTAACAACAAACAAAGCCTTAATGATGAAATTATAAAGATTTGTTAAACTTTTTTGTGTTTACAAAAATAAGCACTTGCAGTACCTGGTTGTTGTTGGTAAAGGCGGCAGCGTATCGGTTGTCGGGGCTGAGGCACAGCTGCTGCATGATGCCCTCCAGCCCCGGGTTGACGTCGCGGGTCAGGTCACTGGTGGACAGGTCCCACGTGATGAACTTGTTTGATATGGACACAATGTAGCGGAAGTCGCCCGTCAGGCAGAAGTCAAACACCGCAAACTGATGACCCTCCAACGAGTACTAGGAGTGACAACATAAAAAATGTATGCTGTGTAATTTTTTTAAGATTTCAAAGTAGTTAACAATCAGCACTTGGTGAATCATTAATTTGAATCAAGTAATTTAAATCAAGTTCTCAATTGATTATTTGAAGTGGCATCATAATAAGTCATTCATCACAAGCAATTTTTTAAGAGTACTTCAGCTGATCCTTAATGAGATTAAGTATCTGTTCCAGCTGCCACTAATTGTCTCTACACACAGTTAGGAGGCTCCTGTTATTGATGGAAGTTTGAAACTGTTAAGTCAATTTAATGTTTGGTCGGTCATGTCTGAATTTGAAAATAATAAGGAAAATCTAATAAAGGGTCTGTTATGCCAAATTTATTTGTGATAACAATTTAAGCATATATTTTTTTGAAGCCCATCCAATATCTCTATAAACTATATCTATTTGCAAACTTCGTCAAAATCATAAATCCTATTGTTATAAACTTTCAATTAATAGTCTATGAACACATAACTAAAAAAATCCTGCCCCCCTACCTTGAGAGGGCCCCCTGGCGTGTGCAGGCAATGGTAGAACGGCAGCAGGGCACAATGGTCTGGCCCTACCTTGTCACATTGCGCCAGCAGCATCTTCACATTCGGATTGGTACCGATTTCCGGAAGCAACCTCCCAACAAGTTGAGGAGCCAACATGTCAGGAAACACGCTCAAAATTGCTCCTCCCAGTCTCAGAGCATCTGCTACCAGCATTAGCTCTCTGCAAAATATCCAGTGTACGTTTTTAGTTGTGGAAAAAGATGATAATGAATTTATTTACAATTGTATGTCCGCCCAAGTTTTTGTATGCTTGTGTGTGCGAAAGGAAGAGAGAGATAGTGGGGAGAGAAAGATGAAAGATGTGTATCTCCAAAACATAAAAATAAATATTTATTCAAACCACTTAGAGTATTTTAATTCCTCATAATATCTTCCGACCAAATCACAATAACTTAATTTTTCTAGGTTATAAAACTGAAAAATATATTTAGTAATTGTCATCTTATGTAAAAAATATGTATCCAGGTGTGAGAGGGTTCAATTAAATTTTCAAAGTCACTCTTTGGCACCACAAATGTAATGGTCAATTAAATTTTACCTTATTTCAAGCCATATGGATGAGCTAAACTTTTCCGAGGGTCAGGTCACACTGACTGGTATATTTAAGAGATTGTGAAGGAGACTCCCGCTATGATAATGCCACCAAGCAGCAAGTCTCCACAGGGATCTGAAGTGTGTCTAGGTGAAGGCTCAGGGGTAGGCGTCTCGCAAGGTATGTTTATTTTTTTATTTTTTATTTTTGATGCATTTATGCCAGAGGCATTTTTTAAAGTTTTGACGGGGCACTGTCCAAACCCCAGTCTTGTTACTATCTAACATCTTTTTGATACTGGTGTGATTTTGATATACACCAGGTCTTCATACTCAGGTCCTATCAAGACCTGAGTAGATAGGTCTTGGACCTATCTACTCAGAAGATACTCAAGACCTTGGCCAGGAAGCTTAAAACCCCCAGCCATGATAAGACACACATGTTCAGCTCCTTGTTCGCACCAGCGAGAATTTTCTGTTTGTTTTATCTTTCTTGATGTACAATTACTTTTATTAACTTTTTATATATATATATATATATATATATTTTTTTTTTTGTCTCCTCAGTACTTTTAATCTGTTGATATCTGTATGACCGTGTTGAACGACAAATTTAGTTTTATTTTAGAATAGTTTTTGTTCGACTGGTCCATTGTATTAATGATACTAGAAATTCTGAGATTCCCGGAAGCAGTATTTTATGGCTTTGCATGATGGAAGTATTTTTCTCTATAGTCATATTTTTTTGCGCATATCTCAGACATTAGTTTGACATTGTTACCTTTTTGCCATAAAGTTCTGAAGAATTTAGTTTCTGTTTTTATTTCACAGTTACATCCCAGCTGGTAATTTGAAATAACTATATTTGATGAAAAATTTCAAAGAATTTTGTGACAAGTTAACATTTACTGTATGGTACACCAGAATTCTATTTGTATTGACGGTGTAAGTTACATCTAAGTATTAATTTATAATAATTACTTGGATTTTAAAAACTACATTCATAATTTATAAATTTTCTATTTTGATGCCTTCTCATGATGTACAGTCATATTTTTGACCACCCTATCTTCAATTTTTTTTTTTTTTTTTTTAATCAAACAATACTGGTACTCAAGAGTTGTTTTTGCAATCCACATTTATGTAAATGTCTAAAAGAGTGATGAAGCATTTTATTTTTTTCATTGTTTCCTAAGCTGAGTAGTTTGACCCAGTGGACGAATTTAACACTCACAAAAAATGTCATCAACTGTGTTTCTTTCCCCATCATATTAGTCTCCAAAGCATAACTTTTATTTAAACTCACAATCTTCCTTATACATATGAAATGAATACAATGTACTGTACAAAAGATTAATTCTTTGAGAATTAAATTGATTGAAGCCAACATATAATTAATAAAAGTTGAATGTATGAAGAAAAATATTAAAGAGAGCACAACAACTAACTACAATCCTGATACAAAGCAAGAGGTACAAAGTTTAATTTGAATAAGAAAATATTGGAAAGAATTGGAGAAGAAAAGATATATTCAAAGTAACAATATATTCACTGTTAACATTTGTGTAAAAGTTAATCCTTGAAGGACACAAAGCGGAGGAAGCCTCCGGGTCAGTTTTGTTTTTATTAGTTTACTTTAGGTTTTGAAGTATGCATCACTCCATTCACATAAAAAATAATAGGCAACCCTTCTTTCCACCAACATTTAAGGTAGGTTACAGCCTACCAGAGTCCAGTGAGCTTAAGTAATACACAAAATCTGATAGAAAACTTTGCTCAGCGAGTGATGGTGAACGCGATTAAAAAGAGATTGATAAAAGGGAGGAATAATATGTGAGTTTAGGGCAGTGTTTTTAAATCCAAGCATCCTCTGGAGAGTTAAAAATCAAGAAGTTGAGAGGGATTGCTTGTTCAATGGATACTATATACAATGGGTAATATATACTACATCTGAAATTTCACTCAAAATCAGATTTGTTTAAAACTAAAAGTGTGAATGTCATGTTTCTTAATAATCAAAGGTAGTGTAAATATTTAACTTTTAATCTGTTTCTATCTGTAAGATTGTTTTTTTAATTTATATTATGTTTTATTTCCACAGTGAATATATTGTGTAGTATATAAAAAAGCAATAAAATCAAACTTTAGTATTTAATATTCATTGGATTTTATGAAAGAAAATAATAATAGTCCAGATGCCAATAAAATATTTTGAAAACTCTCAAAGAAGTTAAAAAAAGAATGATAAAACTTACCTGATTAAAACTGTAAATTGATCAAAAAGATTCATAGTAAAAAAAACAAACAAACCACATGCATGAATGACTTACAAATTCAGCGAATATCTCACCTCTGAAGTGCCTTCACTTCTTCCCTAATGAACATTTAATTCATTCATTTGGATTAACAAGGATTATTCTTACTAATTATTCATGTTGTGAAACATTTTTCTATATCTAAACAGCCAATAGAATACATCTCACAATTTTAAAAAGAAGTCTAAATTTACCTTTAATTTTCTGGATTGATAATGTCTTTTCAAATAATTTTTTTAGGATTAAGAAACATGATTTAATGACGAAAATTCAGAATGATAATGAAATGTTTAACTCTAGAAATAATGATGATCAATATAAAATTTTTAACTTGAACCATTTTTAATTAAATTATTATTAACATATCGATTAAACTATTTTTAACTTTATTCTCACTAGTTAATCCTTTCTTACATTACAGTGTTTCGATTACTAAAACTGTGTATGGCAGGCTATAGTTTATTTTTGGTTATAAAGAATAAAATTAACTTACCTAGTTGCCTCCCTGTCATCAATATTTGTGCAGGCATCTTCAAAATCACTGAGAACCGCCTGCAGTGGACATGATGACAGCTTGGCGTGCAGCCACTCGTAATTGAACAACACATTCTCGTAGAGATCCTTAAACCTGCGAGCTCTGACTAGGTGAAAAGGAAGCTCACCAAACTGAAATAAAACATACATGACTTTGATTAAAATAATACACAATTACATTATAATTGAAAAGGACATCAATATAGTATCATAAGTTTTATTACCTTTCTAAGATTGTATCTAGTCACTTTTCCATCTTTAGAGTAAAATACAAGTGGTTGGACTGGAACTTTTCTATCCGCTGAACCTTCCTTATCTGTGAGATTGAACCTAAAACCAGTGTGCAAATTAAAATTGTATTCATACAAATCAGATCAATTCAGTGCAATACGGTACATCAATCTGCAAGTATGTTAATATAAAATTGTTATCCTTCTGTGATCATTATTTTCTTTGTTGGGTAAAAATCTTTATGTAATATTGAGATGGCCCAAGATAATATTTCACTTACCTATGCCTTTGAATCTCTGTATACTTAAATGGTTTAGGAACACCGCCACCCCAAATTCCAAGGTAGTAGTCAGCAATTGAAGAATGAAAATAGATTGCCATGTTCATGTTTTTGAAATACCTCTCCTTTGCTGTGTCCCTAAATTGTCTGAAATGAGCACAAATTGTCATGAGTTTTGTTTTTTATTACATAAAGAGTTAAACAAAAAATCTGAGGGATTATGTATACACAACATACTAAAGACAATGTTACAAAGAGGCGGGATCTTTTGGGATAAACCAATGTTTGTACCTAACAACTGAAATTTGAATTTATTATTTTAAGACTGCATAAAAACATCTATACTGTAAAAGAAGGTCTGTATGACATCCGCTTATTCTATAAAATTAGCCTCCGTCTGATAAATGATAGTTTTGTAAGATGAGCCGTCACAATTTGAAGTCTTGATTTTATAGTTTACTTTCATATTTAATAATTATTTCTTGTATGTCTGTACCATACACAATCAATTTTAGAAGCATAGACCATAAACACTTAAGTGAATAGACTTCTCATTCAGTGCATTTGTTTGATACCGATATTTTGACAGGTTTATGATTGCCATGAGAGAGGCATTGAAGTCAATGTTGTAATTATTAAGTTCGTTTTACAGTGCTGGAAAAACAAATTGATTAAAAAAACTAGAATACTTAATCATAAAATGTTTTATAGAGTAATAGAACTAACTGCTATAAGAAATCTATTCACGTAAATGTATATTGTCAATGATAAAACTATTTAAGATATCAAAAGACTAAGATGTAAAAATCAGCTGTAAATAAATATGATAAAGATAAATGTGCTATCCGTGCTATCCATCCCTATGGATGTAGTACAATAAATTATAGAGTTTGTGCCATTGGTTTTAAAGTAAAACAACAAACACTAAAGTACAAAGTATGAAGTAAAAAGTTATGTTAAAGTAGGCAATTGGTATCAGTATATTTTACAATATTCAAACAATATTGACACCGTACATATGCCAAACATCAGAATAGTGACATTAGTGTCATCTTCCAGTCTCGTAAGCAGCCCTTTCCAACTGTAGTAAAAATCCCCAGTTCTGCTTTCATTTATCTAACATTTCACTTTGTCTTAACCGCCTCAAATTTTGTAAAGATAAATTCACTCATAAAAAGCTACAGTAAAATAGGACAGCAAGTAGACTAGATATTGTAAGCAAGGCAATATTGTATAAATGAATTGCCTAACTTTCTGTGACAACAATTATCATTGTAGTATTTAAAAAGTATTATGATTCATAAGACGTGTAGAACATAAACTCCTACAAATGTAATTATTTGATTCGAGAAAAGCATTTTGACTTAAAATATATCTAGTAAAATCATTGTAACTTCCTTAGACTCACCTGTGATACCAGTTGAGCACGCTGACACCGTCAGCCTCTCTTTCGGACAGATAGTTGGGCAGGTCATTGCGTATGCGGGTCCACAGCAGGGGTGGGATGCGCCGCACGGGGGGCAGATGGTACTGGTAGACGTCGTCCAGCACGCGGTCGTCCAGCGAGATTAAGTCCTCCAGCTCGGACTCCGAGAGGCCACTCTTGGCTGCGGTGATGTATGCCAGCGCGTGGAACACCAGGATCCTGCCGTGCTGCAGAGGACGTGGAAGTAAAGTTTAGTGTAGTATTTTATGTAAGAAGGGAAAGACGGAACATTATAGAAAACAGCAAAGAAACTTTCTGATAATATTCTTCTTTATTTGTTCACTCAGTTACTACAACCTACTAATTATGAAATAATTATGGAACATTAAATATGATTTTACTATAAGCACACTAATGTTGCTAAAGTAGCTTTTAAATTGAGCTTCGATCGTATTGATATCTTTAATTAACTGTACATGAGCTGACTTTCCTCAAAAACTAGCTTGTTCACTTCACTCATTGTCCCATGTTAAACTGGTTCACTCTGCTCACTATAACATCTGTTTAAGTGTTTTAAGTAATCCTCTGTGATAAATGAAACCTGTGTCCCATAATAATGTGGAAACTTGAAGACATCACAGAAAAGCCCTGTGGTGTTTAAACAAAATTAACAAAATTGTTTCAGTACTTAATACATAAAAGGGTGTGAGTGGGGCAAATGTGCATATGCCGTGGAAGAAGGTACAAAGCGAATGAGCTTGCAAATAAAGGACATCAAGAAAAGCAACATATCTTAAGTAGTATACTACAATAATTTCATTTTGGATGTGAATTGATCATAGAAAATTTAAAATGATTGGATAAGAAAAAACACCTGTTTCTCGATCCTCTCAAATAACATCATGATGGAGTCCATAACGGTGGATGCGAGCAGAGTGTCTTGTGGCTTGGTGTAGCTTCTCCAGCGGCAGATCTCCGCAAACACGAGCTTGACGAAGATGGGCAGCGAGCACTGGCCGATGGCATTGGCCACCAGCCGCCACTGGTAGTTAGTCAGGTCCCGGCACGCCGTCTTCATCCACATCCTGACAACACAGAAAATGAGATGTGTTTTAGTTGTAGTTTATTATAGTAACTAAGGAATAAAAAACACAACATTTGATGGTAAACTAAAATATTATTGAGGTGTACTTATCGAAAATCAAGAAGATGCTAAGCGGAAGAATCCTCTGTGTGTTTTGTTTTGTGTAGATATTTACCACTTTGGAGTTGGCATCACTAATCAGCAGTATACCTCAACCCAAGGCTCCTTTTCCTCAAGCATTTGGAGTCCAAAGGGTCAGTATCAGAGATTAAGTCGAAAACAGAAAGGAAACTCCGCTCAACAAGCTTTTGTGCATGTCTAAAAGAGAACAGCATTTTTATATTTATGTCTTTATTTTAATTTGCTGTAACTATAATGATTCTAAAATGGAACTTTTGTTTAACAAGAGATGGTGTGCAGGGTTATAATCAACCCAGAGTAAAATCTAAAGTGTCACCATGAATGACACTCACTTAATAACTTGCATCGCAAGCTCCTCCCCAAGATCTTTCACTTCAATGAACTGTTCCTCAACATCAATCATCCGCCTCAACACGTGGTAGTCCTTAGACACATCTGGGTTGTCAGCCTCGGCAGCACAGGAAACTAGCAGCTGGAAACAGGAGTCTGGTTACCAAAGAGCAAGAAACCACATCAAAGAGGACTTAACTGTTCTTTAAGACATTGAATGGTAAAAACCCCAAATATAGGACCAAAATTGAAACTTTTTTTAAACAGTTCAAGTTTAAAGGTCATGAGGTAAATTATTTTCATGACAATACTGTAAACTCTCTCTTAAACGGCCTCCTTTTAACCGGTCTTTACTTTAACCACAATACTCTGACACAAAAACATCTTTTTAACCAGTAATTTTTTATCTCAACATCCCTTTAATCGGCCATTTTTCGCCAGAAACGAAGTTTTCTTATCTACTGTATCATTCAATTCAACTCATATTGAAGTTCTCAAACCAATTAAAATGTACTGTCCTCGATGGAAGTTAATGCCACCGTTTGGACCAACTATCCAGTAGAAAAAAAAGAAACAAATTATTCTTAGTTTAGTTTCATTGTGAATTTCATGGGTGTCGGATATTTGCTATAGTACACTCTCGTTCATCCAACTCGGTGACATCGGAACTCCGCTTCATCGGAAGTAATGATCGGGGTATTACTTTTTTTTCTTACAAAAAATAATTTTTACATTTAGTGCCTTCCATTCCTTATACCGGCAATAAAGTAATGTATTATATTTTGCATCACTTGCAAACTGGTGCTTCACCGAACGCTTGTTGTTGTTATTAGTGTATAAGGAGACCCCGGCTGAAGCGTTGAGCACATCTGCCTCTGATGGGCATTTTGCGCAAGCCCCCGGAAGGATGGGATATTGAAGGAAGAAAACGGGTGAGACACTAGCCTGTCCACTCATGTTCCAGTTAAGGGTTTCTATACCTGTAATATCAACTACTTCACAGAGCATTGTATAAACATTTTTCCTTTCAAAGGTGACTTCCCACTTGTTGCTGTTCTAAACCTCGGATTTATTTATTTATTTATTTATTACATCGCATTACATCCAATAGGGAATTTCCCTCAGACAGGCGAATTGTCATATTCCTTATGCTATTAGGCCTATACAAAAAAGGTTAATACAAGATAATAGGTACAGTCTGTGTTCTATAAACTAAACCATTACAGGGAAATTAAAATTAAAACAGAAGTTCAGTTATAACAAACACTTAAACATTTCCAATATCAGGCTAATAAATATTCATTAGTACTATAAAAATTCATTTTCTTTAAATATTTTGTCACCTCTGCTTTAAACTTTTTTGTTGAAGATATATTTTTAATGTCCTGAGGAAGTTTATTATAAAATTTACTCCCTGTGTATATAACAGATTTTTCAAAGGATGTTGTCTTATGTGCTGGTATTTGTAGTAATTGTTTGTGTCTTGTTTGGTATCTATGGTTGTGTAAATTGGAATTAAAATGTAAAGCATTTAATCTCACAAAAGTAACTATATTCAAGATGAAGATACAGGGTAACGGCAGTATTTCAAAACTTTTAAATACCGGTATATTGCGACATGAAGATCGGATGTCAGCTCCAGCCATTGCTCTTACAATTCTCTTTTGAAGACGGAATATCTTCAGACTTTCAGGAGAGCTACCCCAAAAAATAATTCCATATGATAGATGGGAATATACGTAAGCATAATAAACGGATTTAAGAGAAGATACATCTATGGAATTTGTAAGTGTTACTAAGACATAGAAAGATTTAATCAACTTGGTCTGAAGCTTGGCAATATGCTCAGACCAAGTAAGCGACTTGTCAACTGTGATACCAAGAAAATTAACAGAAGAAGAAAGATTAATGGTTGATTTTATGTGATCTGCTCGAGCCCTAATACTATTGCTGTAATTTGGATGAAAATTCACAATAAAGGTTTTTTCTTTATTTAGTACCAATCCATTTGAGTAAAACCACTTGTCCATGTCTTCCATGGCTTCATCCAACATGTTACCAAGATGAGTTCCATTGCTGTTCCTCATAAGTGCTGTGGTGTCATCAGCATACAAAATTATACTGGAGCTTCTTACATTGACAGGAAGATCATTAATATAGAGCAAAAACAACAAAGGCCCAAGGATGGAGCCCTGAGGAACACCAGCTACCACCTGTTGATAGGAGGATCGATAATTAGAGATACGAGTGCACTGAAATCTATTTATAATATATGATTGAAGTAAATTGAGGGTCCTACCTTGTAATCCGTAATATTCTAACTTTCTTAACAAAATATTGTGATTGACCGAATCAAATGCTTTTGTAAGATCGCAGAATACTCCAGCCGCAAATAATTTCTCATCAAAAGCTTCAAAGATTTGCTTAGCTGAAAAATTGCATTTGATGTGGATTTGTTCTTTTGAAAGCCAAACTGATTGCAATTAATTATGTTGGATTCAGATAGATGATGTTGAAGTCTATTATAAATTGCCCGCTCAAAAAGCTTAGGAAAGGTGGGAAGAATTGCAATAGGTCTGTAGTTATCGGCAGATGATGAATCACCTTTCTTTTTATACAAAGGAGTTATACACGAAAACTTTAGAAGATGAGGGTAAACACCAGATTCAAAGGAAGCATTGATAATACGAGCCAAGGGTAAGCTCAAGTGTTTGATACACATTTTAACTATGAATGGAGGGATATCATCCCAACTAGAAGATTTTGTCGACTTCAGCTCTCTAGCAAGGCTCTCGATTTCACCAGCAGTAACAGGAGGAAATTTTGAAAGTGTTTTGACAGGCTTGTCAAACATTTCCAACAGTGATTGAGAACTGAGGACATCTGGAGTGAGATCAAATGCTGTGTTGTGTTTAAAAAGTGTTTGTTAAGTGTACAAGCAATATCCAAAGGATTTGTGATGTGATTCCCATGATCAATTAACAATTCAATTTGGGATTGTTTATGTTGTGATGATGTCTCTGATTTAACAACATTCCAAGCCATTTTTATTTTATTCGAAGCATTTCTAATTAAATTAGAATTGTATCACATTTTAGCTTCTGTTACACATTGCTTAAAAATTTTTTTGTACCTTCTAGCATAGTCTAAAAACATTTTATCATTGCTCTTTTTACTTAATGTATGTAGTTCTCTTTTCCTTTTGCTGGAAATAATGATACCTGGAGTCACCCATTTTTTTGTTGGGTTCAAATTAGATTTAACTTTAAATGTCTTGATTGGAAAACAAGACTCAAAATGCAATCTGACCGTTTTCAGGAATGTACCATACAGCACTTCAACATCAGTACTATTTACAGACCAAAATGAATCCCAGCTTTCATTCTTCAATACCTTCTTAAAACTAAAAATGTTATCATCTGAAAAATTCCTCTTAGAAAAAACCTTTGAAGAACCCTTATAAAAGCTATTCTGAAATGTTAAGACTTGAAAAGTATGGTCAGAAAGGTCATTGTCAATGACACCTATTTCACAACTGTCAAGCAACAAATTCGTATAAATATTGTCAACACATGATTCTGAGAATGGTGTAATCCTGGTCGGTACTGAATCATTAGGCATTTTTAAATTATATGAATGTACCATATCTATAAAATAATTAACATGCTCTTTCCTATCTAATAAATTAATATTGAAATCTCCAGCAATAAACAATAAATGGTTTGGATACCGCTTATTAACATATTGTAACAATGAATCAAACAGTTGAAAAAACAAATTAAGACCTAACTTATCATAGTATGTTGATCTATATATACAAATAACAATAGTTGGCCTATGCAAATTTAATTTAACTCCACGACATTCAAAATAGTACTCCCTACTAAATTTATGTAATTCCGTCAAAGGATCAGCTCCTATGTCATTCATAACCAGTATGCATACTCCTCCTCTTTGCATTGTCGATCTACAATAAATATTCACAATTTTATATCCTATAGTTTGATTTAAAATGAATTTGTTATTAACATTCAACCAATGCTCAGATATACAAATAATATTTGGTTTATTGTTAAGTTTCTAAAAGTATATTGAATTCCAGTGCTTTATTTACCCTACTTAAACCTTGAATGTTATAGTGCATGATAGAAAACAAATTTGTTCCACATCTATTTAAAGAGTGCATACTTTCAGGTCTTAAATCTAACTTTAAATGAGATTTTTGTTTAAAAGTTTTCCCTACTTTATTTTCAATATTACAATTTAATCCTTTGTGAGCTTTTCCTGATTCATTCCTAAAAAATTGCATTGCTCATTTACCTTAGATCTTATTTCTACTACAGACACAGGCACAGGATGATTAGATATTGAATCATCCGTTCCCTTTACCATCTCAGAAAATGAGAGGGGGCCAGGAACGATTTTATGAGGGATTTTCACTAACTCACTTAGACTTTCAACACTTACACCCACACACTGCTCTCTCACATCACAAGATACTGATGTAAAGCTGCTGTAGAGACTGGAGTGCACGTCAGATAAGTTGTGGTCTGTGGAAATGCTGTCATCGGTGTTAATGGTCAGAGATGTTATGTCACCAGCCGTTGAGGAAGTCAAATCGACGAAGGTATCTGCTGGTTGCCTCGATCTTAGCAGGTTCTGTAGTCTTTCCTCCAAACTGTGTTGTTTACTTTTTACAGTTGAATTAGACTGGTTGTCATTCATAACGATTAAAATATTGGCACTAGTGTTTTTATGAAACCTTATTATGTTATCAATGAAGAGATATCAGGCAAGATTTTATCACGCACGCAACCAAGAGGAGAACAGATCAGTTGCTTTAGGTTCCTATTTCTAAAATCTTCGATGAGCGCTTTGAATGCTCTCTCATAACAAAAGGCAGTAGGTTTAGCATAGTAATAGGGCTTAGTAACAAGTCCATAGATGGTTGCTCCTCTCTTTACTTTTTGGCAGGTCAAACACCGATCAATGAAATTGGTTGGTTTAGGTTTCCCTATAAATCTCTTAAAAACCACTGCCACCCCTCTGGACATATTTTTCTTATGTTCAATGTCAGCAGAAATACAGTGTGCAAATGCAGTATCTGGCTGGTTAGAGAACTTATTTATGATTTCTGCCATATTTGAGTTAATTATTTGCACACTTTTATTGTTGTTTGATGTTGTTTGTCCAGTTAGTGGAGGACAAGTTGAAGAAGGGGTTGGTGCTATAATGGAATTTTGTTCAGGTTTATGTCTTGTGGTATTGGGCAGCCAGTTAGAAATACATCTTGATACTATTAATTTTCCTGCATGATTCAAATGAAGTCCATTCTTATTATAGTGAATTTTATGATTCAACAGGTGACTGAATATTAAATACTTAACATTCATTTCTAAAGACAATGTCAATAACCAAGTATACATCAAGTCTTTGGTTATTTACTACATTTCAAAAACAATTTACTTCCTTTATAACTGACGGGTCCTTAACAAATCTAATTCTTTACAAGGTTTAAAAACGAACCTCTTTGTATGCTCCTCAATACTTATTAATGCATTTCCATGGAGCAGATTTTTAAGCAATCTACAGTGAAAAGCAATAACAGCTAGTAATCACCTTACAGTTGGGAGGCAGCCGTGTTGGAATCCACGACACCTTGTTGTTGTCTTGAGCCCCAGTAAGTTGATCTACCGAGTCCAAAAACACAATCAGAGGTTGTTCTTTTGATGCATTTGTCAGTAGTTGTTTAAAATGAGCAGTCAACGGCACCAAGTCGTCTGGAATGTCTTCAAAGGTAGCATGTAATTGTATGAAATCTAGAACAATAAATTTTAATCAGCCTAATTAATTATAAATATTATAATTTAAAATTTTTCTTAAAGTACTTCAAAATGGATACAGTTGTTTTCAAAGATAATAGTGTTAATTTTTCAGAACAGAAGGAAAGCCTTTGTGGTGTACCCCAAGGATCAATATTAGGTCCACTTTGGTTTCTAATTTATATAAATAATCTGCCATGCAATCTAAATTCATAAATTATTCTTTATGCTGACGACACACCTGTTCTATTGAAAGCAAATAATCCAAAAAGTCTACAAAATTTGAAAGACAGCGCTTTTGAAGAACCAAACAAGTGGTTTACAGCTAATGGGCTTAAAATGAATTGCTCAAAGACTAAAATAATTCAATTTAACCACTCATAGTCGGGAAAAACTTAAATTGAAAATTAACTTACCATTAGAGGTTATTGATCAGGTAAATTCAACAAAATTCTTAGGAATGCAAGTACAAAATAATTTAAAATGGGATGAATATATACATATTCTAGCTAAGAGACTGAAAACAATATGTTTCCAGATGATGGTCCTTCAAAAAGCCACAGTTCTGAAAACTAAGTTGATTGTTTATGTTTACTATGCCCTTTTAGCGAATTTCCCTATAGGGAATACGCTATTACGGTAGTAGTCATGGTGAAACCTAGGTCCGGGACCATAGTACTTTTTCGTTTTGAGGTCCCCAGAAGCCAAAAACACCATTCGTTCAATTTCATATATATGTATATATCTATAGATATATATATATATATATGTGTCCGTGGTCCCGATAACTTTTGACAGGAACCTCCGTTTTTTGATGAAATTTGGTATGAAGGTGTAAAACCAGGTCTATTTTCATGAGTTCGCAAACCAGCATGATCGGGTTATGAGAACGGGGTTTTATGGGGTTTCAAAGGGGTAAAAAATGGGTTTTTGGCATTTTTGGACCTTATTTTTAAAATTCAACAATTTTAACTAAAACCATTTAAAAGAGCTTAAAAAAACAAACAATATAGTATTTTGAATTTTCAACTTGGCTTAACAGGTTACAGAGAAAAGTAAAATACCCCCGTCGCAGCAGACCTGCGTACTCAGCGAATTTCCAACCAAAGAATTATTGTTTCAACATCAAAGAACTTTGTGGCTATATTATATAATTAATAATCTTTACAAGGAAATATAATATATTTAATGGCATTATATTTCTGAGTAAATTTTTTTTATTTAATAATTCATATATTAATATTTATATTGCAATAAATGACTTTTTTAACAGTAATAAAAGTGCATAATCCAAAGCTTTTATGCAAAAGGAAAGATTTGTTTACAAATAACAAAACATAAACATTTCAAATTTGACAAATATGCAGAAGACAGCTGATCAGCTGATTAGGAACAGATACCTTAAATATCTCCATCCCTCTTGCACCCATTATAAAATTATTTTCCATGAGAATACCATGGTATTTAGCATGTAGGTTTGCTGCCATGGGGGTTTTTGATCGAATCTTAATTACTCACCACCTAGTGAAGGTTCATAAAAATTTTTATGAAGATATGTTGATAAATAAGCGATATATAACTTTTTAAAGATTTACCCATAAGAATAACATGGGAAACTTGATTTGAATTTTCTCTATAACCAGTTAAGCTATTTTAAAGATTCAAAATACTAAATTGTTTGTTTTTTTTAAGCTCTTTCAAATGGTTTCAGTTAAGATTGATGAATTTTGAAAATTTAGGTCCAAAAATGCCAAAAACCCATTTTTGACCCCTTTGAAACCCCATAAAACCCCGTTCCCATAACCCGATCATGCTGGTTCGCGAACTCATGAAAATAGACCTGGTCTTACACCTTCATACCAAATTTGATCAAAATCGGAGGTCCGCTTCAAAAGTTATCGGTACCACGGACACATATATATATATATATATATAGATATATATATATATATAGATATATATATATATATATATAGATATATATATATATATATATATATACATATATATGAAAACGAACGAACGGTGTTTTTGGCTTCTGGGGACCTCAAAATGAAAAAGTAAAGTGGTCCCGGGCTTAGGTCTTACCATGGCTACTACCGTAATAGCGTATTCCCTATAGGGAAATTCGCTAAAAATAGGTTTTCCATGTTAATCTTATGGGAAATCAACAAAACCCTGTATCACGCTTATTTATTGGAATAACTTGATAAAATGTGGTATGTACATTCACTAGGTGGGGTTTAACTGATATTTGCTTACAACACCCATATGGCGGCAAACCTACATACTCACCCCCTACCCCCATGAGGTTTATGGGGAAAATTAAAAAGTGCCGAATATTGATCAAATCTGATGTTTACCTTACCAAACTATTGCATTTCCTAACAAAACTAACATTTTCTAACAACATCCCATGGCAGCAAACCTACATATTCATTCCTATGTTGTTTATGGGGAAAATACAAAATCTCAAGATTCTTTGGAAATTCACTGAGTACGCAGGTCTGCTGCGACGGGGGTATTTATCTCACACATTCAGTATGGAATTGCATTTTGGGGTAGTAGTTCCAACGCCGGTCTAATTTTCAAGATACAGAAAAGATCCTTAGGATCATGACATTTTACCATCCCGGAAGTTCTTGTAAATATTTATTTACAGATTTGAAAGTATTGACATTACCTTCTTTGTACATATTAAATCCTTTGTAACTCATAAAAAGAAATTTAAATTCGTTTTTGAACGGCAACCACCAACATAGCTATTTAACAAGGCATCATGACAATTTTCAGCTGCGCATCCACAGGCATTTTTCCTTAGAAAGAATGCCCCAGTGTTTTGGTAACAAATTTCACAACATATTACCAATTACTTTGAAATAAATTGAAAATGTTAAAAAGAGAGGTGCCAAAACAGTTAATAAGAAATCCTATTACAGCACTAATGATTATCTAAATGATATTTTTGATTAATTTGTAAGTGATAACATATTTTTAGTTTTAGGTTCATCTTATCTATTATGTGACAATTTCACATGTTTCTCCAGCATTGCTGGTTTATGTTAACGATATGTGAAAATAAACTATTGACTATTGACTAATTATGATTTAAAATATGATAAAAAGAGGGCATTGTGTTACAATCCAGGAAAAATTAACATACAGCCAGTTAGAAAAATGTCGGAAAAATATGGTTTTTAATCTGAAATGGCCTGTTCCAAGACCATGTCTGCCAAACAAAAACTTAGATTGAAGACATGATGGTACATTAAAAATGTTGGCCCCACACAGAAATTATTGAGTCATTAAACGCAATTCCTTTGCTAATTACAAATGCTTTCCTATGATTTCGCAATTACTTTATCACTATTTTTCATCTGTATTTTGAACTATTAATTAATTAATATGGTTACATCAATTTCCGTGGTCGAAGCATCACTGAAAGCCAATGTAAATGTTTGAGTAAATGAGTAAATATCTTGCGTTAGGCTTATACATAAACTTTGCCAATTCAGAAAATTTTGTGAATTGCACAGGAGTTGGTCCCAATATGTAATATTATATAATATTAGCAGGGCTCTACTTTATTTTATTTATACCAGCTAATTTTAAAAACTGCTACAAGGAATGCATGTTTAGTAGACTCTCCCAATCATCCTAATTCACCAATCTGAATTCCACAACAGAAAATCTAAATTATATATTCTATACTAAATAGAATATTTAGTCCTCTTAAATCTTATCGGGATGTTGGCCACAACAGAGTGAATACTCTGTAGTCTACTGTATTTAGATTTAGATCAAAGAGAAATAAGAGCAGATCTCAAGTGAAACTTATCAACCGGTCACACCATCGACAATCAAGAAAAAAGAAATAGGGGTATAAAGTACCGTACCTGTTGGCAGATTGATATAAGAGTTGGAGTCAGAGCACTGCTGTCGGGTGTGGTGCCCAGGAAACGGATGATGCTGATTGGACGGGCTCCAGCGAACCATTCGGTCGATGTCATCCCAGCTGATTTAGCAAGGAGAGAGGTTTTCCCACAACCACCTTCACCATACAGAACAATAGGTTGGTTGATTTCTCCTATCATATACTGGTGAATCTTTTCCAGTTCTTCCTCTCTCCCATAAAACACCTAAGTATGACATATTTTTGGTTATATGATTATTTTAACAGTGTTTAAATCATACAGCAGAATGCCAATAATTTGGACGTAAAAAACCGGACTACCACTAATCCGGATTTTTATACATCAAGAATAAAAACCGTCTGACTATACACTATGCTCTAAACTAGAGGTTGGGCGATGGGGGAATAGTGCGTAGCAAGGAGTGGGGAAATGGTTACAGAAGGGGTAGAGGCCGTGTTCAAGGTCACAGGTCACACAGCCAAGGTTTTTGCACAGCCTTATAACTTTGGCAACAAAGGTATTTTTAGCCAAATTCTACACCCTGCTATATGGCATCACAGATAATCTATAGGTTGTCACCACCCATTAAATGCCAGAGTCCACTAACCCTGAGCGATGATCTTGCACGCATTATAACATGTACGGAGTTAAGTTTCTGTTAGTGTTAATACAGTAACTTAGCTGCAAAAAACCAACCACTAACCCCAGATCAAGGGCCCATCAAAATCTTTTAAAGCTTAAATAATGTCTGATGTTTTTATTGATATGTTCCTATAGCTAATTTGATACTGTACTTCAACAGAACAATGTAGGTATTAATTTATCTTACTTCAGGACCCTTTACTGTCAAAGATGAAATATAAAATTTTTATTTAAAAAGTGCACACTGGCCAGTTTATAAAATAATTTTGATAGTCCGGTTAATTTGATAATCTGGATAGCGCGTGGTTCTGTTGAGGGTTTGGTTGAATTCCCATAAGAATATCGTGGGAAACCTATTTTTGATTTTCTCCGTAGTCTGTTAAGCCAAGTTGAAAATTCAAAATACTAAATTGTTTTTTTCGGTTTTTTTTAATGGTTTTAGTTAAAACTAATAATTTTAAAAACTAAGGCCAAAAAATCCAATAAGGCAACAAATTGGAGACCCTTTTGAAACCCCCATAAAACCTTGTTATCATTGTCTAATCTTTCAGGTATGCAAACTGAATAAAGTAAATTCTGCCTTACTTTATTTCACCCATATCAAAATTGGACATTCCGTTAAAAAGTTATCGTGTTCACAGACACTATTATATAGACTAGCTGAATTGTGCGTGCTTGGCAACGATTCTCAATTTACAATGCCAATTCGAGGAATTTTTTGGACTTCAGGTGAGCTTGTTTCCTTTGCTAACTCATAGTCAGATTTAGAGTGAGTCAGATTTAGCTCATTCGCTGCGCTCTCTCGCCTCAAGTGTATACAGTAGACTCCCTCTTAACCGGCCACCTCGGGACCAGGCCGCGGCCGGTTAATGAATAGGCCGGTTAAACCGATGTTCATTAAAGAACGCCAACCCACAATTTTATATGGCCTAAATATAATTATTACTTGAAAAACAACCTTAAATACATTACTGTATATAATTTATAGCTAACATCCATCACCCATGAAATCCACAACAAACCTACCCTAATGATATTTTGTTTCTTTATTGTGGTCTACTGGATAATAGGTCCAAACGTATTGACTTCAGGTGGCAGTCACTTTCCGTCCAGGACGTTACAGTTTAATTGGTTTGAGAACGTCAATATGAAATAAAATTGAATTGAATGATAGGGTCAAGTGGGGTAAGTGGACCCCCCAAATCACATAGTACCACTTTGACTGCAGATTAAAAAACACATGTCAGTGATATAAACATAAAATTTTGTATGATTATTCTTTGGAATGTTTTGTATATGTATTATTTTTATTTTGTTAAAAATGTTAATTTTGTATTTTTTAGAATTTTTTTGTAAAGTGATGTTTGGGGCGTACACTTGCCTTTCAATCTGGGGTAAGTGTACACCCCCCCCCCCCTTAATGTAGCTTTGCATTGCATATATGTTGATGTTGGGGCAAGTGGATTATAGAGGAGAAAATAAGCTTTCTTTTGATTTTTTATTTATCAAAATATCTCAAACGGTCCAGGAGTTATGAACTTTTTTGTGAACCTCCGCACGGTAAAACGGAAAACTCAGTTTTTTAGGAAATTGTAAAGTAAATGAAAACTTGGAGATAACACTATTTCAGTGAATTGACAATTAATAGGTCTTAAAGAGCAGAAAATGAGCTTTATTTTGTTTTTTTGTCCATCAAAATATCTTGAAAAATACAATAGTTTGGAAGTTTCCAACCTCCGCTTGGTGAAGTAACTTTAAACCTAAGTGCCGCTTAAAAAATAAAAAGAAATACTAAAAATTCAAATAGGGTCTATATTAAGATAATTATTTTAAAATTAATTGGTGATCAGACTCATTTTTTAAAGAGAAATTAAAAAATAATGTTTTTATTGCCCTAAAAAGTCAATTTTGGGGGTGTACACTTGCCCCATTGGTAAAAGTACACTTGCCCCAACAGAGATGTAACAATGGGTAAGCGTACGCCCCCCTCCAAGTCCTCCAAAATGACTTTGTAGGACAGTAAAAATATTATTTTTGAATTCCTCTTTAAAAAATTAGTCAGATCACCAATTTTAAAATAATTATCTTAATATTTGAATTTTTGGTAATTTTTTAATTTTCTGAGCGGCACTTGCGTTTAGAGTAGAAACGTAAGATGTTTTTAAACTCATCAAAACACACAGTAATAATAACCAGACAATTTTTTAGTGATTATAATTTGAAAGAGCATAGTTTGAAATACCTTTGTCTAAGTTTTGAATTTTTTTTAATAATAAACCAATTTTTTATTAGCTGGGAGTCCACTTGCCCCGGGCGTCCACTTACCCCACTTGACCCTACATTTTAGATAAGAAAACTACGTTTCCGGCGAAACGCGGCCGGTTAGAGCGATGTTGAGATAAAAAATGGCCAGTTAAAAAGATGTTATTTTGTGTCAGGGAAGGCCGGTTAAAGCGGAGACCGGTTAAAAGGTGGGCGGTTAAGAGGGAGTCTTCTGTATTATCCTTTAGTTTTTTATCACCAAGCTTCCCTCAATACTTTAAATGAGAAATGATGTTTATAAATTTATATTCCTAAATGTAATCATGTGTTCATCTTTAACACGTTCGCTACCACAATGTTAAAAAAAAAATCGTAACCACAGCCCGCCTCCGCAATTTTGCGGCGGGCGAGTTCTACTGAGAGCCCACCGCCACATATCTGCAGCGGCTGGGATCATTAAAATAGACTGCTGCCGCATATCTGCGGCGATTGTGCCATGATACTAAATACGAAATTTCTTCAGAGCGGTCTATTTTAATGGTCAGACAGTTTAGGCGCGGTCTACGGGATAGTCCGCCGCATATGTGCGGCGCTTGGTCTGTGGCTAAAACGATCACTGACGTCACTAAAATGTTTTACATACATTTTTATTTAATGTATTTTTGAAAGTAACATTTTTTAACGTATTTGATATATCTTTACACAAATAGGTATTCATCAAATCTCTTATATGACACATTGAAAAAAGTTTATTGTGTAAGAAAAATGTATAAACATTTGCATTTTGCAAACTTGTAAAACATCATAATTATACTACGTAAATGAATTGTAAACAACTCTTTTTGTAAACTAAATATTTCAATGCAATGTTTTTATGTATAAGCCGTATTTTACTTGTCGCTTTTCAAAGGTTATGACTAAAAATAAGGTTATATTAGTGCCGACGCTAACATGCGTCACTTAGTCTCTGACCATGCGCCGCAAATGTGCGGCGCTCAATAAATTACCAAAAATGAAGAGAAAATTGTATATATTTTTTTATTTAATGAAATTAAGATATTTTGAAGTGTGAAAACTAATTTTTCACGGTTTCTATTCGTGGTCTGTGGCAGAAGTCACAACCACTAGGGTCGGTCTACAGGGAAGTCCATGATTATTTTGGTGGGCTGTGGGATTGGCGTGACCGCCGCATATATGCGGCGGATGGTAGCGAACGTGTTAAAGAGGCTTAGGTCTTACCATATCTAAAGTATGGGTCTACCGTAATAGCGTAACTTATTCCCTATAGAAAAATTTGCTAAAATGAACGAATGGTGTTTTCGGCTTCTGGGGACCTAAAAATGAAAAAGTAAAATGTTTCCAGGCTTAGGTCTTACCATGGCTACTACCATAATGATGAATTACCTAAAGGGATATTTACTAAAAATCTAACAGCATGATTCTTTTTCAGTCAAAACAATTCCAAAATCTGCGTTTTTTAAACAGAAAATCGTAAATTAGATTAATCAATCATTTGTTTTGCTTATTGAAAATGTTACCTTACTTAATCAATTTAGAAAAGACACCGTCCAATTGGTATTTTAATAGAAAGCAATAGATACCTGTACAGAGTTATTGCATGCATGAAGATGCTGCAAAATTTCTGTGACAATCTGCCCTTGAGCACTGGAGTCCTCTTTCCTCATAGCTCTGTCCACAAGTTTGGTTATATTCTTGTAGAAGTGGGTAATAAAGTGATTAAGATATTCTTCATGGGTCTCAGGATCCAATCCTTCTCTCCCAATCCACTCAACAGTATACCTAAAGGATTAAAAAATTGTTAGTGTATCCACAGCACAGTAGAGTCCTGGAAACTCTGGACTAAATAATGTGGTCTAAATGGTGTCCGGGTTTGTTAGAATTCTGGGTTATCAGGAAAGGAGTAAACACAAGACAAAGTATCAGTAGTTTACGTTATTCCTATAAAAACACTTATTTATTGCGTAATGTGCTTAATACAACAACTAAAAATTTAAAACTCTTCTGTTAAAACAAACTTATAAGCAGACCACATCATGCTCCGGCCAATACCATGGTGCTTAGCACCTTGAAACCGAGTGCACTTTACTGCTCTTGCAGGCTTTCTGAGTTATCCAGAATTCCAGGTTATCGAAGTCTGGGTTTGCAGGACTCCACTGTATAAATACAATGCAAATATATCGGCACATTTTGCTAATATGCCTCAGATTTATCTAAGTACTCTCAATGATGGTTATACAATCAATAATATTATGTATAGAATGAGGAATGATAAGTAAGCAATTAAAATAAATGTCAGATTGGTTAGTTTAAAGTTTACAGACAATTTTTCCATATGGTAGACTCAAATAGGCTACCGAGTTGAGAAAATTGTTACGCCAAAAGTAGCGAACAAATAATTAAATAATTAAGTTTATATTATTTAACCAACAAATTAAGACTAAATAAAAATACAAGAGGAAATTGAATATTCCAATTTCAAGCGTCCGGTTATCGCTAGATTATTTTTGGTATCCAAAAATTCAAATCTTTAATACAGGATTACTAAGTTTTTAAAGAGCTAGGAACCAAAAGCTGATTAATATGGGAGGAATGGTTCTAATTTAAAATAACTAATGAATTTTATGAGAAGTTTTACCATACAGATACGATTGAAGATCACTAAATAAATTACTATATTAAAAATACTTGCCTCTGATAATTGCTAGCTTCAATTTTTTGTACAAGTCGTTCATCTCTTAAGTTTGCTAGTAACTTAGCAGCCTCTGTGTCCAAACTTCTGTTTAAGATGTCAAGAAATAAAGATGCTTTCTTCAAATTCTGAAGATTTATATTATTTATCCATCTTACATAAGCTAGGCAATGATTCTTTGTATTTTTAACATCGAGGATCCCATTTATTACTTCTCTTTCAGTTACTGAAAAAAAACAAACGTAAAAAATATTAAGTTATCTCATGAAAAACATTAACAGATGTAGTAACACAAGATATAATTTAAGGCTTTGTTAAAGTTAATGAAGAAAGAAAGCTGTGGTAAGCGGTTCAAGGTCAAGTTTTATTTAAAAAAAAAAAAAAAATTAATGTGTACCGGTATCTAGATAAGAAAAATAATCAGCTGGTTTTCTTACGACTACCCTTGAGCCACTGTTATATTCTAAGCAAATTTAATATCAAAGGAGGTGAATATTTTTTAATATGCTTTTAATGTTCTTTTCCTAATCGCAGTGATTTTTTTTTTTTTTTTTTCGCTGATTTCATTCAAACTATCTCCTTAAGGAGCAAACATTTGATTTTGTAAAATCCATTGTGGTTGTTTTAGGTAACAACTTGATACTCACCTGACATGTAATAGTTATGCATCAGGTCCTTGGACAATTTTCCTTGGTTGAAGCAACTCAAGGCAGCCTTCCTCAGCAGTTTTTGCATCTTGCCAAGCGTGTCCCACCAGACTGCCTGGTCGTGCTGCTGAAGTTTAGGTATCCTCTGTAATATGGAAAGTGCATTTTAGTTTTATAATGAACTGGCTGTGTTTAATTCCTGACTGATGAGGTGAATAAGTGTATAGATTTCATGTTATTATTAATAATAACGATACTATACCAGGTAGATCAGAAATATTAATCTCCTATAAAATAGTCCTACTAAAGTAGTATTTTCTGATAAATTTATTTGGGTGAATGGCGTATAAGCTGTCTCATTACTCATTATGTAGGTCTACAAATATCATACTAACGCGCATCAGTGTTGAATAATTTTAGAAGAAGTCCAAACTTTTTCCAAATTTATTAGGCTAAAAGAGTACCCAGGTCATATCTCTGTGTGGTCTAAATCTCTTGACCAATGATATTTATTTAACTACGGAAATCCGTCATTAAACTTACATCCTGCAGTTTTACTTATCCTCATTCATTTGGCCTATTTTCTAGTACACCTTTCTTACTGGCTCGAATTAAAGAGGTTGTTCAATGGATGACACAATATTGTTTAATGCTGTTAACAATATATATCCTCCAATAAAAAGTTGAGACAATATGAGTAGAACCAAATTACGTAACAAACGATCTAGGCTACCACCCACACTTATGTCGGCCTATATAATACTTTGTGGACAGTGTAGACCTACCTTGTTGTTGAAGTTGACCAGGATGGAGGATATCGGCTGCAGTACGGAGATGGGCGGCACTGCATTGCTGTCCTTACGGTACCATGTGTCGAGAAGCACCACTTCAGTGCCGCCGGCCGCCAAGTCATCCCTCAACATCTGCAGCTCCGAGGAGAGGATGTACGTGGGGATTGGCCGGTACCCGTACTTCTGGCCCAGGAACACCTGCCCACCACCACCACAACTGCATGTTTACTTTTGACAATCTGAGCTTATGATGACAGATTGTTAAAGTACGCCTAGGCCCTACCAATAGGGTTAGAAAAAACTACTTCATACTAAAAACTTGCAAAACAAAAAATGGGTGAGAAATATACTCTCCATTCAATATAACCTACTCATTCAAATGGATAATGGGACTTAAGTGGTAGAAGTCTAAACTGAACTATAAAAATTCCCAATAAATTCACACATTTACATTGAAACCTGATAAAAAAAAAGTTGTAAAAGTTTTGGAAATAACTTAGGTATTCGAAAAGTTAATTGTGTGTTGGTCTCTATTGTGAAAATTTAATTTCGCTTCTAAAACTAAAAGTTTGAATTCAAATTGAAAGTTTTGACGTTTTGGTTTTGACATTGTCGTAAAACAAACACGAACAGCTGACTCAGTTCCAGCCAGTGTTGTCTGTCACCTCGTAACTATAGTTTTACCCTAAACAAGAGGAAAAATTACCCTAAATTACCCTAAATCTTTTTTAAATTACCCTAAAAATTACCCCAAAGCTTATTTGGTGCCTTTAAATACCGTAATACTATTATAAAACACATAAGAAAGTGAAAGACATTAAAATAAATTAAATAATGTTTAAATAAATCAATATAAATACAATTTTTTTTTTTAATTAGACCAATAAATGCATTTTTTATATATATGCCTACTAAAATACAAACATTTTCTGTTTCTATTAATTTTAAGTTTTATCTTTAGCACAGTATTTCTGGCCTGTTCACCTTAAAAATTCCTAGGCAACTCAATTTTGTTCTCTTTAATGTAATATTAAGGCTACACTATGTTTTTTTCTTCCAGTTTCATTATATGTCTTTACCTAGTCACTATTCTTATATTCATACACAATTAACAATTTGTAAGTACCTAAGGTTACCCAATATGTTTTTGCAATGTCTTAAAAGTTATCTCTCCCTATTTTTTTACTTCTTTAATTTGTACCTATTATTAATAAGATTTACACCGTTATTATGTAGTCCTTATCTGTTATCATTTTACAATTGTGTTATTAAAACGTATGAGTGTTGTCATTTCATTCCTTCTATTGATTAAGTTAAAATTACCTGGTTGCAATTTCTAGTAACCTACAAAATACCAATACTGTTTATTAATTTTGTTTAATAGGTTACCGGTAACTGTAATTGTCTATACTGGTGGGCAATATAAAATTTTTTGTATTTAAAGTAAAAAATTGGTCATTTTGTTAGATTTTTGTTGTTTATGTTTCATGTTTCTCAATAAAATGTTGACTATTTTCAACATTTGTAATTTTACCCTAAGATTACCCTAAATTTTCCATTACCCTAAAAATTACCCTAAGACCAGTAAATTACCCTAAAAAGGGTAATTAAAAGTGGCAACACTGGTTCCAGCTGACGCTGACGGCTGACAAACTGCGAATAAAATAACAATTTTTGTCAACATGGTAGTTATAAGTAGCCAGTTACTTCTATATTCTTACTGTATATCCATACTATAAGCAAATAAAAACTTATTCATAGGTGAACTTCGTTTAGTATTGATTAGTATAAAATAATGCTGACTTACATTTATAAAACAATCATCAATATAAATTCCCAATCAAGGCTGGAGTAATTATCATATTTCGATTGCATTAGGCAGTTATTTTGCCTAAACCATTGACTTTACAAGTACATACTTAATATTTTAAATATTTTTAGTAATTTACATACTTTGGTATGTAAATTCAATGCCTAAACCACATTGCATTTCGTATTTATTCTGTATACACAATCATTGAGCAGATCAACTATACCCCGTTCAAAATAAATGTGCGGTCGAAAGACATAATTTCATTTCCCACCACTAGGAAAATTCCCTCAATACCTTCCTGAATTCCCCAATTTTCTTCACAATCATATGTTATTTTAATTTCGCCCTTAAAATTTAAAGTAGAAAATAGCGCTGATGATCGTGTTACTTCCCCTACTTGCCGTTGGAAGCGCTTCTTGTTACATCTCAAATGTCAAAATTAAAATATTTGTTTACGAAAAATCAAAACATTCGCTTAAAGTGACATGAGATATTTAACAGCTGTGGTAGGCCTAATTCTCAGTGATTCTGATTGGTTGGATTCTTGGCAGCGGGAGGAACGGGAAAAATGGGGGAATTGAAATCTGCGTTTCGACCGCACATTTATTTTGAACGGGGTATAACTGTTGGAAATAATCAAGGCCTGGCCTTGCTTGAAATGACTCGTAAAACAACAAAACTAATAATATGAATTTATATATTGAATACTTGATCAGTTAAAATCGGTTACATTATTTCCAAGGCCAACTAAAAACCAGGCCGGAATGTTCAGAGCGATGACGTCACAGAAGTGGTGTTCCAGCTGATCCGTGTTGACAAAAGCAGGTAATTTACCCAATTTTCGGGGATTTAACCGCAAGTTGGGTAAATATTAATTGTTTATTTTAGGTTATTTCCAAGTAATTATTAGGAGAATTGTATCATTTCAGTTGGGAGATGACTTGTTGGCTAGTGAAGGGGAAGATACCCCCACCACTATCAGCTGTTAAAGAGCATTGAAATAAAAGTTAAAAAAAATAACCATTAAAAATTAACCAATAGGAGAGCTAGAAACTCCTGAGGTGGGGGTAACCTCCCCTCAATCCCTTTTTCCATAGCTAGCCAACAAGTCATCGCCCAACAGTAGTGTGACGTTTTACCACGAATGCGACTTTTGGTCATTGGGATGCGAGTAATATTATTCCTCAAGTATGCTTTATCTATGATAATATTTATATTTCAAATTTTATTTTTTACATGCTCAACAAAGTTTTGCTGCCACGGCATTTGAATAATGTTTACTCGTTTATTTATTACTTTTTGAAACAAGTTCAATAGTGGACTATCTTTTTAAAGTTTAAATCAAGATGATTGGAGTCTTGGGACTATATGTGAGCTATATATAGCTAGAGCTAGATCCCATCATGAGAGCACTGGTCACAGTGTCATTCCAGTGCGATGATCGCGACTACCACCCCCCCCCCCCCCCTCCCCATGGCAATCGCCACCAACGAGGTTAGACTAGAAAACAATAAATATAGTTTAACATCGTTGATCGCCACGGAGTAAATTAATTATAGTTTAAAAGTGTTATAGACAATGATAAAGTAAAAAATCTATATTTTAATCTTTTGTTATATATATGAAAGTTAAACAGTTTTATAAGAACAATGTTAAGCGGGAAACTCAATAAATCCACTGTTTGTAATCAGAAAATTATGGTTTATAGCTCATCTATATAAAAGTTCAACAAGTCCAAGTCGGATGTGGTTTGCAAGGAGAATACTTAGTATTTTACATACTTTTAGTAATTTACATAGGTCTACTTGTATGTAAATTCAATGCCTAAACCATATTGCATTCTGTATTTATTCTGTATACACAATCAATGAGCAGATCAACTGTTGGAAATAATGTAACCGATTTTAACTATTCAATATATAAACTCATATTATTAGTTTTGTTATGTTTTACTTGTCATTTCAAGCCACTTTTTGTTATTGGGATGCTAGTGATATTACTCCTCAAGTATGCTTAATCTATTGTACTATTTATATTATTTTTTACATTCTCAACAAAGAATTGCTGCCACGGCATTGAATAATGTTTACTCATTTATTTATTACTTTTTGAAACAAGTTCAATAGTGCACTATCTTTTTAACGTTTAAATTAAGATGATTGGAGTCTTGGGACTATATGTGAGCTATATATGGCTAGAGCTAGATCCCACCATGAGAGCACTGGTTACAGTGTCATTCCAGTGCGATGATCGCGACTACCCCCCCCCCCCCTCCCCCCCACCTCATGGCAATCGCCACCAACGAGGTTAGACTAGAAACAACTTTTAACATCGTTGATCGCCACGGAGTAAATTAATTAAGGTTTATAAATGTTATTGTATTGACAATGATTAAGTAAAAAATCTTTTAATCTTTTGTTATATACATGAAAGTTAAACAACTTTATAAGAACAATGTTAAACGAGGAACACAATACATATTTTATTTGTAATCAGAAAATTAGGTTTATAGCTCATCTATATAAAGAGTTCAGCGAGTCCAAATCAGATGTGGTTTGCAAGAAGAATTTTGTATAACAACAATATATTTTTTTACGAAATTAAAGTGACAAATCATTGATTAATTTAAAGTAACTACTTAAGAACTTTTTTTATTGGATTTTATAAAAATATTTACAAAGAATCTATCTGGCAAAAGGAACGGTAAACTTAATTGAGATTCAAAAATTAAATTTATTTGAATGACTCAGGTAATAAATTATATGACAACGCCCGGATTCAAGTTTAGTATTGCTCTTTATGGGAAATAAAATCCAACATGGAGGCACTACAATGCCATAGATATATACTAATACACACCTGGATTGGTAACTCCGTGTTGCGAAAACGAGCCGTTACCCCCACCACTAGCCAGTATTCGTGGTCAGTGTTGCCAACCCTGTGCGAGTAATCATTTACTGTAATTTAAATAAATAAATTAATTAATTAAATAAATTACAGTAATACTGTAACTTTTTAGTCTTTCTTACCTATGAAATGATAAATTTCAGCCTTTAGAATGTGCACTAATACATCCTAAAGCTGCAAGTACAGAACCATCTTTCATCATCATAATTATAATTGAACATTTAAAAGAATGTAAACAAACAAGAATGCAGCTGACGCACCAACAACAATTGTGTCAGCTGATATTCGGCGCGGCGCGGCGGCGGCGCAGCGGTGGCAATACTGGCTAGTGGTGGGGGGAGCCGGCTCGTTTTTACCGCTATTCCGCCATTTAAGTTATCGATCCAGGTGTATTAGTATATATCTATGTACAATGCCCTCTTAAGAGTTTTCAATGAGCACAAGGAAACCAAGATACAGTACATAAGATTTCCACAAAAATAACGTTGCGACGAAACAAAGCCCAAACCTCTATGCCAATTTTTGTAAAAGTATACTGTACCGTAATTTTAATGTATAGGTCATTAACAGACCTTGTGAATGTAATCTTCTTTTGTTTATATTATGTTCTCCGCAGTCGCAGTCCTGGGTCATAAACTACCCACAATGCTGTGAATATTTGTTTCAATGTGTGCGTCGGTGTTTCAAAGAAAGTATAAAAGTATGTACGATGGCAAAACTTGACACATCACCATATCTACAATGACGCTCGACCCTGATGTT
The DNA here is from genome assembly GCA_030545055.2 of Neoaliturus tenellus. NCBI lineage: Eukaryota > Metazoa > Arthropoda > Insecta > Hemiptera > Cicadellidae > Neoaliturus > Neoaliturus tenellus. Next base: position 229,586,430 of record CM061533.1, read on the forward strand.
GACAAGTTTTATATCAAACTACAGATCGCCTCTTGATCGAAATTAAACCAAAATTTCAGTTGATCTGGACCCAAGAAGTTTAAAAATCATTTTATGACCAAAACATCTATTCTTCCTGTTTTTCTAGCAGTTGTTTTTACAGCAGTTATCTAATGATTCAATCGATGCTCCTTCCTCCATTAGATTAACATTGGAACTTTAAAAACCTCTGGGGCGTAGACCTCTGGAGTCGGTTGTCAATCAGAATGTGATGATTCTGCTCATCTACATCAGGACTATACCTTTCTAACAGTATGTGCGGATTTCTCCTAGGATGCACACGCGTTGAGAAAAAAGGAGGAAACGAAACATGCTTGCCTATTAATATATAGAAGATTCACCATTCACCTGTTTACCCATCAGTATATTGATTCTCCATAACAATTGGTAGAAAACCTGTTGCATGTTACAAAATTATGAATATCTTAATTGTAGGATTATAGGCCTACTTTATAAATTTCATTTTCATGGTATATAATAAAATTTATAAGCATTTATAATATTTATAGCGTTTAATAAGTTAATAGTTTTAGATGCAAGAAAAAACGTTTAGCTTCTTACTGATTTTAATGAAATTTGTTTTTTTACAGTAGTTACAACTTAAAACTTCTCTCCTGAAAAAATTATAAAAAAGTCAACTTATAAAAAAAATGGCTTCTAACCACAGAAGTTTTGTGTTTTTAACAAAAAACTGTGTTATACTTATATATGCATATAATGAAACAACAAACAAGTACGCACATTCCCAAAAGTGAAATATTGCCCATGAAACAAAATAAACGTCAGAAATATAAAGGGGTAATAAATAAAAGAAGGCATATGTCAAGTGGATGGAGAACGACGGTAATATGAAGATTAATGGGAAGGTTGGCGTGAGAGGGCCATTTTGCTGGTGAACAAGCACAGAGTATAGGCAGTACCAGGAGGGGCTGGCCCCGCACCCAAACAGCGATCATGTGCTAGCTGCTGTGCACACCATGTCACGTGCAGTTAGTGGTTTTGACAATACAGTACCAGGATAACCTTTTATTGTTAAATATAAATTAACAAGGTTTATTATTAGGTTCGAGCAACAAATACACTATATAGTTTTATTACGAAACGAAACAAGTATAGCGGATCGACTAATTTAATTGTTGCAACATTAAATATTTTACGATAATGCCATGTTAACTTAGTTCGGAAATAAATTATCCCCTTGGTTACACGATCTCTTCAGAGGGTAACATTATATACAATCGAGCAAATGTGCTCGCTGCGATGCTACGATACCTACCACAAAGTTGGGCCCCATGGACAGTCGCTGGCAGTTCATGATCTCCCTCATGCACAGCTCCGTGGTCATGTGATCGTCCGTCGCTTCGTCTCGGACCCCCCACCTCATGTCCACCACCTGGGGGCATAGACGGTGCTTGGTAACTATGTTTTTACAAAGCAACGTTATTGTTACAAAGCAATGGGGTGGGATGTTGCCAGACCACACTCCTACTCCAGCAAATGTCCTTACAGGATCATTCGATTTTTTTCCATAATCTCCGTAAATGAGTAAAAACTGTCTATACGGCCTACACAAACTTTTGCAAATCATGCAAATACGGCTTAAAAATAAGCAATTTATTAAGTGTAGGCCCAGAACAATACAAAACTTTTTCATTCTGAGTTTCAAAGTAGGCCTATTCACAAAAAATAAAACTTTATTTGCTGCATGTATACGTCCGTGCTACTGATAACGTTTAAAATTAACTTGTCTCTAATTTTGGAGACATTATGACGTAGAACCAGTAGTTCTACTTTCATTGTTTCGTAAACAACATGACCAGTTCCCTGCTGATAGCTCAGCCCCAAGATAAAGAGAAGTAATCATTTTTACATAAATGACACAAATTAAACCCTTTTATTAATAAATTTAAAAAATCTAAAATAAATTAATTTTGACTACACAATACTGGTAAAATCTCAAAGAAAACCAACGTGGCTTCATGTCAACTGCATGCAAATAAAAAAATAATGTTCATAAAACTACAATATATATGGGACATCATCCATACTAAATAATTCATTTCGCTTTTTCATTAAAAAGTTTTACTAGTACCTTAATAACATTTAGTTTGTAACTTTATATAGTTTTGGCCATTGGGATTAACTAACATATTCACAAACATCCATTTTGCATTAAACATAAGTATCATAATTATAGGCTAAATAGAAAATGTTTAGAGAATTCTAAAGAGCGCCAAACAAGATGTAATGTCTGCGGTGAGAAAGGGGATGGGAATGGAGTTAAATAGGATGTCAGTTTGTAAGGTGTTAAGAGATCGATTTTCCGACTAAGAGCTTCGTAGCAGGCACGGCTTGGCGCCCCTGAGCAGCTGAGAGATTAAAAATAACCGGAAATTGGCGATGTTCGTGCTGCACTTGCGTGTCGAACAATTATCAACTCTAGTTGGACGGAGTCTTAACTGCGGAACTTACCTGATATACAGTACTGGAAAAAGTGGAACTGGATAGCAGGATAAGAGTGAAGATATGAACAGGACCCTCGTGAGTTAAACAATAAACGAGATGATGTCATAAAAGCTTTAATGTGACAGTTCAAACTTCATTGGGTTAAGGGAGGACAGATATACAGTTTAGACCTTGTAGTTCTTATTTAACATATTGTCAATTTATATAAGTCGCCATTTCAATAAAGGTATTAAAGGTACCGTACGTATTGAACAGTTGGAAATAAAAGAACACAAAGCTTAATAAGATTTTTATTTACTATAGGTCAAGTGTAATTTTTTTCAAATGCATTTTTGTAACGAACTGAATCAACATTAACACTTTCAAATTTCGATAAATATTATCGCTAATGACATTTTTAAAGTGAGGGATTAACACTGAAAGATCTGTCAAAAAACTGTGTAACTTCATTATTACTTTGATTTCAATAATACAAGTGTTAAAGTAATAATCCATATCGTAGACGTTTTGTGCGAGTGAAAATTTTTGCTTTCACGCTATCTTTAGGGGTGACATTCTTATTACAAAATGAAATAAAAGTTATTCGTTAAAATGTTGTTAGTAAAAAAAAAAATAAATAAAAAAAATAAAAAAATAATAGTGAGCCAAGTAGTTTTGTGAATTTTTTAGAATGAAGTGCAAAGGAACAAGGTCAAATCAACCCCAACGAACGTCGCGGCGAGCAGGCAGACGCCGACGAGTGAACGGGGGAACTGGGAAATGCGCGGGAATGCAAGAAGTAAATTTTGAAATTGTGACAAAGACAATTACTGCACATTTAGTGGGATGGGTTTCTGGATTTTCGTCATCTGACACGCGCAATTGGATAACTAACTAAAAGGATGGGTTTTGACCAACATGTTGATGAAAACTTTTGAACTCTTGTTTTATTTGTAAAGAATTAATTAGGTAAAATTAATTACCTGAAATTCAAGTCCATGTTTTTCCCTGCAGTAGTCTTTTAACTTGGGATAGCACTGAGCCATCAATGTGTTTCTCTCCATGGTTGTGTCTGAAATTGGAGTCAAGTTTCAATGAACATATCAGCATGACACACTAATGTGCATAAGCCTACCAGTTATGCCTTTGGTTTTCCCTAGCCTATAGCAGTTCAAATAGGGTGGCGCTAAATGAATGGTCACATTTTAAATTAGTATAACTTCAGTGTTTTTCAACAAAACGATGATTTATTTACATTTTTGGCTTTGATTTTTTTTCTCAGTTTAAATCAACAATGTTAAAAGTTTGAAATATATGTGCTGTCTCTTACACAATTTTAATTCCTAAAATCAAAGCATGTCGCCTACTACGGTTCGCTACCAATAGCAAATGAATGAATGAAAGTTGCACGTACCATAAGAAACACCAACCAATATATTGGAAATGGCATAGACTACTGAACCAAAGATTGAAACGATTGAAGGAGTTTAAGATTTTGCTTCACTCTTCCCACATCACTCTATTCCAAACGCTAATGCTTGACCCCTGGAGGAGCGGTTACCTCTGTTTTCTCAATACCTGTGAAGGTGGAGCTGGTGAATATTCGAACTATCTTTGAGCTGACGGGCGGCAGACTCTCCAGCGAGCCGGAGAAGATGAGGTCTATGGTGCGGTCGTCCATGACGGCGGCCTAGGGCTCGGGCGCTCTCCTTGGTTAGTGCAGCTGCCTCATCTGAGGGACTACTGGAGATGAGGATGAGACAGTTTTATTACAATAACGTTTAAGTTTACCTTCTTTATATAAACAAGAATGGGTCCAAAAATAGTTCAAATGACAGTAAATTATTTATTTAATTTATTGTTTTTGCAAATTTTGATTTATAAAATTATTGTTGTACTATTAATATATTCCATTATTTTTATTATGTACACAATTCTTAGAAAGATTCAAATTTTTGCAGTGAATTACAATGTTTCCTTTCTTGCTGGGAATGCACTGTTGCAGGATTTCCCAAGAGTCATTATGTGCGTTTCCATTTAGTTTTAATGTAAAAACTAAAACATACATGGGAAACCGATTGTGGACAAAATATTGCTTTCACAACATGCCACCAGTAACGACATATATCAGTTTAGGGTCGAGGAAGTATTATTTGTTTGTCTATACGCCGACCTAAGATTACAGAATAAAATTGAAGTCCAGGAGTCAAGGTAATGAGTTAAACACGTTTTAAAATGTTATATTTTGGGATCAAGTAAGGTACCTATTTCCAAAACTATTGCAAAGCATGAATAATACCTCTGCTGAGTAATATTTCATAGTTCTCTTGAAAATAAAAAGCATGACATATTCGAATAATTCTCTATTGTATTCAAAACAGTGTAACATATGAGAAATTCAATATATTCTGTAATCATAAACGTGGCTTAAAAATTTTTTAAATCTGAACTATTACAAATTGTTTAGTCGAGATGCCTTTGATTGGATAACTTTAAAGAAATTTTGTACAGAAGTTATCCATCTCAAAAACGCAAATGTAGATTTGGAATTTAAAAATCATGATTTCATGACTATCACTAAAGGTTTTAATTGTATACAATAAATTAAAGTTTTTTATTAAGTTATTTATTTTAAGAAATTAAGAATTATTAAGTTTTTATTTGAAATTAAGTTTTTTATTTGATGAATTGTTAAGCAACAAATATGCATATGTGCGAAAGTACCAAACAGGTTTTATAATATTCAGTACTTATAGATCGTGTTATTGGCATTTCCTTGCATCTTAAATAGTTTTACATAAACTTTTCAGAACAAAATGTTAATACCTTTTTAAAATTGCGTAATGTTCTTTTTACACAATTTATTTTCCAATACTACGGTACATTTAAATACCCCCGTCGCAGCAGACCTGCGTACTCAGCGAATTTCCAATGGAATTTTGGTATATTTTCTATTTCCCCATAAAATCCATGGGGATGAGAATATGTAGGTTTGCCGCCATAATATGGGTTTAGTTGGTAAATATAAGTTAAATCCTGCCTAGTGATTGTACATACCAAATTTTATAAGGTTATGGTGTTCTGTTTATTTTCCCCATAAACCCCATGGGGGTGAGTATGTAGGTTTGCCGCCATATGGGTTTTGTAAGCAAGTATAAGTTAAACCTTATCTAGATAATGTACATACCAAATTTGATTAAGTTATGTCAATAAATAAGCAAGATATAGGCTTTTCTTGATTTCCCATAAGAATAACATAGAAAACACATATTTTTTGATTTTCCCCGTAACCAGTTATGGTAAGATAAAAACTCAAAATACCAAATTGTTTGTTTTTTTAAGCTCTTTTAAATGGTTTCAGTTAAAATTGTTGAATTTGAAAAATTAAGGTCGAAAAATGCCAAAAACCCATTTTTAACCCTTTTGAAACCCCATAAAACCCCGTTCCAATGGTCCGATCATTCTGGTTCGCGAACTCAACCTAGTAGATGCTGGCTTACACCCCTGTACCAAATTTCATCAAAATCGGAGGTTCCGTTCAAAAGTTATCGTGTTCACGGACACATAGATATATATATATATATATATATATATATATATATATATATATATATATATATATATATATATATATATATATATTGTACCTTTTTTTTATAGTATGTAAAAAAATTATTAAAAATTAAAATTATTTACTGGCCAGTTGTCAGCCGTGGTCGCGGGGGAATCCCGACAACAGGTTTTATCATAGTTGGTAGGGGTTGACTCCTGTAGCTCGTTCTCTTTTCTTACCAGCTACTGAAGTGGATGGACGCAAATCGAATCAAGCCCTCATTTAGAGGTAAATTCATAAATTTATTTCCTGTCATATATCTTTTAACACTATCCATTGCATTTCGATCTTGTTTCTAAAATAAATTTTCTATATTTCATAAATTTATTTAATGAGAAGTACAACAAATTGATAATTTCTTCTAGCGTTCAAGTTCTCGACTGGAAAACGTCCTTTTCCCCTCTTCAATTTTGATTTTTAGACTGTCTTGGGTCTTTTGTACTCTAAATCGGTGTTTTGGTGTATTATTAAAATTAAGAGTTTAAATGAAACAAATGCTTTATACTAAGATGTCTCTTTCGTATGTGATTTTTCCTGGACTTTATTACAGTAGATTTAAATTCAACAATGTATGTACCTAATTATTAAAGAAAATTAAAAAAAAGTATTAAAAGCATAATAAGAAAAATAACTTGGTCTGGATTCAGTACAATATATATATATATATATATATATATACATATATATCAATTTGAACGAACGGTGTTTTTGGCTTCTAGGGACCTCAAAACGAAAAAGTATCCTGGTCCCGGGCTTAGGTATTACCGTGACTACTACCGTAATAGCGTATTCCCTTATAGGGAAATTCGCTAAAAATGTGAAACCCCTCTACACCGAAAAAAGTATAAAGGGAATATATTTATTATTTTCAATAATAGTCGTCTCTAAAGTTAGTATACTGAAGTCAACAAATGGCGATGGTGTACCTGGGGTAGCGCGGCGCGGCGGCGGCGGTCCGGGTACAGACTGACACCCCCGTCGATCGTCCCCCGGAACTGGGTCATGAGCATGAGCAAGGCCGACCAACTTGCGACTCAGAACTACAAAACATCCCCCCTCCCCGAGGGTAGGCTATAGGGTGTAACGCGCAACAGGCTGGCGGACAAGTAGTTGTCACGAGGTGGAAGTCGTAAGGAGAGTTACAAGTTGGAAGCGTTATAGCTCAATTATGCTGCTGCAATATCTTGACTCATTTCAGCTAAAAGAACTCAATAGTAAACTACAATTTTATAATTTTGTGATTTCCTCGTGTAACGATCTAACTAAAAATGAACGTGAGAAACATTTTGAAAGTCATCAGTTTTGAAGATATTTTTGGCTTTTTTAAGATTATATAAGACTTTTTGGGATATAAAATGGTTTTATGGTCGCCAAAAGATATTTCAATAGGTTGGTGTTCCTCCCGAAGTGCTTGGGTACACTGAGATTCCAAAACCATTAAGAATTTAGCTGTTGAAAATATACCTAGATGCCGTCCACATATCGCTTAAAGCGTTTTTCGTCATTTGTTACCCCCTCCCCCACAATTACTTCATCTTAGATTTAAATAAAGAAACGTGTCACATTTAAACTAACTTTAACTATGTAACCGATAATTATTTTTGTGAACAGAATAAGAAAACAAAAGGATAAAAGCAGAATAAAGGACCTAGCATTTTAACGAATATAAATATTTTGTTTTCTCTGTGGCCCTGCTGGAACCAGGGATTATAACGGATAACTAAAAGTTAACTACAGAACCGTGAAAAATGTTGTTTGTAGTATTGTATATTTAATTGCATCGGTATGAACTATAATTAATAAGCTATAATAATCTTGAGCCTTGAAATAGGGTTGTCTGATCAATTTGTTAAAGTAAAATTCGTATTAAAAGATCCGATAGTCAAAATTTTGTCTTCCATTTTTGCTATGATTGTAACCATGGTGTAAAACAACATAACCATCATTAAGAACATCATCATAAACTCTTAGTTTGTGCGATATATATCAGCTTACAAGAACAATATAAATCAGCTCACTATTAATAAAAGAAAATAAAAACACAAACACACACACTCACAAGAGTTATAATTTTGACATGTCAATGTATGGCCATTTGGCTTTAGTTTTTTTTTTTAATCGCCGACCTGTATTCATGTATTCTAAAAAATCCAAAAAGTCCAAAAAATGCTGTAGCATCACTTTTTAATGTGAAATCTTTAAACACTTCAACATTTTGACCATTTTGAAACACAGTAAACACTTTTTTATTGGACCACTCTTCATTAAGCCTATTACTTCAACGCAAACACTGTGGATGACAGTCAGCAGTTTATGAACGGGATATTAACTAGAATTTCACGAAACTATATGTAAAGTTAACTAACTCAGTATTTTTTTCTTAATGTGTTACATAGAAAATTACATCTGTTAGGTTTTTTTAAAACTTTTGTTGGATGGACTCTTATTAGAACAACATGCTGGAACAAAGTTCTATTAAATTATTATAAGTTAATTTAGATAAAATGGTCAGTTTATAACTTCTATGAAGTTATCAATTTAAAAGTCCAATTGTTTACCACTGATGGCCACTGCCGGTCAGTGCTGACTGTTAGTATCAATAAAATTAAGCAGAAATGAGTGTTGAACTTTACAGTAGTTAATTTATTACAATTTGCACTTTTCTTGTTAAATAATTTGGGATTAATCGCTGTTTTTAATAAATGGTCTATAAAATCTGGAATGAGCTTTGTTATTTTTATATTTATTCGTATTATTAGCATACACTGTTTTTTATCAGTACTGTATACGAAAGAAATAATTTATTTGGACTAGAAAGCCCTAAAAATCATCCTATAACTTAGATGATGTACAATATTTTATGTAATTTGAATTATTTTACTTTGTCTTTAGAGGCAACTCCAGAAATTGGGGGAGTGTAATTATTTTAAATTACACTGTTTTAAATTTGAATAGAATTAAAAATATCTATATCGATAAAAAGATATACCTGCGAAATGAATTAACTATTGGGATACTTTGAGAATTGTTACTTTCAAACAAAATTGTACAACAAGTAAGTCAAATATGGTACGGATGAGATACACATTTTAGCACTGCACTGCAAATTTGCTTATTCCTTATTAACTTTTTCTTAAACAGGCTTGATCGATAAAGTGATTCCATGTTTAAAAAATGAATGTAAGATCTACGGTTATTTTTAACGTAAAATGAAAAATGAGATAATTAAACAGCAGTAGTTATTCTGTATTATACTGTTTTTGAGTGAGCTAACTGTCTAATTAACAGTTAAATTGTTTACATCTTTTATATTATTATTTTTTAATACATATACGTATGGGGTAGAGTGGAACCATTGACTATTGATATGGTATCTAAAGTCAATGGTGGAACAGATAGAAGAAATGCGTAGTCGTTTGTTTCTTGAATTAAGCCTGCCTATTTATGCCGGTTTAAAAAGCACCATATGATCGAACAGAAGAAAAATACAGTATCTTCTGTCTTGTCGTCTGTCAAAAATTAAAATTGCTTTGTTTACTGTTGTGTTGTGAAGGAATGGAATAACACCAATAACACTGTCGTCACTCATAAGCATAATTTTTTTGCAGGTGATTGAATATTATATTTAAAAATAATTTATCTATCTACACACATTTTTCTTTATCATAATTTAACTTTCAACACTATTAGGATGGTGTTTCAATTAGGCTTATGAGATAGGTTAAGCAATGATTACTTTGGATATACCCTAAGCATATTTATTTCTTTAATCAATAATACTTGTTCAAGCAGAATAAATATTTGTTTAGGTCTACTTTTATTTTGTGACTTGAAACAATTTTGTGTACTAGCCTTTCAATCATAGGCATACGTAAAACTATGACATTTTCAAAGGTAATAGGTAAAATATAAGGCCACAGAAGTTGACCTTCTGATCACCATAGACCCTCTTATAAGTGCTATTACTTAACAGGTACAACGTAGGCCCTAACACTAGGACAGTCAACAAAAGGAACCTTTTTTGCCCACAACTGCTTCTTGGCCTAGCAGTTGCTACATGTGTTACTAGGCTTATGGTTTTGATTGTAGTAAACTGTTGCCCAAACAGTAGACGATGACACTTTCCTGACCAGGAGTAGCTGCTGTGGGTTTGCATGAACCCCACTTGAATGTGTTCAACACCTCTAAGACCCCATATGACCTTTCTGTAGGTGATGGGGAGGTTCTTATACCGCCCCTTTGTAAGGATCATGAATTTTAACGAAATACCGCTTAACTTATCTGGATGATGTAGGCCTAGCTAGTGGGAATACCTCCTAAGTAATAGATTATCATAATTGCTGTTAAAAGGTAATACCGCCCTACTACCAGTGAAATTCCGCCTATCTGAAAGGAAACTGCCAGATCATAGAATCAGTACTGTCCAAGTACATGTTTATGTATGTAAAAAATATAAATATCTATATATTTACTAAAAAAAATCGTAATATGATGTTAATATGTTAAGAAATTAGCTATAAAACATTACAATTAATTTTGTGACTATATTTTTGCATAATAAAGCATCACTATTACTATAGATAGCCTATATAGCCAATCATCAAAGTATGGTAAACAAAACAGTGTTTCTTCTCTCCTGTAAAGTTTGTAATTTGTCAGATAGGAGGTAGTTTCCTTCAATGACGAAATAATGTAGGCATGATGCAAATATAGACTAAAATAACAGTAAGTTTAATTTTTACTCATTAGGAGGAATCACATATCTTAGAAGATGGTTCGAGTAATCCAGGTTCATCATTTCGCTGGACAGTCGATACAGACATGTGAAGATCCAGTAGCTGTTACCACAGCTCCTCCAGATCGGTAAGAGTGAAATAAAATTTGATTCCTTTAATTGTAACTGGTTATGATTCCATTCACGTCCTGAGTTATGTTCAGCCATTATGCCACGGTAATTTATGATTACCGTATTATTTTTTTACAATAACTTTTTATCACTAGACATCAGGAGTGACACCTTAAATTGTTTATAGAGGTAATTCAATAACCAAACAAATTTTATAATTAGTCATTCAACCCATCAATATAAAACACTATACTGGTACTCGCTATGACAAGTTCGACTGATTGTGCAAGTATCGGTGGAAAAGTCTCTTTTTTCCACTAGCAGCACTAAATGAATTTTTAATGAGTAATATTTGTAGCCTAACGTGGTGTATAAACTCTCATTTGGTTGGAGGTGGGAATCTATTTTGCTATCGGACCGCCATGTTATTTTAGAGTTTTTACCTGGGTTCTTTTTTTAATCCTTTGTCTCAACAAAATATGCAGTTCATTGTGAGTTAATTCAAGAGGGTCCTAATTTATGTTGGTTGTCAATGGAACCTCAGAAGCTAAGCATGGTTGATCAGTCATTGTCACTAACTTATTATTAACTCTATAAATTAACGAATAAATTAAAGAATAAAATAAATGAAAGAACATCTAAAAATTAATTACGTTCACCCTAAAAGTACGGTTACTCCTATTGACTCTACACATAAGTAGAGAATCTTACAATTTTAATTTACAAGTTTTCTGGTTTTGTTTGTTTTGTAAACTCATTCTTGTATCTTACGATGGTGTTTTAAGTTGAATAAAACCTAGTCAAAGGTGTTTACATTTCATTTCAGTGCTTCTCCAGTGGATAGTGATTGTAGTGTACTTGGTTTGTTTGCCGAGCTAGTTTGCCCAAACTTTTGGCCCCAGCATTTGCCTGAAAATTTGGCTAATTGATTTGGCAATATAGTAAGTTGCTAGAATTTCCGTAGGTGCATTTTTTAAAATAACTATTTGGTTACCGTACCAGTATCCGTTTGGCTATGATTTTTGCCCTTTGTTTAATTTTGTAGCCTAATTATTACAATCTTACATAATTGATTTATATTTGTTAAAGTCATTCAACTTGCTTGAAATTTTAAAATCCCTTTTCCCAACTTCTTTTAGGTTGCTCGTGGCTCTTTCTCATCATGTTATTGAAGTGAGAGATTTGAACTGCAAGGCTGATAGAACAAACTCTTCCGAAATTCTCTTTTCATTTCCAACAGTGGATCAAGTTTGTTACATGCTTTATTGTGTGACAGGTTGGTAAGAAAAAAGTAGAGGCATAAAAATTATTTGTGCTTGTAATCAATGGCAAGAGTTTAATGCACTTTAGTAATTTAATTTGTAAATTTCATGTGCTGAAGATCATGAATAAGCCAAGTTATTTTTTAGCATCATGCCCTACTGACATAATCACTGTATAACGCTGGTCACTAAAGTTACTGAAAACTTTAAGAATTTAAAGCCTAAAATTTCAGTAACTTAGTGTTATAGGATATGATAAAGAAAAAAATCTCTTTTGAAAATTTACAGATAAAAAAATAATTAGGTACTAAATCCAAGTTACTTAGGTATTATTATTATTAGTTATATTATAATTGCTCTTATCTTTTGAACAATTTGTAAAAAAAATAATTTAACTTCTATTAACACATTCGCTGCTGCCAAAAATGTCGATAACTACCTAAGAAGCTAAAAATAGTTATTGCATGGAATCTTTCCTTTAGTAATTGAAAGACGATAAAATGGCTTAGAAACCATATTTGGACGACAGCATCCTGGTTCCTGGACCTCCGAAAGTCATGGGTCACCGGTGACGCAGCAGCATTGCGCGACGCAAGTCCAAGGTTCACCGCCCGCAAGGCCGCTGTATGGCACGTTCTCCAGAGCGGTCAAGTTAGATTTACTGGCTTTTGTATGATCCATTGTAATAAAAACAATAGCTAAACACTAAAATAATTCATATAAACGCTAATATATACAGCAGAAAACACGATTCACAACAAAAAAGTTGTGCGTCACGGGAGACGCACACAGCACCCCGGGCGAATGAACGAAACACACTACACGGCAGACTGGTATCCGAGATGCAATGCTAGCGCGTCTCGACCGTCCTCGACGAGTGGCTGAACCACGCTGGCTCCGTAAATGAAACATGGCGCGCTGCGTCCCCGGAGACGCACGCGCCTCTCGCTACGGCGAGCCGTGCGTCATCGGTGACCCACCCGCAGCATATGTGTTAAATGTGTAGATATATGACTGAGTTAAAAAACTTACTAACTTTAAAATATTTTAAACAAAAATATTAAATTCAATTGTTTGATATTTCTATAGGCCTACTGAAAATGTTTAGACATTAGAAATCCTAAATCTAATGAAATTAACATTTCAATAGGTAACTATTTGGCCACACTAGAAACAAAACTGAGCAGACAAGGTCGAGAGACAGTTTACACACGAGTCTATGCTAACTGGGACCGAGGGGGAGAGGAGGGGGGCGAACAGCAGCCCATGAGAGCTCGTATTGCAGGCAGAGTCACACCAAGCAGCAGCCAGACAGGTGGTGATGCACTTGAGATGATAGAACTACCAGTCAAATTCACCAACACTTCCACCATTGCCTGCTGTCAGGTAACCTAAATGAATTTGTTTTCATAGAATACAGTTCACTCTCATTCATCGGAACTAATGTGGGGATTGGCAAGTTCCAAAGTTGAAAATTTTGATGAAGTGGAGTTTGTTGTAATTCATTGGTTTTGTTGTTAAGGCGGCCAGTTATGATTATTACACCCTTTCTAGGACCACCTATAGCCATTTTGTATCACAAGGCGTTTACTTACAAAACAGCAATACACAATACATTTCACTGCAACCCCGTAAGCGTAACACACGGTAAATCTGATAGACTTTATTCATGAAAAAACGCCTAATCCGTTCAACATTGTCGGGCAAACTGAGTGAGTATGATCTTGAAGGGCAGAGTATTGTGTGGGAGGAAGGTAATAGGAGTGACAGTTATCTAGGCCAAACAGTATAGCCAATATTACAAGGCAAAATTATGCATCGTTCAATTTAACCGATGTTTTGTTATAGGTGTTAAAAAAATTTTTACAAAGAGTTGAGCTAGTGTGGCTAGAAGCATGTAAGGGTCAGCATTTGGTGAAATACGTAAATAAACAATCTTTCTCTAAATCCCGAAGTTTGTGTTTGGGCTGAGCTGTGTTTTGTAGTTTAAAATAAACCGGCAGCTACAAGTTGAAATGCCACTGTTTCTGCATTGACAGTCCAGTTGACCTTGTTCATTATCTATGATCGTTAAATAATGAAAACCATAGCAATTCAGGACCTAAGCGTCAGCTCAGTTTGTGTAAGGTACACTAATGTCAGCAATGAAGGGAAGAATGGGTGCGCCATGCATTGCTGTCAGGTGTATGTTGTAAATTTCTTGCCAAAATTAAGGAATAAAATTGCGCAAATGGAAAAATTGAGAATAAAGCATATCTCTCTCCGTTAAAAGATGAATAACGATAGAATTAGTTGAAGCGACATTAAGGGCTGTGAAGCTGGCAGCACTTTAAATTGTAGCAGATCTTTGGATTCTAAATTCTGAACATAGTTTTAAATCAAATATTCTTTTTTCATGGATAAATTTGTAAACAAAAACTATACAAACAGTGTATTGGCTGCTTCAAGTCAATTTTATAAATACTGTAATAGAATTAGGATAGGTGACTGAAAAATACAAGAAATAAAACAAATTGTGCACGTTAATAATAAGTTAATTCAAAATATTCTTCCATCTTATAGAAAAAGTGTTGAATTGAAAACTTCTTAACTACTACTTAAAAATGATTAATGGACCGTAAGTTAAACTCTTGTACACTCACCGGTAACTTATTGTAGCCATACAGATTAGATGCAGTATATTAAAAATTCGCTTGATTGGTGAATTCTATACTGACATAATTCTTTACTAATAGATTGATCCTCTATGAGTGACCCAACACTGACACACACATGCTTCTATCCCGATCCTCTTTTCTTTTACCGGATAAAAATGGAATTCCCACTTACTGAACAGCCGTCTTACTTTAAATGATGAATTACACAACAAAAATTTTATTTGGTTAATTTATTTTTTAACCCCCTTTAAACTGTATCAGTCTGATACTTTTCGGTTTAAATTAATATAAGATTCCATTGTACTATCTTCTGTCCAAATTGATGTCTTATAATTTAATATATTTTATTCTAACAGGCAACCGGCAACCTTCTGGTTAGTAGTCAGACATCCCTGTGCTTGTTCCAACTCGTGTCACGCACTCATGACATTTCTCGACTGAGGTTTCTTGACTTTGAGCTTTGGCCTGTGACTCTTGAGTTGAGTTTTGCCCCAGCCTACCTTGCAATTGTGGAGGATGTGGTTGCAGCCATGGACTCCGAGTCACTTCATGTCTTCAGAATTAATAAAGGTGCATTTTAAATAAAATAATACAGTTTACCTAAATTGGACTTTGAGAAATGCTAGGTGTACATGTTATTAATTTTAACTTATTAGTGTATAAAAGGAGTTTTAATTTTCTCATTACTAAGAAAATGCGTTGATAAAATAAATAAATAAAATAAAATATAGGCAACCATAGCTAGTATTTGCTACTTTCAAATAAAAATCAATGTGGACTTAAAGAGGCCCCTCTCAGAACGCCATGCACTTTATCACCTGCTCCCATTTTGCACCTTTATTTTAAGTCTGATAAAAATATAAGAGGTTTTAAAGATAAAGACTCGCGTTATTTGATTTGCTTTTTAAATTTTTAATACTTTAAAATTTATACTAAGCTTCAATGGTTCAAAATTGATTCAAAGTTTTAAAAATTCAAAAGTGAATCAAATAGCCCAAGTCTTAATATTTCATTTAAAATCCCTACCTCTTTTATCATACTCTAAATAAAGGGAAAAAAATGGGAGCCAACGAAGCACTACACGATAAATTTTTAACCCGCGAGACCTCACAATGGTCGTGCAACAATGCCAATCCTATTCTGGTAGTTAATGAAATGGCCACTTAACTAGACAGGCCTTTCTCCAAAGCTCTCTCTTAATGAAAAGATTAAGTACATGTAACAACAGTCTGCTTTCACAAACTCGAATCTCAAAAAAATCCTTCGTAGCATATCTCCAATTATTTTCAATCCCTCTAAAAAAAAAAAAAAAAAACTGCTTTAGTTAAATAAAAAAAGGTTTATAACTCAAAATAATTTTCCATTGACTATGTACAAATGACAAATTATTTTTATGTAATTTAAGCCATCATGACTGTTTAGTATCTTGTCCTCTTTTTGTTCTTTTACACAGTTTTCTTTTTAATTTAGTATTCCATTGTTGTACTCTTACTTTTAATTCTAAATTTATAATTGTTTTAAGCAAATTAGCACACTGTACAGTCAGCTCCTTCTATTTCCAGTATTAGAGATCTTTGGCCTTTATCATAAAAAGCAGACTTCAGGTTAATCAAATATTTTATTCAGGAGTAACTCGTGCAAGTGACTGGAGTGATCGATCAAGTAATTCTGGCTCCCCATCCATAGCTCGAAACTCAGGTATGCTGTTACTCATCTAGGTATTAGTTAGTTATTTATAAACATGCATCGCTCTTTATAGTTTCCCTTATTTATTGTGGAATTCTCAGATCCCTCGTATTGATGTGTGGTGATCATTTAAGTGCACAACTGTAAATGTAAATCACTTTGCCAACTTTAACCCAGGAAGTGCTGCTTGCCCATCGTATGTCTTAAGAGCGATGTCATAAGTTACCTTCTGAAAAGTTAGATTATCTATAATGTCATAAGTTATTATCTGTGAAAGTAATAATTTTTGCTCATTAAGCATGTATACAGGGTGTTTCAGAACTCCCCTGACAATATTTAGGGCATTGTTTCTGGGTTAGAAACATATCTAAATATCATATTTAAATTGTCCGGAAGTCTTTAGTTACTCACACAGCCGCCATTTTGTTTTTTTCACATAGTAATTTTTATTTCCTTAACGGATGGTTGTATTAAATTCATATTTGGCATGAATCTTTATTATACCAATGTACATTTCCAGCAAAAAAATGAATTTTTTTCCGCTGCCTATTTTCAAAATGGCGGCCATTTTAAATTTTCAAATGCAAATATCTCAAAATCGGAAAATTTTATAAAAATTTTACAAGACACAAAAAAACTGACAAATTAAATTATCTAACCAATGGTACGAAGTTTGTACAAATCTGACAACAAATAACGGAGTTATTGTGATTTTTGCCATGAAAACATTGATTTTGCTGTTTAAATGGCCTTAATTTGCATTGATTTTAATGCAAAATCAATGTTTTCATGGCGAAAAATCGCAATAACTCCGTTACTTGTTGTCAGATCTTTACAAACTTGGTACCATTGGTTAGATAATTCAATATGTCAACTTTGTGTGTCTTGTAAAATTTTTATAAAATTTTCCTATTTCGAGATATTTGCGTTTGAAAATATAAAATGGCCGCCATTTTGAAAATAGGCAGCGGAAAAAATTCATTTTTTTGCTAGAAATGTACATTGGTATAATAAAGATTCATGCCAAATATGAATTTAATATAACCATTCGTTACGGAAATAAAAATTATCATGTGAAAAAAACAAAATGGTGGCTGTGTGAGTAACTAAAGACTTCCGGACAATTTAAATATGATATTTAGATATGTTTATAACCCAGAAGCAATACCCTAAAATATTGTCAGGGAGTTGTGAAATACCCTGTAGGCCTATATTAGGATAACTTAATGAATTTCTTAGCCAGAAAATAACCAAAACTAGATTGCTCCAAGATGCAGGGTGGGGGTTCTCGTTTTGGAAAATTTAAAACAAAATATAGGTTTTAATACTCTGATGATTGTTTGAATAGTTGAGTGGGTGAAAATATCTCTGCATGTAGGGCCTATTGTATTTTCATGATGAAAAGATTTAAAAAAATAAGTTGGTTAATGGTTAGCCTTTTCTTTATTTTTATTTTATTTGAATGTTAAACAATTCAAAATGACTTCTACCTACCTTAATCCTATCTTTGTCATTAAAGATTAAAACCAATTTTATTTCGGAATTATTTGTTTTAGCAAAAAAGACAGGTCCTAAAAAGCCTGAGGTGGAAGAAGGACCTATTGATCTTGATGCTCTGACAAAGGACACAACTTCGCCAAACTACATTCTCTACCCCCTGATCGAAGCCAGTAGGTGTGACAGCCATCTGACGCCGTTCAAGTCAACCCACTCTGGGCTGATGGGAGTCGCCGTCAAAGAGATGCCTACAAATGAGGTACGGTAGGCTTGTTCATCTAAAAAAAAAAAAAAAAAAAAATGATACTGTTGGGTAGAACCTTGTTTAACCGTTACACTTTTAACTATCACTCTCGCTTATCAATCACTGCATAAATGCAAAATTTGCTACTTATAATTTGTCTTAATTGAGGCATTGCATGAAAGTGCCATCGTGATTGTCAATGGCCAATTTAAAAATAAGTATTTCCTAGGTATTACCTAATTGTAAAATGTGTAATTTCTTACAAAAACCTTAAAAGATGCCGAGAACTGTAAATGTTTATTGCAAAATTTCTTTTACAAATCCAGTCACTTAATTGTCAAGGGCTAGTCCTGGTCCTTAGGATGACTGTTAATAGAGGTTCTGCCGTACTTGACTTAAAGTGATTTTGTCATATTGACAATCATGTTATAAGCTCATGTTAAAAAATTATTGAATCTTAAAAGATTTATAATAAATTATTAATTGGCGGTGTAGTGTAAATAACAATTGATACATAATGTTCTATTTCTTTTATAAGAATAACACAGTAGATCAGCTATTTGCAGTTAAAAGTCCAAAAAAGCTTACTAGAAGTGTGCTAAATGCGCTAAAATCTTGAATGTTTGAAATATTGAATATTAGCGCTATGAGCGGCTATTAATAAGTTTGGCATGTTGGCATAAATGAATGTATAGGCTTAGGGCTGCTTTCATTCTTTTTCTCCATTTAAAAACATTAGTCTTTCTTTTACTTTTATTTTGTTTTAGTAATACCAAAAATTTATTTTCATATCGGTGTTTTTAAACTCAAGTTCAGTTAAAATTGTTGGGTGTTTTCCCTCATTCTTGCACAAAAACCCACTCATGAGCAGATAGTGAAAGGTTAACTTACTGATAGCCTACATAATGTAATTTTTTTATGATTTTCAGCCATGGGCAGAACAAATGACAACAATGGTAGAAAGCTTATTACAACTCCATGTTTCAAGAGAACAACTTCATTGTCTCAATCTGAGGCCATTGTACTACACCTCCACATCAGCAACAGTTACACATTCAGGTACTGTTAATTTATAAATTTAAAATAGTAAGGTAAAAAACACTTTCGGACAGTTTGTCTGAGACTTCTACTGGGCTGATTTACATGGGAGTTGTACCAAAGCAAATGTTTTTCGGTCCTATATGAGCAGGTTTTATTCGTATTTCAAAAATATTTACGTTAAATTGGTAAAAAATGAGAAATAAACTTTTTTATGGAGCTTTAACACTTTTAGTAACAGTTCGAGGGAATTATATGACTTTAAACATAAAAGGAGAACATTTTCATACTTAAATAAAAATGTGAATGTTTTAACAATATTTATGTTGATTACGAAGTGACGGACAATCTACAGTATTTTTGTTTACAATATTAAAATTAATGTTGGTGAACATTCCAAAGTGTCCTAGAAATAAATCAAAGGCTGGGGGAGGGGGGCGAAGCCTCAAATGAAACGATCTTTTTAAATCAAATAGTTTAAGATACCTGGATTTCTGCCAAGTGATCCTGTAGTTTTGTTGACTACCAATGGTTTCAAGCACTCACATGCTCATTTTCAAGTCTTGAATAAACACCAAGCTTATTTCATGAGTACATAAATGTAGCTCAATCGTCATAAAATAAAAATTAACATTTAACACGAAAACAACCCACTAACATTGATTTAAAAAACCCGAACTGGCCAGTCATCGGAACATGCGAATGATCGCCGCATGTTCATGACTCATCACCCGCCGGCGATCATTCGCATGTTCCGATGACTGGCCAGTTCGTGTCACGCTCGCAACCTCAACCTCGCCACCGTTGCAGTGTGCCTGGACGTCAGCAAAGCCTTTGACAGGGTGTGGCACGAAGGCCTGTTCCACAAGCTCTGAGACACGCCGCTGCCAGACACAGCTGTCTATTTGCTTCGCTCATACCTTGTGGGCCGCTCTTTTCGAACCGTTGTTGATGGGGAACTGTCCACCGTCCGACCGGTTAGAGCCGGGGTCCCGCAGGGGAGTGTGCTGGGACCATTGCTGTATCTCAATTTCACAAATGACATGCCAACTGTTAAAGGGGTGACTTTGTCACTGTACGCCGATGACGCCATGCTCCAGTGCAGCAGCCCTCGCCCAGCACAAGCGGTGCGGGTCATGCAGCGACAGATGGACGTGCTCTCTCCTTGGCTCGAGAAATGGAAGATCAAGGTGAACGCCGACAAAAGCGATGCAATTTGTTTCAGGAAACGACGCAGGATGCCGCGAGTCCTGCCGGCCCCGGTGGAACTGAATGGGGAACCGATCCCCTGGAAAAGTTCTCTCAAGTAATTTGGGGTCACGCTGGACGACCGGCTGAACTTCAGACGCCATGTCGAAAACAAAGTCAACGAAGCCAACAAGATTCTCGGACTCCTGGGTCCTCTGATCTGCGCGAGGAGCGTGCTCCCCGTGCGGGTCAAGCTCATGTTTTTTCTCATGATTGTGCGATCTGTGGTCATGTACGCCTCAACGGCGTGGTGGGCACTTGCCAGCAGGACAAACAGGAGGAGATTGGAGAGTGTGCAGAACAGAGCCCTCCGACGGTTGACGAGGCAGCCCTGGTTTGTGTGAAACGCAACGATCAGGAGCTCGCTGCGCATCCCGACGCTCGGTCAATTTGCTTTCCACTGTTCCACAAATCTCTTCCAGGAAGCCAGCGAATCTGGATTCCCACACATTGCGGAAATTGCCACCGGAAGGAGGGACCTGCCTGAGTTTTGGCGTCCGAAACCGGCCGCCATCCTGGATGACCCACCGTAGGAATTTCACGAAGACCAATGGCGCCGAATTTGATCTCAAATTCACACACGCAATGACTCCAAACAAAAAAGAGCGCAAACCGTGAAGTCAAGACTAATCCCCCGGCAGTCAATGAATATTTTTGCAGCAACGTCTGGGGACGAAGGAGCCCCTCAGCACCGTGACAGTGACAGTGAGTGGTTATATAGGTCAAGAGAAAAAGTTATCTAAGAGATGAAACCCTTAATGAATTAAGAAGATAGATTGGACTAATTTGTTTTAAAAACATACTTTTGTCTTTTCAGAATGTCCAAGGCTACGCTCATCCAGTTACTCTCGTCTGGCAGCCATCAATGTTGTTGTGGCGACTCATCAAGAGGCTTACGTGTACAACTTTCCTGTAGAAAGTGGAGAAACGGTAACCATACTTTTATAAGGAGTTTTAAGAATAAGTCATTACATAATTGTTATAAATTTATCATATTAATATTTTTAATTAATACTAAATAAGTTTATTTTTCAATAATTTTTATCTTTGTTTTCACATTTGTAAAAAAATAATAATTGTTTCCTGATTGTACCTCATTTATAACAGACAATTTTTTTGTCAATAGTTTTTGTTTGTTGCTACACATAACACAATGAAACCATTATTTGGAGGTATTCTAATAACTCCAGACACCAAAGGAGGTGAAAGGCTCCTTTCAGAACATCATTTAGTGATGTGCCTAGTCCCATTTAATGCCTTTATTTAAAATCTGATAGCAGTGAGAGAGGTTTTAAATGAAAGATAAGACTTGGGATGTTAGATTTGTTTTTTGTTTTTTATACTTTGAATCTAAATTTTGCTATAATGGTTCAGCTGATCAACTTAAGATCATTATAGCTAGATCATTACATCATCATTACATCATCATTACATCATTAGATCATTACATGGATTATAAAAAGTGAAAAAAAAACAAAAAGCGAATTACATAGGTAGCTCAAGTCTATCTTTTACTTAAAACCTTTCTCATTGTAATGGGACTTTAATAAAGGCATTAAATGGGAGCAGGTGAAGTACTGCACGATGAAGGATTACAATAAGAATAAGATGCATGTAAAATACTTTGCAGATATAGAATGTCAGCCTCAATTACATCCAGTTACATTTAGTGAAGATTGACAGTAACATAAAATAAATTTATACATTTTATAATAAACTCTATGGATATTTGGATATTGTTAACAATGTTTTCCCCTCAGTAGATGTAGGAGTAATCAGTCCCACGCAACTTTCTGTCCATTTTGAACTAGTTTTCTGCTGTCCAGGTGAACCCTGGCCACCTGATCTCCGTGTTCAGTTTCACCAGTCCTGTGATGCACATAGTTCTGGAGCCGTATGTGGTCCACGCTCTCACCCAGACCACTCTTGAGTCTTACACCCTGCGGACTACACACGCCATCTACAAAGTGAGTCCCCCACGTTGGTTTTGTTGGAACATTTTAAAATTTTCTAATGTTTGAAATTGGTTTTTATTTTACCAATACGTGTTCTGTACATTAGAAGAAATCCGGGGTGAAAATGGTGATGTTTCCTTACCTGCAACCCAATTTGTCTCCTCCTCTTTTTTCAGCGATCGGGAATGGAAAGTATGGTTGTATTTTGATGTATACTAATTATATAATATGCAAATTTCCCCTTTTTAAAGAGATGAGTTAATTTTGAACCCTTGCAATTGCAATATTTTGCTTTCTTGACATTTTTTGTTTGATTCTTAAGAAATGTGTAGCTTTTTTAATCTCACAATTTTGGCCCCAAACCTATACCTTGAGATAATGCCAAGAATTGTCAGCAAGAGCTATTGCTGACAAACATTTTACTAATAACCGTCTTTTTAGCTCCATTTTGGCATACTGTTTAAGCAATTAATTCTAGTGTATACATTAGTTTTGTGAAATGGTCAGGTACCCTTACTTTATGTTTTAACCTTTTTTTAAACCTGTGTTAAACAGTATTAAAAAAAATAAATTTAAGGAAAACATAACAAAAAAAGTCAAACACATCCAATAGATTACTTACAAAATATTTTTTACTTTCTTAAATAACAAAAATTGTTCTTTATACTTTGCTGCTCGTGAGTCACAGGAATTTGCCATGTTTGCCAACCTAGCCCATATTGGTACTTAACTAACCCTAACTCTAATTTGTCACCATCACAGAAACTGGGGGACGTAAGTATAGAGGACCCAGTGTGCCTGGTGGGTCTGCGTCCCTTCATCGGCCCCGTGGACCTTCTACTGAGTGACAGCCACGTAGTGATCCTGGCCTCGTGTGAGGGCCAGACCGCGTGGACCGTCTACTCGCTGAGGCTGCCTCCCGCGGAGACACTGGTCGCGGACATGACGGCTCTGGCGACCAGCCATCAGGTAACCACTACAAGAGACACTCTCTTAACAAGCCATCTCATTACGGAGACTGTGGTGTGACAACAATTTGGTTTAAATATGCCGTACAACTCATTGAATTACATTTTTTCATAAACACGCCTGGTAATATGCTGACAATAATATTGACTTCATTGCTATGTCAAATTTAGAGCATCATGGGCGCTTTAAATAAATTTAGTTAAAATAATTTAGTTTTAATTAACTGAAAGCAATTTAAACAGACCTGTTGCAACATTACTATGATGTGGCTTTGATTGATGCATAAATAAACAGCTATTGGCTTCACCGGTTTTGGTTAAAATTACGACCATTGAAAACAATGCTTCATTTTAAATAGTCAAATTAAAGAAAGTAGTTTTCCTGGCTGTTTAGTTTATTTTAAACAACCCCTAGTTGAAAGGTGACTGATTAAGGAGGATTCCTTAAAGTACTTCCTTCTTCCTTTACTTTAAGTATGGACAATGTTATAGGTTCTATAACTTACGGCCCCATGGTATTGTAAAAGCTAACAAAAACTTAAACAATTTAACAAATTTTGTTTTTCCTTTTTGAAGGGATATAGTCACAAGTACTCATAGATTTAAACCCAAGGTCAACCTTTTAACCGTTAGCAACTTACTGTTCCTGCAAAAAATTCACGAAAGGTAGCAGGAACTTATAAGTTTTGGGTTAATATCTAAAAACATCTACCACTTTGTTAAAACCTTTGATATTCCTTTCCAAAAACATAGGCCACTTGAGAGCCTTAAGATTAACCTAACTTAAAACATTTAAATATGGTAAAGTTTTCTGGTAAATCAAAATGTAGGCCTACAAGAAAACTTTTGTTGTTTTACAGTACAGTGTATCAGGAACATACAGACATCTGCTGAGTGAAGCGCATGCCATCCTATATACAGACCAGTTTCTGGCTACTTCTACCCTGGCTGTTCGTAAACCTGTCTCTGCCACTTACAAGACTTCATGTCAAAGGCTTGCTGACTATTTCCTAATGTAAGTACAATCTTATAGTCCTTTGTTTAAAGTTCATTGTTGGTGATGGTGAGTTTACGTTGTTTAGTAAATTATTGCGGACATTTTCCATCACTGATTAGTAAATTACAAATTCACGATGTTTCGGGATCTGGAATCTGATCCCGTCTTCAGGTGGAAGAAGTACCTAGAACATGACAAAGTTAATAAAAGCACACCAGGTGGACCTGGAGAAGTCCATAGCCAAACCTGAAAACAGAAAAGGCAGTCAGAATAATTGAATACAACACTAATAAATTGAAAAAGCTCGAACAGTAAACTGTGAAAGCAGTCAAAAAACAAAACACAAAAATTAAATTTAAAAATATACAGTACCAATCAGGAGACAACACAGGTTTACGTGGACGACGTTGCAAGTGTGTGGTTGGCTCCCCTGTGCTGTCTCCTGATTGGTGCTGTATATTTTTCAATTTAATGGTTGTGTTTTATTTTTTGACTGATTTCACAGTTTGCTGTTTGAGCTTTTTCAATTTATTAGTTTTGTATTCAATTATTGTGACTGCCTTTTCTGTTTTCAGGTTTGGCTATGGACTTCTCCAGGTCCGCCTGGCGTGCTTTTACTAATTTTATTATGTTCTAGGTACTTCTTCCACCTGAAGACAGGATCAGATTCCAAATCCCAAAACGTTGTGAATTTGTAATTTACTAATCAGTGATGGAAAATGTCCGCAATAATTTACTAAACAACGTAAATCTTATAGTCATCACAATTCAACAAAAAATTGTTTTGTAGCTTCTTAGCCAGTCACCAAGTTAAAATTATAAACAATCCAGATCTAACTTTAAGGTATGTCCACTTGCTTAAGTAAAAGTAATAAATTGTATGTTTTTAATGAGGAGCCTAAATTTAGGCTGTGAGCTAATCTATACGACAATTGAGATGTTCATTAAGCACCACTTGGTAAGTAGTTACAACTTAAGGGTTGCTGTGCACATGGACAACATTAATCTTGCTTCCAAACTTTGTAACTTTAACTATTATACAAAATGCTCCTCTAAGTATGTATGTATGCAGATTTTCACATCCAAACTTCTTGTTGAAGATAAATTAAATGTTAAGAAATATGTGTGGGTAAAGATTAATGAAATTTGAAAGAGTTTCTGAATCCAATACTATAATACAAGCAATGTCTGAAGGGATGTGTGTTCCACGATCTCGAAATCTAGCGGTTAGATTTTGCTTAAAGTTTGCATTTAAGAGTGTTTTGGCCCAAAAATAAGTTTGGAAACAGCCTAAACCACAGGGAAAATTGAATTTGGTCTAAAATTTAGTTTTAAAATTGTAATTTTTAACATTAGTCTTATGGGTTGCTATTTTGGTAACGAAATAACAACGAAATGTAAACAAAGAAAGAAACATTGATGTTAAGCAGACTGTTGGTGGAAATTGAATTGCTTTTTACCATGACACTATATCAAAAGTGAATTAAAACCAACGAGCATGGCTCGGTTAACCTGGTACTAGTAGTTTAGATGTAAAGAAAAACAAGAAGTTGTAATTTCATTTTTATGCTTTCAAAAACTTTGGGGTACCTTACTTCATCATGCTTTAAACCACATGCAGTGAAACACAAATTTTTAATTGGTTGATACTCACAAAGACTGGTGTTATATCAGTTTTACTAGTTATAGCAGTGGTACTATAATATTGTTACCAGTTTTTGACCGTCGAACTTGACAATGTTTGTTATGATTGAATATCTGTTTGTAGGAGCCCCAACGAGGGTGACTGGGAGCTGGGGACAGCTCTGAGTTTGGAGGCAGGGGACACCCCAGCGAGCCTGCTAGCGAGGCTACAGGCCGCCCAAGTCGAGGCTAAACAGAAGGGCATGGAGGTGAGACAGTTAAAAAAAAGTATAGTATGTCATACGAAAATATTTCTTGAAGTTTTATTAATTACAGAGTAACATAATCAAAGTTAAATAGCTTTTTCTCCAACTTTGATAAACTTTGATCCATTATTATTATTAGTGTGATATGGGTTAAAAATATAAAAAAATTAAAATATACATCAAATAGCCCAATTCTTTAATTTAAAACCTCCCACTTTTATCGGACTTAAATTAAACTCAGAAAATCGGAGCAAGTGAAGCACTGTATGATGTTCTGAGAGCGGCCCTATAGCCTCCTCTTAAAGTTCAGTGTTGGTAATGGTGAGTTCATGTTATTGTGTGATAAATTATTGCGGACATTTTACTGATTACTGATTAGTAAAACAAAATCAATAAATAAGTCAATAAATCAAAACTATGCGATTTACAACCTCATTCAAAGATAATTTTGATTCATAAGTGCTGTAATAATAGATTTCAACATAATTAACATTGATTTTGGCATAAATTTGGTAATCCTGAAAATGGTACATACATTCACTAGGCACTTTCTTACAAGATCTATACTGCGACAAACCCACGTACTCACCCCATAATTTTTATGGGGAAATAGAATATATGCCAAAATTCCTTTGGAAATTTGCTGAGTACGCAGGTCTGCTGCGATGGGGTATTTTTACTTTTAACTTGGTTATGTAGCTAAGGACTGTTTTCCTTCCCAAACACAATTGAGAGCCAATATTAAACTGTCTGAAAGAATTAATGGTAAAGTAAAATCAACTTTTAATTTAACTTTCACCAAACTCGACCACGCCTTAGTCCATGGTAATTGTTCCATGTATTTCTTTATATTTTAGTAAATGCTTCTCATCCATATCCAGGTGGACATTGGTCCAGGGCTGGCACACTACCTGAGGCACTGTCTAGTCTCATCGCAGGGGGCAGTCTGGGTACCCCCTGCCACCCTGGACTCCCTGCCCTCCCATCTACTGGCTGACCTGCTACTACAGGCCCCCACCCTGCGCGAGGCTACCACCCAGAGGGTCATCGACAATCTCACTAATCAGTACAAGTTAAGGTATGC
Source organism: Neoaliturus tenellus (assembly GCA_030545055.2). NCBI lineage: Eukaryota > Metazoa > Arthropoda > Insecta > Hemiptera > Cicadellidae > Neoaliturus > Neoaliturus tenellus. The sequence goes on from CM061533.1 coordinate 229,613,898, forward strand.
AATTGTCATATCTGACCTATGAGACCTATTTATAATGATTTCGATTTCCCAGTCGTCATTGATTGGCTTTTCTTATTTGATTTTTCTAAATTAGTTAAATTTTGTTCAACGGATGGTGAAAATAGTTTTTGATATGAATATTTAAATATTTGTTTATAAGGCAAGATACGGCATGACAGAAGATATAACATACACAAAACTTAAATATTTGAAAGCAATTAATTATCAACCATTTTGTGGATTTTGTGTTTACAGCAACTCCCCGACAGAATGTCTAGCTCTGGTCAGCCTCCAGGTTGAGAGAGGAATGCCTGAAGATGCCAAAGCTCTGCTGAATAATTTTCAAAAAGACGACCAGCTTACTGATGCTCTCCTACAAAATTGGAATTTAATTTTAGACAGCATGCGTCAAGTAAGGCGACACACTTAATTCGTTACCTATTTTTAGAAATATGAAAAACATTTTTGCAAATTTAAATTTTATCATCAGTATTTGTAATTCAATTTTAGTTAAAAATAACAATAGATTAGAGTATTTTGTTATTTACTCTCCTGTACTTTTTTTAAACACAGTCGAAACAATATCAGCAGATTTATTCCTTAACTATCCACTATTTCAATAATTTAAGCGTAATTTTCAAACCACGTTTTAAGTTAATTTGCATTAAATAAATTCTGTGAGTTGCTTCAGGTTCTGAACTTCAAGCTCATAATTGACATACGGTATTCAATGCACCACAAACATTGGCCATTGAAATAAGTTATATTTAAATATATAAACTAACAAAGTGTTAAAACCATCTCTTGCTACTTGCTATAAATAATTACATCTATTTTACAGGGATCCTCAGAAAAAAATTCTATGTATACATTTTCTGATGTCGGGGTGGTACTGATGGAGTCAAAACCTCAAATTCTTGCCTCTATTCTTGCTTCGCTGGTTACAGAGAAACAGGCTATGGACCTTCAACAAGTTTTGCAGGTAGTTAAAGAGTTATTTACTTTTTCAATTAAAATTGAACTACATAATCACCATTTGCACTAATATTTGGTCGGTCATGTAGGTGTTTTTTTTTTGTTTACAGATATTAAAATTTCCCTTTGTTGCTCTTGTTATGTCCATGCCCTATACGAACCGGGTAAAAGCTCTTTTTTTCCTAATGTAGGTTACACGCTGTAAGGCTGGTTATATGCATGCACGATGCAGTAATATAGATCTAGATTTTCAACTTGCATATAAAAAATTCCACAAATTTGTCACATACATTTTTTAATGCATTTTTAAAAAGTAGGTGTAACACTTCACTCTGGACATCAACATAATAAAAAAAAGAGAGGAAATAGCAAATTTATTCACTGTGAAGATTTAATATTTTATTGCATTTAATTTGCGGCACGGTAAACAAGCAGACTTGACTTCAACACCCGTTCTTATCTGCTTCGTACCTTTGTACTCTGCGTACTGCTAGTCCAGATAATGCTACATCTCATATATCTCTTTCTCTGTCTCTCTCTCTTCCCCTCCAACCCCTCCCCCCGCCAAAAGGAAAAGGTTCACTCTGTCTCTGTGATTTCTGGCTGCAAGAGCAGGATTTGTAAAACTGATTAATTTTAAATTCAGCCCATCTTGGGGATTTGCATCTCAGTTTTTTTAAGTATAAAAAAATTTAAATCACAGGAATTGGTGAAAGAAGTGAATAATTGAGAATAAATAATATTTAAATGTATTGAATGTGAAAAGTATAAATTAATTTTTTATGGGTATCTATAAAGAGGGGGAGGGGGAGGGAGAGGGTATTTAAGAATGTGGGTGGTACACCAAAAGTGTTGAGAAACACTGGGCTAGACTATTTGAAAACTGAGGATGCGAGGGATGTATAGGGTTGTAGGGGTTCAGATATTCTCATCTTGATCAATGCCTTTTTTGATAAAAAAATGTGCTCTCCTCGCTGTGCAGTCCACGAGTGAAGTGAAATCTTTGAACTAAAAAGAAGACTTCTTTAAATAATTTCTGTCTATATAATATGTGTTAGTGTTAGTTTAAAACTATTCTCCATGAAGATGGAGAGCCCACTTATGGCAAAATGTACATTGGAAATAACAAGTTATTCAACTAAAGAGTTTAGGTAACGGGTAAAACTCCTATATAAGAATTCAGAAATAATATTTTTAAACTGGTAATTCCACAGGAGATTATAGGATGCTGCAGGGCTGTAGTCACCAGGTTGTGATGTGTTTTTCCAGATATTCCTGGCATATCTGCCGTCGCGGGTGGGTGTGGCAGGCACGGCTGCCAGCGGGGTGCTGCAGGGCTGTAGTCATCTGGTTGTGTTGTGTTTTTCCAGATATTCCTGGCATATCTGCCGTCGCGGGTGGGTGTGGCAGGCACGGCTGCCAGCGGGGTGCTGCAGGGCTGTAGTTATCTGGTTGTGTTGTGTTTTTCCAGATATTCCTGGCATATCTGCCGTCGCGGGTGGGTGTGGCAGGCACGGCTGCCAGTGGGGTGCTGCAGGGCTGTAGTCATCTGGTTATGTTGTGTTTTTCCAGATATTCCTGGCATATCTGCCGTCGCGGGTGGGTGTGGCAGGCACGGCTGCCAGCGGGGTGCTGCAGGGCTGTAGTCATCTGGTTGTGTTGTGTTTTTCCAGATATTCCTGGCATATCTGCCGTCGCGGGTGGGTGTGGCAGGCACGGCTGCCAGTGGGGTGCTGCAGGGCTGTAGTCATCTGGTTGTGTTGTGTTTTTCCAGATATTCCTGGCATATCTGCCGTCGCGAGTGGGTGTGGCAGGCACGGCTGCCAGTGGGGTGCTGCAGGGCTGTAGTCATCTGGTTATGTTGTGTTTTTCCAGATATTCCTGGCATACCTGCCGTCGCGAGTGGGTGTGGCAGGCACGACTGCCAGCGGGGTGCTGCAGGGCTGTAGTCATCTGGTTGTGTTGTGTTTTTCCAGATATTCCTGGCATATCTGCCGTCGCGGGTGGGTGTGGCAGGCACGGCTGCCAGTGGGGTGCTGCAGGGCTGTAGTCATCTGGTTGTGTTGTGTTTTTCCAGATATTCCTGGCATATCTGCCGTCGCGAGTGGGTGTGGCAGGCACGGCTGCCAGTGGGGTGCTGCAGGGCTGTAGTCATCTGGTTGTGTTGTGTTTTTCCAGATATTCCTGGCATATCTGCCGTTGCGGGTGGGTGTGGCAGGCACGGCTGCCAGCGGGGTGCTGCAGGGCTGTAGTCATCTGGTTGTGTTGTGTTTTTCCAGATATTCCTGGCATATCTGCCGTCGCGAGTGGGTGTGGCAGGCACGGCTGCCAGTGGGGTGCTGCAGGGCTGTAGTCATCTGGTTATGTTGTGTTTTTCCAGATATTCCTGGCATATCTGCCGTCGCGAGTGGGTGTGGCAGGCACGGCTGCCAGTGGGGTGCTGCAGGGCTGTAGTCATCTGGTTATGTTGTGTTTTTCCAGATATTCCTGGCATACCTGCCGTCGCGGGTGGGTGTGGCAGGGACGGCTGCCAGCGGGGTGCTGCAGGGTTTCCTGGAACAAGTCCTGGTCAGCACCGAGACACTCGACCTCTCGTACCCGCCCACCAGGGAGGCCATGCAGGTCTGACAACTGTTCACTGTCATATACTTTACACGTTTGAGGCGGCTTGGCAATCGCTCCCATACAGAACCCTATTGCCCTCCTGGTGGGTGTGATCGCTCCCAAGCTGCTTTGCGATACTATGTGAATTATTTTTAAAAACAAGATCTGGGCAAGAAATATGAAACATTGCACAGCACTGATCAATAGTAGGCTATGTTGTATTTAGCGACCATGTGGATTTCCCCTGGACAGTGCTGCTGTTACAGTAGGCGTGGCAGTTTCGATATCTTAAAATGGCGGTGAGGTACAGGAAAGATCTGCAAATGTGTTAATCATGTAAAATCAGTGGTAATAAATTATTTATTACAAATGTAAACATAGAACTGGTCTACTTGACTTAAAGAATGATTGTTGATTTAAATTTAAATTTAAATGAAGCCAACATGTTGTGATGTGCATGAAACCCGGCAGCACCACTTTGGTAGCGTAGCTTTACCAATTAATTATCCAATTATGAGTGTCAGGGTAATGTGGTTTCCACTAACAAGAACAACATGTAGCCTAATTTAGCTGAGCAAACCATGCTCTTTATTAGGCAATTCTATTTACTCCTAAAGTTCAACACATTTATGTACAACAAGACATTAATTTATCATTTATACAAGGCAAGTGAAATTTAATTTAACTCTGGCTGTGCGGCTAAACAAACATCCTCGAGGCAGAACGATCCGGCTAGTAAAAATTGAGCTCTTATAATTCTTTAAACTCAAAGTTACTCAGAAACAAACCCCTTTTAATTTTGGAACTAAACTCAAAATATGCAATAATTCACAAAGATACAAAATCCCCCTTCAATGTTAATTGCTAAACAATAATTTGTTAACCTCAAAAATGATCCTGAATGAAACTCTTTTAAATTCTCTCAACCAAACTCTCTTACTATTAAACTTGAAAAGTTGATTTCCCAAAACTTGACTGGGCCGAACCCCCTAAAACAATAAAGGTGGATACTCACCTGACCTCCCTGGGTCCAGGCACCGCTCTCCCCCTACTCAAGGAAGTTAGCCTATATGTGACCTCATTTCTACTGAGTGTAAAAACATTAAATGTATCTTAAAATACTTCAAGCATGCTTCTGACAACACCATGACTGGCTCCTTCCCCCGCACAGCTTTCTAATACAATATAATTACACCCCTGAGCTAATTACAACGTGTGTAATTAATAAAATTCTATTTACATCCCCCCTTCACAATGTCATTACGTTGCACATGCGATGATTAATGTTTTCTTTGTATTAAGTAGTGTCCTGCAAACCTGGACTTTGATAACCCGCAATTGCTCTGGATAGTTTGGAAAGCCTGCCAGAGCAGTAAAGTGAACTGGGTTTCAAGGTGCCAAGCACCATGGCATCGGCTGGAGCCTACAGAAAAGATATGGTTTTTCTAAAGTTTTGTTTTGACAGATGAGGTTTAAGTTTTTAATAAATAATTTTATAAGAATAAATAACGTAAACTATTTCTTGTGTTTACTCCTTTCCAGGTAATGCGGAATTTTCATAAACCCAAACTGTTCAGTCCACATTAGTCTGGGTTTGCAAGACTCTTGTAATTTGCTTTGTAGAAAAGGTGTATGACTGTTTCCAATATCACTATTTCTTATATGCGAGAATAAGTTGTGTGAAATTGAAATATAACTGTGTGTAGTGGTCCCTTAAATTACAATCCCAAAATGCAGTGTAAAGATGCACAATGTTTGTTACCTTAAGCAAACATAGAACTAAATTAAGATATAGGCAGTAAATAGAACAAAGGTTAGAGCCGGGCCAGCGTAACCCGTTTAAGGCCTAAAATATATATAAGTTTCAACCACCCATAAGTAAATCTCAAACTTACCCTTTTTAATAAATTTTTGAGGATCTTTAATCATATATTAAGATCTATTTATATTAATGCATTCAAGACTTCTATATAACTTACTCACAATTTGTTGCTTTTCAGATCCTAATGCGCTCCTACTTAAGTGATCTTCGAGTCAACAACAAAGGAAATGGCAGCAATCCCTTTCCTGGGAAACGGCCATTGTTTGTCAACATGTTGCCTCCGTTTACAACTCCTGAACACCCGAGTTTAATCAAGCTAGAGGTAAATATTTTATTTTTCATTATTCAAAGGACCTATCAAATAACTAAATTATTTTCTGAAGACATACCTTGTTGGCAAAAACATGCATCTCCTAAATTTAATTTCTTTATCTAATTAAATAAATATACCAAATTCATTTTGTTTAAACCTTATCGTGCTTCAATGAGTTAAAGTGTACTTTAACTATTTCATCATCTAATCTGATGCTGGGTCTCTCTTCACCCCCTCTCTCCATGCAATGTTGTCATTTATGGTAGCCTAATGTTTACCATGTGTAATGCAGTATGCAATGTAGGTGTATTTGGCAATAATGCATAAACTCTCATCAGGCAATTATTGTGCATTTCAATATGGCAAATAATCTATTAAACACCCATGGGGAGTTTAGCGTAGAAGTAGCTAAATAGCTGGTGAGATGTTTAACTAAAAAAATAATCATCCCATGTCATCAGACTGCATCATCCACAAGTGAAAATTAGCAATTCCTACTGACTTGTAGCTCGCAGCTCTTTAGAATTCTCAGTCAGTAGATCACAACCCCTTTCAATGCTATTTTCTAGTTTTTAGGTTTGATTATTGATTACAATGGTCATTTTAATCAGTTCCTTTCAGTCATAGGAGATTTCTTACTACCTAAAACATAGTGTAGTTTCAAATATGAAAAAACATAGTTAAAGGTCATATATTAAGAACATATGGAATAAATCTATGTCTTTAAAGAATTTCAAAGATATAGCAAGAACAGGTGACCTGCATGTTGAATTATATTATGTTCACCTTAAGGTCCATATTGTACCTTATGAGTCTGCAGTACTGGCCGCCTTGGATATTTATTCACATAAAACTAATGTTAAATTTCAAACATGCCTTTAATGTTGGTCGAAAAAGATTCATCTTTATATCATTTTAAAGGAAATTTTAATGCCTACAGCCTTCTGGCATCAAACGTTTTATATTATTGACTGTTTGATTAATAAACAACAAAATATTCTCAAAGTTTTTGTTTAGAAATGGACGTGGTTTTTCAGTAGTGTAATCTCGTAAATCTCCCTATTATCGTGATTTTATAGCCCGTTTTTTTAAACCTGATCCTTCTTAATGAGAGATGGTAGTGGGGGTTTTATCCTAGGTAATATCCCATTGGCTGGAGGCCCTTTTTTGTTGGTTTTTTGTTTTATTTTACTGTTGCATACCAGCAGGTAATTTTACATTACAACATAATGTATATTAGTTTTACAATATTATTGGTAGCAGTTGTTTTTTAATCAGTTTACTTTAGAACTGTTACTTTTTAACAAGGCATAGGTTTGGCTTGAAATATAATAACTGACCAGGAGTTACTGAAAGACAATATAACTTTTTTAAAACATTATTTAAGACAATCTGATGCTGGAACATGTTTGTCACGAGGTAAAATTTTTTGTTTACTGTTTAAATCTCTCCCCTACCCCAATATTCTCGAGAAAGATCAAGTTTAAAAAAACGACCTATAAATTCATAATCTCCTAGATATTAAAACTTTAATAAGATGATTCATTTTCAACCAATATTAAAGGCATAGCTTATGTTTGAAATTTAACATTAGCCTTATGGGAATAAAAATCCAAGGTGGCCAGTACTACAGACTATAAATGTCCATACCTGAACTTGCAGCAGGTTTGAGGTTAAGTTGCAACAGTATAATGCCAAACAGTGTTTGTGTCAAGTGTACAGTATTTTATTTGTGATACTGTTAATGTGAACTTTTTAATCTGTAAATATTTTCAAATTTAGTCTAATCAAGAGAAATAGAAATTAAAATGTAGCTGAAGCCTAACAACAAAAGGACTGGTGATAGTGTTCTAACACAGAAACCTAGGTCTCCATGAAAAAGACAATATTTTGGATCATAATTTAAGCTTAGAATGCAAAATTTTAAATGATGATTCACAGGATATCACCCCCATGAAACCATGCTTGTTGTCTACCTGTATTGTTTGATGTATGTGGCTGATACATCATAGTGGCTGATATGCAGTGGGTGGCTGGGGCCGGAGTGTCTATCGGAGCTGACACAGTACGTCAAGGAGGTGCTGCCCTCTTGTCTCAGACTGCTGGTGCTGGCTCAACCCTCCGAGAGGCTCCCACTGCTGATAATCAAGTGTTTGATGTATGTCGCCAGTGGCTGATATGCAGTGGGTGGCTGGGGCCGGAGGGTCTAATGGAGCTGACCCAGTACATCAAGGAGGTGCTGCCGTCTTGTCTCAGACTGCTGGTGCTGGCTCAACCCTCCGAGGGGCTCCCACTGCTGATAAACAAGTGTTTGATGTATGTCCTTAGTGGCTGATAAGCAGTGGGTGGCTGGGGCCGGAGGGTCTAATGGAGCTGACCCAGTACGTCAAGGAGGTGCTGCCCTCTTGCCTCAGTCTGCTGGTGCTGGCTCAACCCTCCGAGGGGCTCCCACTGCTGATAAACAAGTGTTTGATGTATGTTGCTAGTGGCTGATAAGCAGTGGGTGGCTGGGGCCGGAGGGTCTAATGGAGCTGACCCAGTACGTCAAGGAGGTGCTGCCGTCTTGTCTCAGTCTGCTGGTGCTGGCTCAACCCTCCGAGGGGCTCCCACTGCTGATAAACAAGTGTTTGATGTATGTCCTTAGTGGCTGATAAGCAGTGGGTGGCTGGGGCCGGAGTGTCTATCGGAGTTAACCCAGTACGTCAAGGAGGTGCTGCCCTCTTGCCTCAGTCTGCTGGTGCTGGCTCAACCCTCCGAGGGGCTCCCACTGCTGATAAACAAGTGTTTGATGTATGTTGCTAGTGGCTGATAAGCAGTGGGTGGCTGGGGCCGGAGGGTCTATCAGAGCTGACCCAGTACGTCAAGGAGGTGCTGCCCTCTTGCCTCAGTCTGCTGGTGCTGGCTCAACCCTCCAAGGCGCTCCCACTGCTGATAAACAAGTGTTTGATGTATGTCGCTAGTGGCTGATAAGCAGTGGGTGGCTGGGGCCGGAGTGTCTATCGGAGCTGACCCAGTACGTCAAGGAGGTGCTGCCCTCTTGTCTCAGTCTGCTGGTGCTGGCTCAACCCTCCCAAGGCGCTCCCACTGCTGATAAACAAGTGTTTGATGTATGTCGCTAGTGGCTGATAAGCAGTGGGTGGCTGGGGCCGGAGGGTCTAATGGAGCTGACCCAGTACGTCAAGGAGGTGCTGCCCTCTTGTCTCAGTCTGCTGGTGCTGGCTCAACCCTCCAAGGCGCTCCCACTGGTGATAAACAAGTGTTTGATGTATGTCGCCAGGGGCTGATAAGCAGTGGGTGGCTGGGGCCGGAGTGTCTATCGGAGCTGACCCAGTACGTCAAGGAGGTGCTGCCCTCTTGTCTCAGTCTGCTGGTGCTGGCTCAACCCTCCGAGGGGCTCCCACTGCTGATAAACAAGTGTTTGATGTATGTTGCTAGTGGCTGATAAGCAGTGGGTGGCTGGGGCCGGAGGGTCTATCAGAGCTGACCCAGTACGTCAAGGAGGTGCTGCCCTCTTGCCTCAGTCTGCTGGTGCTGGCTCAACCCTCCAAGGCGCTCCCACTGCTGATAAACAAGTGTTTGATGTATGTCGCTAGTGGCTGATAAGCAGTGGGTGGCTGGGGCCGGAGTGTCTATCGGAGCTGACCCAGTACGTCAAGGAGGTGCTGCCCTCTTGTCTCAGTCTGCTGGTGCTGGCTCAACCCTCCAAGGTGCTCCCACTGCTGATAAACAAGTGTTTGATGTATGTCGCCAGGGGCTGATAAGCAGTGGGTGGCTGGGGCCGGAGTGTCTATCGGAGCTGACCCAGTACGTCAAGGAGGTGCTGCCCTCTTGTCTCAGTCTGCTGGTGCTGGCTCAACCCTCCGAGGGGCTCCCACTGCTGATAAACAAGTGTTTGATGTATGTTGCTAGTGGCTGATAAGCAGTGGGTGGCTGGGGCCGGAGTGTCTATCGGAGCTGACCCAGTACGTCAAGGAGGTGCTGCCGTCTTGTCTCAGTCTGCTGGTGCTGGCTCAACCCTCCGAGGGGCTCCCACTGCTGATAAACAAGTGTTTGATGTATGTTGCTAGTGGCTGATAAGCAGTGGGTGGCTGGGGCCGGAGTGTCTATCAGAGCTGACCCAGTACGTCAAGGAGGTGCTGCCGTCTTGTCTCAGTCTGCTGGTGCTGGCTCAACCCTCCGAGGGGCTCCCACTGCTGATAAACAAGTGTTTGATGTTTGTTGCTAGTGGCTGATAAGCAGTGGGTGGCTGGGGCCGGAGTGTCTATCAGAGCTGACCCAGTACGTCAAGGAGGTGCTGCCCTCTTGCCTCAGTCTGCTGGTGCTGGCTCAACCCTCCGAGGGGCTCCCACTGCTGATAAACAAGTGTTTGATGTTTGTTGCTAGTGGCTGATAAGCAGTGGGTGGCTGGGGCCGGAGTGTCTATCAGAGCTGACCCAGTACGTCAAGGAGGTGCTGCCCTCTTGCCTCAGTCTGCTGGTGCTTGCTCAACCCTCCGAGGGGCTCCCACTGCTGATAAACAAGTGCCCGCAGGCCATTCCACAGTATACAAAGGTACGGTATTGGCTTAATTTATTGATTGAGATTTTGGAAGTTATGCCTACTATGAGCTACTAATCTCATTTTAGAGCTTTCAAAACTGGCTTTGTTAGTTACACACTTTTATTATTCAATACAAGCATTTAGTTTAGAGTTCATTAAGTTTTCCTGACAATCAAAGGCTTTATTGACAAAGAGAGATTGAATGGAAATTTCTTCGTTTAGCTAAAACTGTCATCGTCTTATTCATTTAATTACTTTACAGGTGGGAGGAATCAGCTGTTAAAATTCTGTTAGTTGAGCACAATTATTAGCCACTGAAATTTGATGAATAACATTTGAAGTACCAGGTTAACCAAGCCTTTGCTAGTTGGTTTTAATTCACTTTTGTTATAGTGTCATGGTAATCAAGCTATTAAATCTACACCAGAGTCTTCACAGATAACAGCTGTTAAAAAACTGCTTAAAATTAATGTTCCTTTATTTTTGTTTACTTTTAGTTGTTATTTCGTTATCAAAATAGCAACCCATAAGAAAAATGTTAAAAATTACGATTTTTAAACGTAAATCTACGTAAACGTAGATTTTTCCTGCGATTGAGGCTGTTTCTAATCTTATTTTTGGGCCAAAACACACTTAAAGGCAAAGTTTAAGCAAAATCTATCCGCTAGATTTCAAGATCGTGGAACACACATCCCTTCAGACATTGCTTGTATTATATTATAGGATTAATATTGATTCATGTAGGAAAAAGTATGTAAAAGGGAAGAGAATTCACAGAGAGAAAATATTACATGAGGGAAATTGAGTGGGAAAAAGCTTAATTGACGTAAACTAAAAATCACTCATTTTATTATAACACATAAACCCCATTATAACACATAAGTACAGCCTTTATTAGCTAAAAATATCTGATAAATCTATGGTATTTTATTTTAGTTTATTTGGTACCAAACTTTGGAATTAAACTCAATATTGCTGCAGATTATCGCCTCACTAAAAATTTATGCATTTCATTTTAAGTTTATACTTGTGTTTTATTAATTTTTTTTAGGACCGCTTGAAAAATGAAGCAGAACTTAAAGAGTTAATTTCTCTACTAGAACAAAAGGTAGAGGAAGACACCACAGGAACATATGAGCCAATTTTGAAAGGTAATTCATAGTCCATAAAAATACAGCATATTGTTTATTGTGTACCATTCAAAATTTGTTTAGCAGCAATAAAATAATTACTTTTCACATTTCATGTTTCAGTCATGAAATATAAATTTTAACAATTGTGATTTAGCCAATCTATTTGCTATTTCGATCCTGGTCATCAGTTACATATTTTACAATTTGTCATCATCATAAGCTAAACAACTCTGTCCATTAACAAGGTTAGAACAATGTGATGAGTTAATTTTTTTGTGTGCATTTGCACTAGTGGTATTTCTATTCTTTTTTAGAAAACAGGCCAAAGCCTGGTCTCGGTACTATCTCACATGAGGTATGCCTCTTGTTTAATGTGCAAAACTTCTGGAAGAATTTCACTAAAGTATTTTCTCATATTCCCGTTTGGTGTCGTATGGTTTCAGAAGTTCTGGACTACCTGAGCAACAACGTGGCCCCGGAGGTGCTGTGGAGGGTTCTGCCGGGTGGAAGTTCTGGGCGACATAAGTACAAGAGCCACCTGGCAACGTGCCAGAAGATAGCCCATGCTAACCACATACGCTCCGTCATCATCGCCACTGCCCGCCAGCTCATCGCCACGCTTAACCTGTAAACCTATCTCTCGTGACTTAGTCGGTACCTATTGTGAATGGGTTTTTATGGTCATATCAAACATCAGCTGTTAGGGGCTGTTGAATACGTTGAGAATTGACTGATTAGAAAAATGGAAGTTTTTGAGGCATTAAACTGGTAGACTGGATACCTGCATAACAATCTTACCATTATAGTGTTTATTTAGCTTTGTTTGCAGTTAGGCATAAACACATTTGTAAAACCTTTTATTTGATATTAGTTTTGATGGGGTACATAGAGGGACAGTTGCTTCCCAGTTATCACAAACAAATCAAATACCATTAGTGCTAGTATTTATAAAAACACAAATAAAGCCAGGGAATTGTTGGCTGTATTTGCTATAGGAGGGAGAAATTCCCAATACAGCCTATTAAGTTAAATTGAATTATTAAGTTAAAATAATTTTATACCTGTAATTATTAGTCCCAATTGAACTTTAAAATCCCCAAGGGAAAAACTGGTTGTTAAAATAGCCTCAAACCACCGCTGGGATTGTGGGACACAGATTCCATTTTACACGTACCTTATTAGGATGTAATGCACAAAAATCTATGGTATTGAAAACAAGAATTGCAAAAATTTAGCAATACTAACATCTAATAGTATTAAATGTTAATTTAATATTTAATTATACTAACATTTCGTACCTATGAGTATAAAAAAATACTAATGTATCTGATTCAGAATTAAAAATTTCTGATAATATCCGCAAGGCATTAATTTTTATATTCTGTGGGCAAGAGAGTAGTAGAGTATTGGTTATAGTACACTTTGTAGGAAAAGTGTTCACAGTATTTTTTTATCTCTGGCACCTAAATCTTTTATATTTTTCCTCAGTGTTTTTTTTAGTTTTGTATTTACTTTAGTTTTGTTTCATTTAATTGCCTTATGTGCGTTAGCTTAAAAGTTTTATTCAGTCTAGCAAAATTTATTATTTTTAAAGTTAGATATTTTAACATATTTTTACATTGTTTCATAGTTACGTTCTGTGATAGTTATACTACTTAAAACATTGCTGCCTTAAGCTTTAATTGTTAATATATGTCAGTTATTGTAAGATAAGGGTTGAAAACCTTCTAATTTAATATAATTTTACTTGCACTTTCACTTATATTACATTTATGGAACAAACAGTTAAAAATATAAACAGAAGATTTAATTTCTTGTTACCATGTTTAATACTTTGATCGCCAAATGTGTTAATTATTTAATCTTAAATATCTGTTATCAACTTGTTGAATATGTTTAAAAATACCTATTATCAAGAATAATCCAATTTTGTTGTTGAAACTTTATGAATCATCCTATTTTTGTTTTTTACATTTAAAAATAAACCAGTGTTTGATGTTATTATTTTTTAAAGTTTTAATTGTATATTATTAATGTTGATGAAAATAGAGGTGTATATATATAAAATAATTTTTATGTAAGTAAATTATAAAAATGCAATATAGTAGATTCTCGGTTAGCCTGCATTTATCAAATTGTTTGTATTAGCCAGCATGCAAACATGACACAGCATGTAAAAAAATGTCCAACAATATAAAATCACTGAGAATCTACTGTATGACATATTTGACACGTATTTTGTTCATAACAGATTTTAGTTAAGATTTTTGTTTTTAACTGTCACGTTAGTATAGAAATCACAAACTAGTCAAAACAAATATGTATTTTTAAGAGGCACACATAAATTACAATGGCATATTGTTTGCATGCCCTGGCCCTAGTTGAAACCTTAACCTTTACTTGTCCCATTATCACACTTATTATCACAGCACTAGGGGTTCCTGTGCAGCACAATGCATCTCATTGATCAGCCTGGGTTGGTGTCTCAGTGGTCCAATTGTTTATGTGTTCTGATTCTGACATACTGTGTTCTTCTGTAATTCTATATTTTACTATCACCACTTATTTTAGTTTACACTTCAGTAAATAACTATTCCACCTGTTAATCTTATGAGCAAAATTCCATTTTAATTGCCGTCCAAAGAATTACTTATTTAAAATCTAAAACCTTATTTCAAACTATGAAACTAATTTTTGACACCCTAAAGGTAAAAATTATCCAAGAAATAAAGGGGAGTTGCGTTCACAAAAAAACAGCATCACATAGCAAAATGTTAAATTAATAAAATTCTTATATAAGGAAGACAGCCCTTGTTATAAGGCTTGATAATAGATTGTTAATACATATAATTGTTAATACATCAATCTTTGGTTTAAGTAAACTTTTTTTTATATAATGTAAATTACTTATTTGTAATACAGTTGACTCCTGATAACTCAAATAGGTATTCGATAAGTTATCTCAAATTATTTTTTATCCTCTTAAAATCCTTTCTAAATAAAAAAAGAAACCATATGTAACTCGAATAAATTTTATTGTTATATTTTACATGTCAAAGAGATGCAAAACTTACCTCTATAACTAAAAAATTCAGTGGATAGACCGAATTTGACTTTGCCCTTTATATCCACAAGTAGAATTTTACCTCCACTAGTGTACTTGTTGCTCTAAATCAAGCAATTTAGTTTTGATATTTTTCACGGTTTACACTATTTTAATGTAGTACGTTAACCAGTATTTCCTCTATGGTTTAACATGACCTCATTGGTATGGAAAAATGTTTGCTTTTGCTGGTGTACTGTGTTTACTCGTTGAAGCTGTTGAACTTGATAATCCTTTATATTCTGACCAATATTAATTAAATGGGAAAGTGGACTTGTATGACCAGTCCGGATGATATTTACCAACTTACTTTAGAAACAAATTAATGCCGAGTTCTATCCAATGACACACAAATTATTAAAATGGGTTGAAAACTGTAAGAGTTCCTTGTACAAAAAACCATGTCGCCTATTGAATATGTATATCTTGAAGTTTTCCCTAAGAACCTCTGTAAGTGGAACCCCTGTCACATGTGTCACCACGAGTTGGTGAGTCATCTGGTACAATGTGTTTGTCCGTTGTCGTAATATACATTTACCTCTGTAAGTTTAATTAATTTAACAAGTATTACCTCTCTTACTGTAACCATCAATAAGTCAAACTATGGGTAGCTCAAAGAAAACTGTAGTCCCATGAAATTTGAGTTAGAAAGAGTCAACTGTAGCTCCTTTTTAAAATCTGTAACCTGTATATCCTTTATCCAATCTGTTCAAATTTTTTTAAACCGGTAATTTATGTGTGCCCTTTTATGAAATGCTTTTAGATTGTATGATATTATGTTTAACACTTGTTTTTCATTTTATATTCTATACAAATTAAAATTTAACAAATTAAAGGTTTTAAAAATTTGTTTTGTTTTTTGGTTTAAATTAAAACCTTTGGATTATGCTTGTAGTGAGATGAGTTGAGAGGTCCTCCTAAATTTCAAATTTCACTCAGATGGTCAATGCAGAATAATACACAACAAAAGGTATTTCAAATTAATGAAATAATGGTTTAAACCAGTGTTTGATGGCCTTTAATGTATATGTTTCTGATTCTCATTGTCAGCAATGATTCACCAACATCAGTCAGGAATGGGCTATCAACATCCAGTATACTGGTGATCACAGTGATGAAGCCCAGAATTTCAACACAAAGGGGACTGCAACTGTTGTTCTCAACATAAAGATTGGCTAGAAAAAAAATGTTTAAAATGCAACTTTAATATAATACCTACGTTTAAAAAGTTAAAATTTATAGAAACTGAGCAAGGTGAAATTGCAACTTCACCTTCCTTAGGAGAAGGTGTCGTGTGTTACTGACTCAAGGTATCCCCGCTGACAATGTCAGCCAGTTAAAAGGCCATTCAATGAAGTAGTTGTATGCTGTGTTGCTGCTAAAAGTATCATAAATTTCCAAAACTAAATGCTCAGTTTTTAACCATGAAAACATGGGGTAAACTTATCCATTACTCTGCCTTTTCAGAATTTTAATATTAAATCATTTTGAATTGCAGGATGTTCTTGAATATTGTCTAATTTTAGTTAAGAGTTTTTTTAGATTTAATAAAACTAACTAGGAAGTTTATTAGAGCAACCCTTATTGGAGCATTTGTGTTGATTATTGACATTGAAATAAACATAACTTCCCCATTAATTGAAACCACATTTTTTATTTCACTTAAGGTATAAAATTAATATTGTTGAAATTAGTAAAAACTTGGACACAGCTTAGTTTCAATCTAACAGTTAATAAATCTTAAATGTTGATATCAGCCTTAAAGTGAACTAGAATGAAAAAAATAAAACAAGTGATAAAAGAAAACTTAAAACAGTCTCTAGTACAAGAAGACTATTTAAACCTAGTTTTTCCCAAAAAAAAAACTGTGGTTTTGAGTGGTTTGGATGTTTTAATTAATGTGTTGCCAAACTAATCAGAGCCCAGAGAACAATCATTCATTTTAATTGAATCTGAAAGCATTTGGCCACTTGATGAACTCTGGATAATTTATCACATCCGACTCACGATTAATAACTGACAAAAACTTTGATCATGTTGCAATGAATTGTTTGCAATAGAAAAACTCCGATTTTCAGAAAAAATCTTAGGAGTAATGTATTTTGCAAAAAGTAGCCAATGAATAGGTAATCCAGGTTTATAAACTGCACAAAATATACTATATTTTTCTATAATTAATTTACAGTTGATGTGAAAGTGAAAGCCATAATAAAAACAAAAGGATACCTAATAAAAACCTGAGGTGTCTTTAGTTACCTCACCTAATGAAACACTGATAGTGTTGTATCAGTGTATACTGATAAATACACATATACATATATTTTACCTTTATAAGTTGAAGTAATGAAAAAATTGCCTCTGTAGCTCTGTAACTTGAAGTTCAGTACATACATAAGGTGAATTCAATTTGCATCCTCCAAAAGTCGAAGTTTACCTATATACCTTGAATTTTTCTCTGTGGACAAAACAAAGTAAGTCGAAACACAGGAGCACTGGTCTTATCTAGTTGGAGACACCTGTGGTCTAGTGCCTGTCTGTTGTCACTGTACTGTACTATACGTTACACCTGTGAGCGAATTTGATAAAAATACCTCTGTAACTCTTAACTATTCCTGAGTAGACCTATACAGGGCAAGGGCGGTCCTAGCCGTACATTTTAGGGGGGGTCACGGTTAAAAATGTTTTTTTTTATTGAACCAAAGCCAAGTCCTATAAACCAAAAACTCAGATCCATATTTAATATCTTCAGATGTAAAATTACTCCAGGGTAAAATTAGTAGAAACAAATAGTAGGTACATTAGTTGTTTCTATAGGGGATCCCAGTTTAATCTAATTTTGTGTGTGAACCCCAAAATTATTGAACCCCAAAATTATGATTGGTCAGTTTTTACCGGCGGGAAAATATTTGAATATGATTCACTCCGCCAGTGTAGTTTATAGTGAAGGTATATTCGGGTGAATATGTTATAATACAAATATAGAAGGCGATTACAGTGTTCATAATATCGAGTGAAGATGTTATAATAGTGTTTTATATGCCGCAATGCCGTTTATAGGGTACAATGAGGTTAACTATATATAGAGTGCTACACAGAGAGCGAAAATTGTCCACTGTTGATTGGTGCCATTTTACCCACGATTACCGCCGTTTCCTAGGTAACCAGTCCTTTGTTTACACATTCCCATCTGTTATTTGCCATATTACCCACACCTTTCTGACGCTTATATGGTATCCAATCTCAATAGCCTGTTCACAGACCATCAAATCAAATTGGTTTTAAAACATACAACAAATAATCATCATTTAAAAGTATAATCTGTAATTTTTTAAGCTGCTTGTGACAAACCAGAATAGCTAAAATTGCTAACCAAGGAAACACATGTAAAGTGTGGGATGCTTGCCAAGGAAACGGCGGGAATCGTGGGTAAAATGGTGGGTAAAACCAGTCACGGACAAAATACCCCCGTCGCAGCAGACCTGCGTACTCAGCGAATTTCCAATGGAATTTTGGTATATTTTCTATTACCACATAAAATCCATGGGGATGAGAGTATGTAGGTTTGCCGCCATATGGGTTTTGTTGGTAAATATAAGTTAAACCCTACCTAGTGATTGTACATACCAAATTTTATAAGGCTATGGTGTTCTTTTTATTTTCCCCATAAACCCTATAGGGGTGAGTACGTAGGTTTGCCGCCAAATGGGTTTTCTAAGCAAATATAAGTTAAACGCTTCCTAATGAATGTACATACCAAATTTTATCAAGATATGTCAATAAATAAGCAAGTTAGAAGGTTTTGTTGATTTCCCATAAGAATAACATGAAAAACATACTTTTTGGATTTTCTCCATAACCATTTAAGCTGGGTAAAAAATTCAAAATACTAGATTGTTTGTTTTTTTAAGCTCTTTTAAATGGTTTAAGTTAAAATTGTTGAATTTTCTAAATAAAAGTAAAAAAGCCAAAAACCCATTTTTAACCCTTTTGAAACCCCATAAAACCCTGTTCCCATGGTCCGATCATTCTGGTTCGCGAACTCAACCTAGTAGACGCTGGCTTACATCCCTGTACCAAATTTCATCAAAATCGGAGGTTCCGTTCAAAAGTTATCGTGTTAACGGACACATAGATATATATATATATAGATATATATATATATATATATATATATATATATATAGATATATATATATATATATATATATATACATATATATCAAATTGAACGAACGGTGTTTTTGGCTTCTAGGGACCTCAAAACGAAAAAGTATCATGGTCCCGGGCTTAGGTCTTACCGTGACTACTACCGTAATAGCGTATTCCCTATAGGGAAATTCGCTAAAATTAACATATTTAGCACTCTTTATAAAGTTAACCTTGTTGATAGGGTACTGTACGTAATATCGGATGAAGAAGTAGTTATAGTTAGATTCTTGTATTTGTTTTAATATAAGGGTATAGATTATTACGCTTTTTATGAAAGTTGACCAAAAGTCAAATGTGGTGGTGTAAATTGTTTCGTCAACAAGTCCTGGACACTCTTATTGGCGGGTGCTGCGATCAGCTTTTACATTGAAAAGGGGAGTTTTTAAATGGAACAGCTGATCGAGGCAGCCGCCAATAAGCCTGTCCAGGACTATAGCATGAACCCTTCTTTTTTACATGCAATCTGGAGTTATAGTCAATGTGAAATGTGGTGGCGTCAATTGTTTCGTCAACTAACGTGAACTATTTTTAGGATGCAACCTGGAGTCATAGTCAATGTCAAATTAATGTGGCGTCGTAAATTGTGTTCGTCAACTAGCGTGAACCCTTTTTTAACATGCAACCTAAAGTTATAGTCAATGTCAAATGTGGCGGCGTCAATTTGTTTCGTCAACAAACGTGAAACTTAAAATGCGTTTCCTTTTGTAACATATGCAACTTGGAGTTATGGTCAAAGTCAAATTAATGTGCCGTCGTTTCGTCAACTAACGTGAACCCTTTTTTAAACATACAACCTAGAGTTATAGTCAATGTCAAATGTGGCGACGTCAATTGTTTTGTCAACTAGCACATGAACTCTTCTCGACTTTTAACCTGAAGTTATAGTCAACAGATTGTTATACGATCACGACCTAAGAGAAGCGTAAATATTTACGTCAGTCCAGTCGCCACGCTTATAAAATGAGATTGGTTTAAAGGTTTTGAATTAAACTTAAGGTTCCTCTTGTTATTTTTCGTACAATAAATTATCAGAAGCAAAAATGTATATTTGCAAAAGAAGCTTATTACAATCCATAAATATTCAATATTTTGGGGGGGGTCATGACCCCCCTGACCCCCCCTCTGGGACCGCCCTTGATACAGGGTAAGTTTTTAATGCCCCCCCTCAATTTTTTCCTCATTTCTTAAGATATTGACTCCCAAACACCACCAAACATCATTGATTAGTTTTTACTTTTTTTATGTGGTTCACTTTTTTGGCCGCCATCTTGAATCCGCCATATTGGAATGAACTTAAATTTTTTAAATTTAAGGGTATGGTTGTGACCCTTCATTTCAAAGTGATTTTTTGCGTAGAACAAGATGCCGCAATCCGTTTTTTATTATCTGTTTTTGTTCTTGAGATATAAACAGTTTTGTAATACAAAATTGCAAAATAAAAAATTAAAAAAATCTCTCGTTTTATCCAACTTGTTAACAAAGAATATCGACTTTTTATCACCAGATATCCCATAGAAAAAAATACTTCATATTTGTGGGACTTAAATTTTTGGCCGCCATCTTGGATCCGCCATCTTGGAATGAACTTAAAATTTTTAAATGTAAATGTAAGGTTGTGACCCATAATTTAAAAGTAATTTTTTGCGTTTAGTACGGTACAGCATTCCGTTTTTAATTATCTGTCTTTGTTCTCAAAATACTAGCGATTTTGTCAACAAATTTTTCAAATTCGCTAATATTGTGAGAACGAAAACAGATAACTAAAAACAGATTGCAGCATCGTACTCAACGCAAAAAATAACTTTAAAATGATGGGTCACAACCCTACCTTTGCATTAAAAAAATTTAAGTTCATTCCAAGATGGCGGATTCATGATGGTGGCCAGACATTTAAGTCCCATCAATATGAAGTACTTTTTATATTTTGGGATATCTGGTGATAAAAAGTCGATATTCTTTGTTAAAAAGTTGGATAAAACGAGAGATTTTTGAACTTTTATATTGAAGTTTAGTATTACAAAACTGGTTGTATCTCGAGAACGAAAACAGATAATGAAAAACGGATTACAGCATCTTGTTCTACGCAAAAAAATCACTTTGAAATGATGGGTCATAACCCCACCTTTCATTTAAAAAAATTTAAGTTCATTCCGCCAATATGGCGGATTCAAGATGGCGGCCAAAAAAGTGAACCACATCAAAAAAAGTATAAGCTAATTAATGATGTTTGGTGGTTTTTGGGAGTCAATATCTTAAGGGGGGACATTAAAAACTCACCCTGTATGTAATTCAAAGCAAAAATCCTGGTCCCATGATTTTTTAGTTAGCGAGAGTCAAACGTATTAAATGATAGAATATTGTACCCTAACTAGGGCACGGAACTTTGCTCAAATTTTTAAGTTTAGAGATTTGACTGAGCAAAGTGAAGCAGGTCGAAATTTCACCACATGTGGCAATAGTATTACTTCAAAAATTGTAAAATTTTTCGTTACAAATATCTCAAATTTCAACAAAACTAATAATCAAATTAATTTTACCTAATGGTTGTTACGATAAAGATGCGATGAAAAAATAAAATTTCTACAAGTCTTAAATAAAACTATTATAAGGTTTGACTTGAATATATTTGAAAACGTGCCTTGTAAATGACTATGGAAAAAGATTGTTAAATTTGCAATGTACGAACAAAATATTTATTATTAGGATACTGGATTATTAGTTTTATTTGTTATATATCATTTTCCCAAACAATTCCATTGTATTTTGGATTCGGACCAATACATGATTTAAGCTTCAAAAAAGCAAAATTATTAATAAACCCCTAACAAGAACCATTGAACATGCATGAAAATATAGTAAATGAACTGTTGGATCAGTGAATACTCAAGACAATGGTAGTTAATACTGTAGTTAGTTTTAATTGTACACACTTTCTCTACGTTTACTCTTTCTTAAATTTTCTTAAATTCAGACGTTTATGAACAATTTTTTTTTTTTTTTTTTTTTTTTTTTTTGAGGGAGAGGCGGAAAAATGCATTATGCACACAGGTGGCCAGCTTGTAGTGTGGGGCTCCCCTAGAAACGGGTTTACCCACTAAAAAACCTCCTCTACTCTTTAGGAATCTAACCTGGAATTGTTTGTCACATTACGTCAGGCTAGGCCTGAATTTGGCTCACGCCCGTGGGGCTCGCTCCTTATCCAGCCGCTCGATCAAGGGATCTGGGCCAATCCGCGGTCCAGATCGGTTTTCTTTTCCAGGAGGATGCCCCGGACGAACTGTGACAAACAATCCCAGTTGCCCTCATCCTCCATAATCTTTCGGCAGACCATGTCCACCGAAAAAAACACCGAGTTTTCTTGTGGCCTCCAGGCGGGGCCTTTCCCAACGCGAACAGCGGAAGAAGGTGTGTTCCGCGTCATCGGGAACGCCCGGGCAGTAGATGCAATCCGGTGAACCGGTCTTGCCCATCCGCTTCAGGTACGACTTGAAATAGCCGTGACCTGTCAGGAACTGCGTGAGGAAGTAGTCCACCTCGCCATGCCGCATTTCTACCCATGGTTGGACCTGCTCGATGAGTCGCGCAGTCCATCGTCCTCGGGTGTCGTGCTCCCAGCTGTGTTGCCACTGCTGGAAGGTTCGGGAGCGCTCTTCTGTTCTTGCCGTGTCCTTGCCGATCTCACCTTGTCTCTGATAAATTGCTTTCCTCTCCCCTGCCAAGAGCTTGACAGGGATGACTCCGGCGACCACCAGGACGGCAGGCTCGGACACTGTCCGGTAGGCGGAACACACCCGGAGCGCAGCTTGACGCTGAACCCGGGCGAGTCGCAACCTGTAGCACTCCTTATCTAGAGCGCCTGCCCACACCTCTGCCCCGTAAAGAAGCACGGACTGGACCGCGGACATCAACAGACGTCTTCTGATGGATCGGGGACCCCCGACATTGGCCATCAGCCTACTAAGGTAAGTGACTACCTTAGCGGCCTTGTCCGCCGTACGGAAGATCTGATCCCTCCAGCTTAACTTGGTGTCCACCATAACTCCAAGGTATTTGGCGGCACGAGTTGATGTGACCACCTCCCTTCCCACTCGGAGTGGGACGACGGTGTCGATTCCTCTTCGTGAGAATCACGATCTCCGTCTTACTGAGAGCAAGCGAGAGACCGTGATCTGACATCCAGGTGTTTACCACACAACAACAATTAGAACAAATTATGGACAAATTAGAAGCGATAAAAGATAACAGTAATAGTATTTATGCAATAACGGTAATCCTGGGTTATTGAATAACACTAATAAAGTATTCAAAACTGAGTACTAGGCTAAATATCTTTGATACAAGGTATTGACAGGAGGAATTAAAAGCCAATACAAAAACATAATTTAAGTTTGACCCAGTTGATGGTGCTGGAGAAAAATTAAAAGTATATTGTGATTAGTCCAAACAAATAATTTTTTTTTAATTCATGTGTTTAATAAAACCCACAATAATTATTAGTGTAAAATTTCTACAGTTCCAATAATTATTGTATGAAAAATTTAAATTTTATTGTTTTAGTAAATGAGTTGACTAAAGTAAAAACAAGTTGAATAAAGTACTCTGGAAAAAGACAACCGTTTCCAGCGGAGTTATTTGAATTGTGTTTCCCTGTTATTGTTTGCCAATTGCTGTTGACGCAGTTGTGATTGCGTATTGAGTTCTTCAGGCTATTCTTTTTTAGCCACCGAATTTGTTTCTTCTCTTTCTCTACATGTTTTATAAACACAAAATCAAATATTTAACATCAAAATATTTATACTGCACATAAATTATTTAATGTAGCCTATAATTTTTTCTACAAGTATTATTATTTGTAACCTAATAAATATAGACATTTTAAATTAACTTGAGGCTTTATAGTCCAGGCGCTAAACATGTTGAGCATTCACTGAAAGTCTAACGAAATTTCAGAGGGCACAACACGGGGGAAGTCCCCTAGAGAAAGTCGTAGAGGATACAGTATTGGCCTATGTCATGTTATGTATAATTTTAAAGGTCTTTGGATTTAGATCAAAATTATATAAACCAGATCTCATAAAGTTAAACATAACTCGAGTTATTGCGTTTTGAAATTTCGGTAAAATGCTGTTATGCAAAGTTTGACTGCCTACCATTTCTTACTTGAATGGTCATTTAAAGTCGACTTTACGGTATAAATCTGTTAAACAAGATCCTAAAGCTTACGTTGAGTATTTTATTAGAATTTTCATAAGCTGCCTAAATCTTACTGAAAATCATAATGTAATCATATTTCAGACATCAATCAAAGACGGCAAATGGAGACTTGAAAGGACATCTTTAACTTAATTTTAGGGTTTTGTTTAGCTTTAAAAGCAATAGATAAATGGAATACAAATATAATTGAAAAACAATGTCACCAACCCGACCTCAAATAATGAACGTTCGAGCCAGAAATGACGGGCAGTCAAACTTTGGATAAAAACATATTACGGAAATTTCAAAATGCAGTAACTCGTGTTAAATTTCACCTTTGAGATTGGGTTTGTGGTGTTTTGATCTACATTTAAAACCCCTTAATTATATAGGCCAATACACTTTCATCTACGACTTTCTCTAGGGTGCGTCCCCCATATGTTTTGCCCACTTTGGAAATGTACAACATAGATTTTTTACATAAATGTCCCTCAACAATAATAAAAAATCTAATTTTGTTAGACTTCAGTGCATGGTCAACCTATTTAGCGCCTGGACTATAAATATAACAAGATAAATCAACTGTCATCTGCAGTAAATATCATTGACAAAAGGTGTAATGTAAGTTGTATCATGTACATATACATAAACATGTAACTTATATACACAGTAAATCTACCAAAATCTATAACTTTTTAAAAATATGATAGGTCAAGTTTTAAGTTATTCATTTTTAACACGACTGTGTCGGTGTTTCGCTACTATGACGCAATTGCAATCCGTGTATTCTTTGCCGATTACGTTTAGTCGGTATGTTCATCACGTGCTGGCTAAGTGCGTTCTATTATTTACACTTTGACCAGTGATTTGCCAAGATTGAGTCTGATTTTCGTCAAACTCTGCCAATGGTAGTTGCTGGTATATATATTTCGTATGGCTAATTTAGCTAGCCACCAGGTTTTAAGAACAGGAAAATAAATTCTGCGGTGCAGAGCACCTGAGTCAGTATATGTAAAATGATAAACAATAAAATAAAAATTAGCTCTCTCTTTATAGAGCTAATTTTTTAATCGGCCCAGGAAAGGGCCATTGCATTTTGTCTGGCAGGTGGCATAGCTGAGGGATCACGGGCGTGATGGTTCAGCTGCCAAAGTTGTTGTTGGTTTAGTACCCGGGGAGTACGTGCAGCTTTAATGGAATGCTGCGGACCCGAACAACATCACACCCCCCCCCCCCCCCAGTTGTTGGTAGGCCTACAGGTTTGTTTATCACAAAAATTGGGAAGCCCTAATCCCTCTTTCGTTTATATAGTGATAATATTTTTTTTAAACAGTGTTTCAATGTTTACTACGGATAGACAGAGCGGACATGGCAAATTAGCGTGCCCAAATATTAAACAGAACAAAAGAACAACATAAAATTGTTTTAAATAATTTTGTTAATTAGTAAAATATATGAATAGTGTTATCTGATGACCAAGTAAAATCATTTTACATTAAATCATTCATTTTAACAGCATCTCGGTTGTGGAATGCTTTGCCAGCTGATCTAAGAAATATTGACAGTCGTGCTCGTTTTGGGGCATCGTTGAAGTGGTTGCTTTCGGTTGATTCGTGGGGGATATAGCAAAATTAAAATTACACAAAAACTATTTAATATACTTTTAAACTAAAATTATTCCTGAGATAAATTGTTTGGTATATATAAAATTGTATTTAAAAATTAAAGTTTGAAAGGGTAACTGTTTGAAACTAAATTCTGTTGTATTTTTGTCAAAAATTTCATTAGTCATATTATGTCTTTTATATTTTAATATTTCCTTAGATTGTAATTTGTTTTACTCAAGTTACCAAATTCTTGTATGTTAAACTGAGGTTGAGTGGTATAGAGGACTATACAGTCCTAACTATGCCTAAAAAATAAAGCATTTGTTATTTGTTATTTATTAAAATTTTAGGCATAAAACAGTAAAAATTGAAAAAAATGTGTCTGCGCAAAGATGTATTAAGATTTTTGTATATCGACCAAGTAAGAATGATTTCTTTTAACGTTTCAATCTCATCAACCATCCGCAAAGAAAATTCCATAATAAACAAACAAATATAAACAATAAAGTATAATTTCGAGCACAGACTAAATCAAATAAAAAAGGTATAGAATATTTTGGATGAATTATATGTATTTATATATTTCAACCACAAACAACAAGCCCTTGGCGTAATCCCCAAACTCGAATGTAATTACAGACCACAAAAGAAATGGATTGTTACTGTGGAGCTGCATTATGTTAATACGCGGAAACGATAATCGGCTTTTGGGATTACAAACCATCAGCGAGGCTCTAGCTGGACCGAGCCAACTCTTCTTCCTTTTATTGCTAATCACACGGCTTGTGTTCCTTTAAATCTTGTACAAATTCACATTTCAATAGTTTTAATATACTGAATGTACGTTTTGAAGATATCGTATAATAAGGATCTCTAATTTATGTCAAATGTACGGGTAAGTTTTACCTTTCCTTGAATGAATTTTCAAGTAATTTCAAATTTGAAGTCAACATGAGCGTTTACCCTATTTTTAAATTTTTTAAATGGAGTAGTATTGCTTTATTTAATCAAAGAACCATTATTTACTATGAGAATACAAAATTTCAGGTTATTAAATTGGATCCTGCCTTCAGAGGTAAAATTTATAACTCAAGAAATATAATACGTTCTTATTGTATGTACCTACTCTTCATATATTTCATATGAAAAATCGGTTTGTTTTCCTCAGTTGGGTGATGAAAAATGATAAACTATGCAAAATAATTTTAGGACAGGCAAAATAAAATATTTCACTAAGTGAATATGAACATACAATATATAGTGAATAGTGAATATGTATACATACAAAATGTGATATTAAATGCACAGTTAGTGTTACTGATGCTTAATTGGTCCAAGTTCCGTGGAGTGCCAAGTTGGCAGGGGTAAATCCAAGTTACTTATCTGGCCAAAATTACTTCAAGTTTAATTGTTCGCCATTTAAGCTGATGTCTTCCTGTCGCACCAGTTCTGGGTACACATTTATATTCTCGATGGTATCCTTGGTCTAAAAATGTTCTTGTACATTAACTGCATCAAACTTAATTCTTCAGAATTATTTGGACTGTGATGTTTTATTTGAAAGTGTCACTCGATTTTTAAAAATTTTTAAATACCTTAAACAATAACAAGTATACTTAATTCATATCGTCATAAAACTATATAAAACGTACAAACAATATAAGTAACATATTGTATAAAGCAATATTATTCAACTAAACATCACTGTTAAAATCAGAACGGTGTGAATACTCTTGGATTTTGTAGTTACCTGTCATGGACTGTCAAATTACCTGTAATTAAACAAAAAATAATGCTAATAATTTGGAAATTTCATCCCATTTACATTTTCACTTCTGGAAACAGTGAAATCCAAAACCCCCTCAAGCAATTACGAACACATTTCCTAATTATTCAAGATAAGGAATGTTCTCCCCTGCTGTTCACCATGTTCTTATCTTGACATTAGGCCTGAGGTCTTACTGATCCTTGTGTAATTTATACGAGGCTTATTTGAAATACAGGAAGTAGAGGACAGTAAAAAAATAAACAATGTACGATATTTTCTATGCTCAAATATTTGGTACTTTATAAATAACTATGTTAATGAAAATTATCAATAATAATAACATTTTATCAATAAGTATATCAAATATAATTATTGCTGTTTATTTTAGTAGTTACAAAAATAAATTTAAATGATTTTTAAACTCGTGTATTTATGTAAATAAGAATTCTAATTCTTTTTTTAATCTTGTAGAATTTGTAGGTAATGTAGGACAAGTGGTCTTGTAACAAATCTATGCGATATACCGGGTTTCCATTAAGTATTGCCCTGATAAAGAAACCGAATAATATGAAAACAATCGGTGGTAAGATGTCGTTTTATATTTAGTCTTAACAAGTGACTGCTTAAGTTTTTTACAGCTATGAACAAACTTAATACACTTCTATTAGTGCACTTTGTGTTATATGTGAACTATCTTGTCGACTTTTTTTAGTTTTGTTCTTTGATCTTTGATCATGATCTCTGACAAATCCATAAATAAAGAAATCCAGAGAGGCCAATAATGTCGTGAACGTGGTGGCAATTTAGTCAGGCCATCACAATTTGTTTTTGTAGTGAATTATAAGTAAACTCCATTGTGGTCAATCAGCCGAGATTAGGTATTAATCATTTAAAGACTGAAGAACTAGATAAAATTCCTTCAAAATAAGAAATGTAAGATGCATGTGGCTATAATGGTGTTCATACAGCAAAGATATTAAATCAGGGCAAGACTTGTGGACAAGCACCCGGTATTTGTTTTGCACTTTTTGGCTACTAAAAATTAATATTTTTAAACTAATTGGAAACATTTAGGGGTTTTTTAAATCAGAGCAAGCTTACTCATTTTATTATTTTATCATCCATACCTATTTAAATATGTAACGTATTTTTTTAAGAGGAACATCTTGTACAGTTTAAACTGATTTTAATGGTTTTGGTGTCATTGGAAAGAGATAACCAAGAAGTAATTTACTATCGATTCAAAACCGAAGGGCACTACAATACTTACTTAGAGTAATATAGAGAAATGGCTGAGGAGAAATGCCTTTTATTTGGTCAATGAAAACCTCCAACATGACATGAGAGATTTAAACATGTTGCTTACTTAGTCAACTTCCAATTGTTTTCTCTTTGTAATGTCTATAGATTTAAAGGATCAAAATATTTTGAATTTAGTAGTTGAGAAGTTGTAGTCTTCAATTTTATTCTTTTCATTTTGTATTTATTGATTGGTATCTCAAATTTTTTATAGTTTAGTATTGTTATTTAGATTTAGATTTTGTTATGTTTAAATGTAAAGATTCTCATAGCTTAGAATTATTTTAGCTAACTTATATTTCACTTTTTGATAATGCACAAACTGTCTCACCTCTGAGTCTACTGATTGTTTTTACTGGTAATTTAGATTGCACTAAATTTAGTTTTACATGTTGACAACGTCCAATGCATCAATTGTGAATGCCTAGTGACGAATAAAAAAATCTCGAATCTTAAAGTTTTTTTTTCTCCTGTCTATTATAATCCACTGTTGAATACTGCGTGGAGCTTCTTGTTCTTATAAAGTATTAATTTTCATTAAGTCGTTAACTACTGGGGGTGGGAGAGGTCGATACTATTTACAATATCAAAGGTTAAATTTGCATAAACGTTTAGATCCCACTGGATCGTTAACATATTGATTACTGTCGCTTTACGTCGTAATTGCCTTTGTCATGGGAATGAATCTGGCGAATTGCCAACCATTCTTGGATTGAATTAAAAATACAAGTCAACATTTTCACTCAAACCTATTCGTATGAATAAACCACTCCGTTAAAGAAATAATAATGTAATAAGCTACACCCAACGTTTCTAATTGAGTTCGATGACTAGTTTTATCTCATAAGAATGCGGCAAACTTAGAATCGTCAAATAATTATTTTATGATTACGTTGAAAACATACAACAAATATTTACAAAACATAAAAATACATGAGTAATTGTAATCTTTGGTTGAAACTGAATCATGTAGAATACAATAGTGATACTAGTGAGTGGTCTACATTCATAATGCGGATCATATGATTATAGATAGGAAGCTTATGGACATTGTTTCAACAGATTGTCAGATTCCCCCTTGGTATGTGTACCTTGCCTCTGCAATTTCTCGTTTTTTACTGAGGTGAGGTCGTATTTTACAAAGAACTCTAGTTGCCCAAAAAGAGAATCTTAAAAAGCACGTAATGAGTTTTTTCTTTTAATAGGCCCATGTATAGTTTTGAATTTTTAAATCTTATTTTCATAAATCCATTACAGTTAGCACACATTGTATTTAAATATTATTATTTGTCTATTATTAGTATGATATAGGCCTAAACATTCAGTTTTTATATTGTTCAGGTTATTAAAAAGAAACAAATTTAAATAAATTACTAGATTAAAAATGAATTATAGAAATTAATCATTAATTGATTAAGAAAATAGTTATCATAATCGATATTAGGCCTACAGAAAATAGGCATTGCATGTTTATAATGTTCCATACAGTCATTAAATAATAGTGTGTCCTATTCATCGATGTACATTATACTATGTAGCCTTGATCTTAGCATACTGCATATCGATTACCCTTTTCCTTAAATGACTATCATCATAATATTACTTTACACAGAATTTAAATTGTTGGTTTCACACATAAAAATCATCAGAATAAACCCTCTATAAAGATTTATACCTAGAATCTTGTTTGTGCGTAGTTTGACCATGGTCAAATAAGTGTTGGTATGGTGTAGCATCCATAAAAATACACAACAGACCACATAAGGCCTACACATACCATTGAAGTAAATTGCATTTGGGTAGTTTATGCATAGTACATGGGGCCGAGCATTTGCTTGGTAAATTGAAACAATTCTCTATAGCAACATCCGTTAAAATGCTCTAAAATTTCAAGTGCAAAGAGGCTTGTTTCTTGTTCAAGACGAGCTCGTTCGCGCCGCTCACTTGCCTTTTACACTGTTTCAATGTGCTGCACTCTGATGTATATTTATTGAAATAAATGTTGAATCTGACAGCTGTTTCCATAACAATTCTTTCTAACGCTTTTGATTTTAAATTCTAATGAAATTATACAAATTTATTGGTTGTTTTATATACTTTTACATGATTTGTATTTATCTAAACATTCATAACCAGCAGTATGAAGTACGATTTAGTAAACAAATTATAAATTATTTTTATTATACAGTAGTACCATTTAATAATTTATTAACTGGCTGCTAGTCAAAACCATATGTTTATACTGGAAATCGTGGTCTGCACTTTGGCAGTAGAACCGTTTTCATTATTTTTTGTTTAAATTTTTAATTACATAAAACCAATGTAAAATTTTTTTAATTTCAAATAAAGATTATAAAGAAATAAAACTTTTCCTGGCATAGAGATCTGCTTTCATATTATTTTTATCTCAAAACTGAGTTATTTGCAAAGTTTAAAGAAAACCGTTCGAGCGTTTTTGAGATCCATGTGAAAACATAGGCTACATACATACAAATATACCTTAGTATAGAATATTGGGACCCTCCGCTTTCTACCTTTAGTATAAAAGCAAACTTTGGTAAACTATTCATTACAAACACTAATGTGTACAAAGTACAATTCATACATTCATTCTTAGAAAACTGATTATGGTTATCATTTATTTTTATTCAAGAGTATTGAAATGTTTCCCTTCTCTTCCAAAAGCCCACTTAAGGGGTTTAATGTAGTTATAAATTACTAAACAACATTCAATAATAAGTAATCAAATTACTAATTAATATAAACAAAATTATTGGAAGATTGAATTGTGAAACCATACAGCCGTAATAAGAGCATGTTAATTAACAATTAATTATGTAGTTTTGGAATCCCATTTGAAAAAAGAGGAAAAAGCACTGTCAAAATATAGGTGAAAGACAAACAATTTTAGTAGGTTTTGCAAGGTAAAACAAACATTTGCAGAAAAAGTAAATTAATCATCCCACCTCAATTAAGGATTCATATATTCTTCATTCCATGTTTTAAAGTCTCGCAAACAAAATTAACTTGATGATAAATATGCATGAGCTGATTCATTAATTTCAACTTTGCTGTTCGTTGTTTTAAGCTTTTGTAAAGCATATTATTCATTTGGTTTGATATAAAAATCTTGTACATCTTGTCTGCCGAGCCTTATCAATATAAGCCTATTCGTGGCAATATTCGAAATTTCATCTTAACATTTCATACGAAAGTTAAATTAGCTGATTTTTTTGTAACTCAGTTTAGCATTTAAAGTTTTTGTACAGGCAATTAATATTCTGCAATAAAAAAATATAAAGTTTTAATGATTTGCAAATTAAACTAAGAAGGCGTAGATCTACCGACTAAAAATGCTGTTAAATATCTAACACTTTTTAATTTGCCAGTTTATTGTTTCATTAAAATACATTGTTTAGCCCCTGAACTGTGGAATAAGACTAATTATAGGTTACGTACCTCGTCTTACAGTTCAATGTTATTTTCAACACACAAAAATGTGCTGACGATAACATTGACCTTTAATACAAGGTAACCTATAATTAGTCTATTGTTTTATTCCTAGAAATAAACCACATTTTTTGTCACTAAACTAAAACTATCAAAAGTAAAAGTCAACAAGTTTAGTACAACTCATTTACTGCAATTTAAGTGAGTAAAAATAGAGAACACTTGATCTATTGTTGGTTATTGGTGTAGGGCATGTGAATGGTTTGTAGC
Source organism: Neoaliturus tenellus (assembly GCA_030545055.2). Lineage (NCBI taxonomy): Eukaryota > Metazoa > Arthropoda > Insecta > Hemiptera > Cicadellidae > Neoaliturus > Neoaliturus tenellus. Next base: position 229,646,183 of record CM061533.1, read on the forward strand.
TGATGGTAAAGAGGAAGTGTGATGAAGGTGGATGTTCAACATTGTGGTGAAAAACAGAGTTGTCTTTTACAAAACAAACAAACATGTTTGCACCCGCACTGCCAATATGCCTTGTTGATGCTTTAGTAGAAAACTAGTTACATTTTCAACACTACCCGATTGCATCATTTCAACTTTGTCTGTTTAATTATCGGTGATTTCAGAGATAATATTATTTATTATATTTGTTCATGATTATCAAAGGCTTCATAGTTGCTTTCTATATTATAAAAAGATTGGTTTTATTAAAAAAAACATAAAATATCAATTGCAATAATTATTTGTGAAATATTGCAATTTTAATTATTTTTTGTTGGTAAAATAAAATAAATTTCATAACTTAACAACATACTTTGATACAATTTACTTAACTTTTTTCAAATCTTTTAATACATTGTAAAATTTTTAACTGTAGGATGTTTGGGTCTATTTTTTCTTCTACAATCATATTTACACATCAAGAGGTTTACTTACACGGTGTAATTTTAGTATTATCGTTTACCATTAACGTCTGTTTGAAACTAATTTATCAGTTCTAACTCTCCTCTAGCAGGGGCGAGAGATAAGAGAAGAGGGTTAGGAGGAAGGGGATTCGGGACGTCTAGGGTCCTTATCGTGGTAATTACAAACATATTAGGTTTGTTGGATTGAACTTTTAAAGCAGATAATATCTTCCTCAGATATATTCATTGCTTGTGGTAGCGAGATTAATTCGTTGAAGAAAACGCCATATTTTTGCTTACAAGTTTGACCGACGGTAGTTATTTGATAGCATTAGGAGTTTTAGATAAAACCTCATTGTAATGTTTAGGGTTAACCACATAAAGGAATCATACATAGATAAGGAATTTATAATAAGATTTTGATGTTTTAAAATTGAGGTAACTTTTCTGCAATAAAAATCATAACTAATATATATATATATATATATATAAAACTATACATACCTTACAACCTGACCTAACCTGCAAATATTATCCATATAAAACTATATAAACATATTAGCTTACTAAATGATTTATTGTTACAGAGGTAAAACAATTTTGTGTTGTTGTGTATGTTGAGATTTAATAAAGGTCTATGTCTGCAATTTTAACGAATGTTTAAATAACAGATTCAAACATTATTTACCATGGGGATAAAAATATACTTCTCTATATTTACTGAGAGAGGGCGTCGCTTAAAAATATTGAACAAAGCTACCTTGGTACACCAATATGTTCATGAGATAATTTTTAAAGTGCCTAAATTATAAGTGTCATTTAAACAGTGTTAAGCTTATGGGATACTTGCCACTATGAAGTACTATGTTTGTTTATTCAAGTGTATCGAAAAAGCTACTTGCGTTATTGGAATTTGAGGTATAGCTATAATTTACCTTTATTGCCAATTCTTCACCTCTTATTGTGTTAATCTATACCTAAATTACGTAAAATATAATGTTACAACTGAAATAATAATGAAAATACGCCATTTCTCCATGTATTAAAAGTTAATTCATCTTTCCATCCAATATATTAAGAACAATACCTACACCGATAATGACTACAAATTTATTGAAATAATGTGTAATAGAAATAATATTTTTCATAGTGAGCATCACACTGGATTCGTGAAAACTTCCATCATCAGTAGTTTCAGAAGGAGCTCGATCACTTGCAAGACACGAACGCCGCGCCGCCACCGCCGCCGGTGGTGGTGGTCCATAAATCAACCTAGGGCAAACATGGATCATCCCGCGCCATTCATCCCACAGGCCGTTCACACTTCATCACACCATTAATGCAGTCTGGTGGGCGTGGAATGTAGTCCATCACTGGTATTAGTATCCTACAATGTGAAACCATCGAATGATAAAATTACAAGACGTGTCAGACTACAGATGCATTTATAGTAATTGTGAGTAAATCCAGTTGGTCATACTGTCAATTTATAAAGAAATTAAACAAACACATGTAACAAAAAATAAAAAAGTTCGATGGGGGTCAAAGTTACTGTGGCTATTGTGGTATTGTGGAATTTTTGTAATAGAAAACGTGCAGTAAATGGTACGAATGAAAGTAAACATACTTGTTGAAAGTTAAATTATAGTAGAGTAGGAAAGTATAAGGGAACCTGCTAAAGTATGGCTAAATTTAGGTGACTTTCTCTGTAGGTGGCAATTGCTTTTAAATTTATAAGAAACAGTACAAACCCAGGTTTTAATATACTATGTAGCGTCGACTTGTTGTTAGCATTACATCCTTAATGAATGAATGAATGAATGAATGATTAAAAATACTTATTTATTGAGGCGAATTTAGGACCACATGGTCGTTTCTTACAATTAACCTCTTAAATCATTAAATATAACTAAATTAAAAACTAACTCATTAAAATAACAAATAAATAAAACTAATCATAAACAATTGGAACTATGAAATTATTTTTTCTGTACATAAATAAAATACAGTATAAAATATTGTATAAAATAAAATACACTTAAATACACTTATGATAGACAAGTGACAACTAGGTGGAAAGTCGGACCTGGAAAAAAACAACATAAACCAATCAATTATCATTGGTATTGAAGGAATGGCAAAAATTAAATTATTGTAAGTTTTTACCTAAAATAAAAAATACAAACTGGAAAACAATTTGATTTTAAGAGTTATCAAGGCATTTTTATTTTAGGCTTATACCTTTTCAATCTGATAAAAAAATGTTAAAACCCCTTACCAACTGGCTTAGTCAACAAGACTAATAAAAAACTAAATTAATACTGTAACAATTAATGATAGGTCATTGGTACGATTGAAAAAATCGACAGATTTTTACGATTGGTACGATATGTCTCACAAACTATTACATAAACTACGCTAGGCCTACTCGATGCAGTTTTAGGAGTATATATTTTAGGATAATGACTTATGGAAAAGTAGTACTGTAAGAAAAAAATAAACAGTAAACTCAATAAAATATCAATACATCATTTTACCGTAATGCCGAGGTGACGTCATAGCAACAAAGCTGTTAAATGAGAGGGGAATTCAGTAAAGGGGAAATATAGAGGGGGAGAATACATCCCTAGAGGACACTCGGAGATAGCTTATCGGGGTAACCTCGGTGGGGGCACTGACAAATGCCCTTAACGGCGACCCTAGATTTAATCTTGATATGGTAAGGAGCGCCAATTCGAACGGGAAATGAGAAGTGTTTTGGCTTTGTTCACAGAACTTCTCCCTCTGTTCTACATGCACTCAATACTCGTACTAAGCAATTCTTCAATTATAGCCTATTAAATATGACACAGTCGTTTTATTTTCATAAATGGCAATAATAGTTGACTAAATATTTATTTCATTTGAATATGAGCCATTGTTATGAGAACAGTTTTAAATAAATACGTAGTTTTTAAACCATAGTGTATTTATTTAGTACATAGTTTTTTCTAAAAAAAAATAATAATAATAAACTGCCACTTTTGTTTTAATACACTAAATTAAACTTTGCATTAACTCTTCTTACTCAAATTTCTAACACATTTCTAACAATGATGTTCCTTTAGATGAAACTGAATCAAAATACAATAGTATTTTATATTTATGTTAATTTAGGAAGAGATTCAGACAATGTGTTTATATAATAAAAACTTTATAATAATCTTTATAATCTAATATTTCTTATAGATAACGGCTGATTCTAACATCAAAATACACTAGTTAGCAACTAAATGAATTAACATTATAAACTGCAGTAAGATAGCGTACCATACTTACACTTCCTTAATATATATTTTAATTATTAGTTTTAAAAATGCTCAACATTTTCAATTATTTTTTTATGTCGTTTATGAGATATTACACTTGATTATTCTTCATTTTACAGTCAACAAATATTTTAATATTTATAGTAAAAACCTGCTCAACTTTCAAAATTATAATATTTTATTGTACGATTCTGGGAGTAAAACCTAGGAACAATAAGAGGGTTAAGATTAAACCTATACAGTATTTATAACGTAAATTGTCGTAAACATAATCATATCTTAGTTTGGGGCAAATAAGTTGACTACAAATAAATCACTTATTGTATTTTGCTGTAAGAAATAAACGTTTCATCAAAGATTACCATCAACATAGACGCCATAGCTATAATAATGTATGTGATCTCTGAGAATATTGTGACCCCTACCGAGAGGCTATCATGCTTGGAGGGTCTTCGGAGTGAATCAGCCACCCTGTAAATGTCATGATAACATAGTTTCCTTCTACTTAAATTGTGCTGGGACTCTAAAAAAATATATTCATTCGAAAAGTAATAAATTAGATCTTTACATTTTCCGAAATGCGATATTTTATTTATATAAATTAAAGGTACAGTATCAAGAAAACCATTTTACCTACTTTAAGTTTCTTAATTAATTATATGTACTTAAATACAAAGTTATATAGGCCTAAACTGCTCAATAAACATTTCTTGGCTGTTTCTATTATGTTGATTGGATCGGATAACATAATTGACAAGCCCCTCGAATAATTTATTGCCAACAAGGTCTATTTAACACATCTGGGATCCACCTGGGTCCCCCACCCTACATCTTGGGGTGTAACGATGGATGAATGGGTTCTGGGACCAAATAACGTCTGATTATGTGAGAAGGAAGATGTTAAGCCGTCGACGAGGTGATAAAGTCTCGGGTGATAAAGAGAACACATGTAGGTGCGGTATGAAAACTCCGTGTTACAGGAATCCAAATGGGCTTTGGGTTAGCTAAAAAGTATTGGAACAGTAACATAAATAACTTGACACGAATTTGTGTCTTTGTTGTTCTTCGCTATTGCCACAAACGCGTGGGAAAATGAATAATGTCATTTGCAATAATCTAATCATATTTGCAACAAATTTTTACAACACGGCTTTTTTAGTAGCAAACACTTTGACTTCGCAGAATCGTTTATACAACTTCGCCAGTGGAGGTAATGCCATATGAGTAAATTGAATACTCAAACTCTCTCATGTTTTCTGTACTGTGTGGTCATTCTATTTAAATTTTCGCTCGCGAAGCTGTGGGATGGTTTGGCGCGTCTTGTAGCGTCTCGTTAGTTCTTGTGTTCTGCCGGCCAAATATAGGCCTAGTTTTTTTGAATTTATTCATGACGGATTTATTTTGTCACAGTTTCAACAGTATTGTCTTGTTGACAATTTTCAAATATTTCGGTATATTTGTTTACGGGAAATATATAATATTTAGGTCAATAAAATGTGTTCTTAAGCTTACCCGTGTAGTTAAGTTTAAGAACACTTTATATACGTAGTTTTTATATAAAAACTACATAAATATAACCAATAATTGTAAAGACTACAAACTAAAGACGATTTCCCTAATGTACTCTATTCACCATAGACGTGTTATAAAATCCTGAAATGGTTAAAAATTACCATTTATTATTTTTTCATTCGAGGGCATTAAAATAATTAATTTCTCATTTAACAAACCCAATCAATGTTGCCAATGTTTGCACAAGCGCTAATCAGGTTGGCCAACGGATGCCGATTGTGTTATTGATTAATCGTTCCAATTACAAACATGTGCAAGCCATGTACATTATTTAATCTAATTGTACTAATTGCTATTAAAATTTCTTCACGTGTATTTACAAATAATCAAAATCAGTGGTTGCCATTTATGGTTTAATGTTTATACTCCCTTTATTCTTTTTAATAAAATTTATAAAAAAACTTGTTAAATTAACTTAGACTATTCCTTACTTTTGTCATGGAGAAAAATTATAATGAGTATGAAATAAATACAGTTAATAAATTTATAAAAAAATACAGATGTAAATTTTTGCTTGGTTGTTTAATGTAAAACCCTTAATCTGAGTTTATTGCAAATAACATGGAATACTAACAGAATTACAAATTTAAGTATTGCTTTAACAACTAAAATTCTTCTGTTTTAATTACAAACACTTACACTGAAATATAACTGCATCGGCGCCACCAGCTATGCAACAATTACCACTTGATAACCGAGATCACGTTACAGGACTTGATCTACTAGTTACAATCGCGGGTTTTGGTTAAGTTCATCCAATAATGTGTTACATACTCGAACTTGTATAATGCTGCTTAGAAGCCTGCCTTGAGGCGGTTACTGAAATATAACTCTTAACACAATCCACTTTAATTATTCTTGGAAAAACTGGCTTGAAATTAAAAAATGAGAAACAAAGTTACATATTTTTAATGTTGTTCAGTTGATTTCATAATATTTTACATTACATAAGGTATCCTTGGTTATTTGCAATAGTATGAGGTTTCATTAATACTAAGCAGTTGTAAGCAGTTGACTCTTGCTTTTCTATTTATGTTGGGGAAAACACTTCTTAAACCCTGTCAGTAGAATGAGAGTACGTTTTCACTAATGAACTCCTGTGAGCAATAAAGAATTTTTATTAATATATTATTTGGGGAATTATAGTCATCTATCATGGATAACTTGATCTTTATTTTAGTAAAACGATTGTTCTACTCTTTGTTACTTTGATTTTAATGGACTTCAACGATTGAAGAAAATAGGGATACTAGGAGTAATAGAATGAAAGTTGGTAAAATCACTTTTGAGCACCCTAAAAATGACTCACGTCATAGAATGATATTACGAGCCATGTATTAGATTTTGATCGTGTGGGGTGGCTCCAAGTGGAGGGGTTTTGTCAATTTTGGGGTTGGCTAGCGGGGCTATGTCCTTTATGATGCGTAAGTGCCTCTAGGATATGGTTAATTTACAGTTTAAAACAAAATTATACGTATAATAATCTCAAGTGTGGCCAACCGTGTGCAGATATAAAAATGTAATTTTACTGCTTACCGCAGTAGGATCCAAATTTGGATTGTGTTTGACGGTAAGCAGTAAAATTACACGACTATATACGTAAAATTTTTAAAGCAACAGAAAAACCTACATTAATTATATATTAGCAAATTTTTATTTAGTCGGTAAGTTTACTTAAATCTGTATTACGGTTTTATTAATAAAATAAAAGAGCCAACTATTGTTTTCGTTGTTAAAGGGATTGTATAATTTTTAATGGAGACATGTAAATCGAAATTTTTTTTGTATCAGTTATTGCTCTGACAGATTATATTTGTTGAACATTAACTCATCACTACAAATTGAAATGAGAAGACATTGTTTTATTCATGTATATTCCAATAAGAAGAGCATGTTCCAAATAATAATAAAAAGTGTTTTCCTTGTACTATTATATTATTGGACTAAAATAAAAAAATACTAGCTTTAATTTATTTAAAACCGACCTGCTTTTGAAAATATTTTGTACTTCACACTCAAAATGTTCAGGGTTTAACACTTCATCGATACCGAACTGATAATCGTGTTTCCTGCGTGTTGGAAAACATCAAAGAGGTTTCCAGACTAGTCGCTACATCAACGGTACGACTCAGTGGGCCTGCTAAAATTGGTTAACATAGACAAGCAGTTGAGCAAACCATATAGTCTTTGTAACAAACAATACAAGATGGTAATAAACGGTATCAGTTAACTGACACATACTTTCTCCCTACAATATAAAAAAGATGTTATAAAAGCTTCAAACATAAATGTCTTGATGACTTATTCGGGTAGCTACCAGCTGAGCAGCGCGAGTTTGACCCTACGCGCGTCTGTGACTTTTAACAACGTACTGCGTTTACCGCTAAACGAAAAATTGAATTTTCTCCGCAACCACTTGACATAGAGCAAAAATTTTAAATACTGGATTATTTAGTTTTTTGAGCTTGATTTAATGGTGATAAGTAAAATTTATTTCAAAATAACAGCTATTTTGAAAATCCAAAAAATTGATTTTTGAAACACTTATTACGCCACAACTTTTGAACGAGCATTTTCTCGGAGATGTGGGTGGTGTCATTTTATTCACCATTTTAAGCTTAATAACCCACAAAATTTTAATCAAAATCGTTAGAGCCGTTTTTGAGAAATTTTGATTTTTGACGATTTTTTAGGGTTTTTGGGGGTAAAATACCCTTAAAAATCAAAAATTCAAAAAAATGGAAAAAACGCCTGGAATTATCGTGCGTTTGGACCTACATACCAAATTTCACCAAAATCGGACCATTAGGGCATCCTCTAGCTCTGTTTACATCCTGACACACACACACACACACACACACACACACACACACACACACACACACACACACACACACACACACACACACACACACACACACACACAGACATCACTCGAAAACAACTTTTTTGGGCTCAGAGGGCACCAAAACGGATAAATTTACCAACAACTCAAATTTTAAAATTTTGACGAAACCAATACTTTCTCAATATATACATTTATAGGGGGAAAGGGTGCTCCAAAATGGATATATACATCATCAAACTAATGCGAAGTGTTTTACGAAAACAATACTTTCTCCATATACTATGGTATAGGGGGAGAAAGTAAAAAGGGAATAGTGCAATATAAATAAACTACAGTATTTATGTTTCAGGTCCTTTAATATAAATTACGCACATAATAAATAAATTTCTTACTCAATAGATTCTATAAACGTTCAACAACGATTTTTCTAACAATCTTTTCTAACAACTCAACACGAGATATCTTAAAAATATATTTTAACTAGTTGAAGCCGCGTCCGCACTGGGCAAACATATTCGCCGAACAGTGTTCTGGCAAACTTTTGTTTGTTTGTTGGTGTTTGTTCCTAATTTAAATAATATGGCCAGTAATTGTTGGTCAGCAATGTTTGTTGTTTTATTGTGTTCGCCGAAGTTTATACCAATACTGTTACTAATTTATTGATTTTTACACTTCTAATTTTTTTTTTATGGTGGCATAAATGGAGCCATAAATAATTTAAAACTAATAATTATCGTATGGCTTTTGGTGGAGGGAGATCAGCAATTAACTGATAGTTCTCCTCGCCTGAAATGCCTGCACTTTTTTTCTATGCAGCTGGACCAATGGCTTAACGTGACTTCCGAACCACGGGAGCGGCCTAACGATCATTTTGTCCCCGAGCCGAGAATTGAACCCGGGCCCGCTGGGTGATAACCCAGAGCTCTGCCACTGAGCTACGGCAGCTGCCGTTTAATTTAAAACTAAAAAATACACTCTTTATGGGAAAAATTTATAAATTTTTTTGACTCATGTTATTATTACGATGGTAACGTTTCATGACCTTTTGGCATTTAGACTTTTTCGGGGCTTTGAATCTCCAGGGTAAAAAATACAGCACCATCTATTATATATATATATATTTTATATATATATATATATATATATATATATATATATATATAAATGGGCCTTAACAATTAATAATAATTCAAGCACATGCAAAATTTTAGTTAATTTGCATTTAATCAGGTTCCATCCTGTTTCGTATCAAACTAAAATGACATAGAGACATGATAAAAGAATTACATTTTATGTATAATATTTTATGTAGAACAATACATTTTAGTGTACATGGATGTATTGTAACTTTGTAATTCGTATGATAAATACATATATTTTCAAATGAAGTTCGAAGTTTGAGTTTACAAATGCTTGTCGATTCTTCAAGCGAGTGTTTAATTACAAAACCTGGAAGTATCTCCCCTCTCAGGAAACTTAAATGGAGTTAGTTTAAATCTCTCTTGAATAATATTGCTTCAATCATGAGACGGGTTTTTTCATATTGAAAAGAAATTGTAAAAAGGAGCAGTCAATTAAAAGTGACAATCACTTTTCAGTGGATTGTTCTGTGTCATATAAAGAAATCGTTATATTACAGATACCTGCTTTAATTTTGGAAGTTAATTTTCCTTGGAACTTATTACTCTGGATTATAAATATAAAGAATATACGTAAATCGAAAAAGAAACACGTCATTTAGGGGATTGATTTTGACTTGTTTGGACAGGTTTATTTTAATTTTGGCTACTTTCCTATACCTTAATAAAGTAATACTATTACTGTATAGACTTTTTGTATACCATGGTTATAACATTTAATTTTTTTATTAGAAAGATCTATAATTTTCTAAAATGTGTTCAAATTTACTAGATTTACTGGTTAAATAATGTAGCTAAATACTTTTGCCAAATTTTCTTATGTCACCTTGTTAAAAATCTATTAAATTATATATTTAGTTTCTTTTATATTGATACCTTCTTGACATATTAAAGATTTTATTGTGTGAAAAATAATACTTTTTATTTATGATATATGCATAAAACTCATAGATTCATCAACCCCACATCCTCAGACACACAGAACTGTTACAGAGAATTTACAACAGTCAAATGTCATGAGGAATCACCGTGAACTCGGGACCGCCAGGGAAGAAAATAACAGTCGTAAAAGAAATACGACGTTGGAAATTACTCGTTTCTTCCAAAGTGGAGTACTTATATTGTTTATATGCCAACGTCCCTTTTATTGTCGTATACCTTCACTCTTGAGTAATAACAGTGTAATAATCTAACTTTTGTGTTATGTTTTTCAGCAATATAAAAACTTTTTTATATCAAAAGAATCAGTGGAACGTTTTATGTATGATATAAAAAATTTATGATTGCTGTTTATTTACTTCCCCTTAGATAACACCAAATAAAATGTTTTTGTGGTTTATAAAAAAAAACAGTTTTTATGTAAAAATCCAAACTAATAAAAAATATATTTAAAAAAAGATTTGGATGTTTTTAATGATCTTAAAATTCATCATATCATAGTGCAAATAGTATATGAATAAATTATTTTGAAACAGACCCTTATAACAACTGTTTTAAGCGTTGAGTAAAATGTTTACAGGTGTATAGTGTATAAGGAGGGCCGACGAGTGCTGATTCTCGGAGAAGTTGCTGGCTGTGTCAGCGCCCGCGACGTGAGGCGCATCGTCAAGTAGGCTACCTGGGCCGGACCGAGCTGGCCGCCGCGCCGGGGTATCAGAAATAACATTTTTTTAGAGAGAAAATGTTATATATTTATATCAGTTAGGAATATTAACCTTTAAATACTAAAATTTAAATTCACAAATAAAAAAGAGTTTTAAATCCCAAAAATACAATTAATACCTTTTGAACCTTTAACTTTTGATAACAATTTTCTTATGTCTTGATAAATCGGTGATGATTGCAAACTATTATTATTATTTACCATCCCTCTCGCGTCAGTGAAAGTATCTATTTACAGAGCTTACATTATAAGATATTGATACACACGTCAAAAACGATATGGAGCAAAGAAAATAGTTTTTTTAATGTTTATTTGAAAAAAGAACAGAGATAACGATTCTGATTGAACATTTTGAATATACTCGTAAATACGAAAAAAATGTTTCTAAAGCTAAAAATACATGTTAAGAGTCTTCGTCACTTTAGGGTTAGTAGATTTTGGGCAAAACATGGTATCATTGTCCCCTTTCGTAATTTGTTTTTATCCCAATGTTCTTGTAAATCAATATTCATGTGTTTGAACTATTACATTAACTTTCAGAACTTAAAAGTGTAAACATAAATTATGTTTTTCAGTGCCATTAAAACGACTGGAACGATTTCCGTTTTTTTTACTAATACAATTTATTTTTACTGGTATATTAGGTAACAGGGTTATGGACCCAAACGTTTATTTAAAAAAAACCTATTTTTTTACCGCCAGTAACACGGGGAAAGTAAGGAAAGTTGTTTATTTATTTTTTATTTTGCATAAAAAATGGGCTACGAATAAATAAGACACTTAACTGGGGTAAAATTCTGTATAATGAAATGTTACACTACATTTCAATACTACACATACAATGTTAAGTATATGTTGTGGTTTATCAGCATGAGACTATCCCCCACTCCCAGTGCGGTATCCTTATTACTTATATTGTTAGTAGGGTACCTTGGCCGAAGACTGTCAGGAGGAGCAGGAGGAGCCGACCCCCCCCCCCGAGGAGCTCCCGGCGAGCCCCCCCCCCGGCCGAAAACAGTAGAGACGTTTATTTTTTTTTTTTTTTTAATTATCATTTTTTTTTTTTTTTTTTTTTTTTATTTATTTATATGACCTATGCCCACAAATGACGGTGTAACCCGACCCTCGGTCACCTGCGTGTAGTCCGCAGAGAGGGGGGAGCATAGGCATCCCACCCCGGCCCACACATCATTCGCCCTTCCTCACTCCTAGCAGCAACATGTCTCCTCGTGATCAGCCACCGCCTAACAGCGATGCTTTTTACGCAGATGACCTCTTACCGCAAGAAGAGGTACCTGATGCAATTGCGGCACCTGATGTAATTGCGGAACCCATTAATCAACTAGAGGAACCACCCAGGATGCTCTCTTACAGTCCGACGGTGTTCTTCGTCGATATGATGAATCCGTGGGATATCTTCTATCGATTCATCAATGAAGTCGATCTCTGGCTGATGAGCGGAGTTCGTGTGAGAGTCATCTCCCCTTTACCCGGTTATCAGGAGTTTGCAATTACAGAAACAAATCATGCTGCGCTGCTGGAGTGGGGAACACTAATGATAAACACCCCGATGGATGACGCCGATCTGATTGATCGGACGTTACAGGCGCCGTTCTTCGTGGCCACTCTGCTATGAAGCGGCACTATCCAGGGCGGTTAATTCCGCCCAACAGAAACGGCCCTTCTCAGGGCCCAATAATACCTCAATTACGCGTATGAGTTCTAACACTCATACGTACTGTGGCAAGGCACAACGCCACTTGGTCCGTTGTTCATGGGGACCACCCACGAAGGAGGAGGAGCCCCCATGAGCACCTGCGGTGTTGTAACCCGACCCTCGGCCAGGTGCGACATTCCACACCTAGGGGAGCCGGCACAATAGACCGACCACACCCCATGCGTGGCCTACAAGTTGAAAACTAAATAACACGATCACTGTGTTATATAGTCAACATCTTGACTTAGATTAGTTTTTTTTTTTTTTTTTTTTTTTTTTTTTTTTTTTTTTTTTTTTTTTTTTATTATTTATAACATAACCACTTAAAACTAAAAGGATTAGGATCAACAGTACGTTTAATCATCATATTCGCTATATTCTTCATGTTTCTCAGTTTTCACCTCCGCCTGGATAGTACCTCCACTCTTTAGCTCCTTTTCGGCTTCTTCTAGTTGCTGGGTAATTGCCATCTGACATTGAAGTTCAAAATCATCACGCGGCACAGAACCGCAAATATCCATCTGAGCCAACCAGAGCCGCCTGAGGTCTTTTTCCTTCTCCTCGAAAGCTTCGACGGCCGCATGTAATTCCTCTTCTGTAATAGAGGAGTCCCACAATTGTTCATCATCGGTTTTGTTGACATCCTTCTTCTCGGACTCCATAGTGCTATCTGGCCAAAACTCGTCTGTGAGACAGTCGGAAGGAGTGGGGGAGCAGGACGATATTTTCCCGCCATTCAGCCCCCCCCCCCCCCGACATCTCTCCCCGTAGCACAGTCTCACACCAACCTCAGTGCGGTACAGACATGAGTACGTCCGGATTAATTGACGAGTACTTAAACGCTTTCATGGCCGACATCAACGCCGCAGACGACAACGCCACGGTTGAGCAGATCCCGACTACACCTCCGAAGCCTAAGAAGAGAATTAGACCTACACCAAAGCCTAAAGTGGAAGAGTCACCAGCGAAACCGGGATGGGTAC
>CM061533.1:229659994-229689287 GCA_030545055.2 Neoaliturus tenellus
AACGATTGGAATAAGAGGAAATCATAGTTAAACTAACGAGAAATGGAAATCAAGGCAACAAAATTTTTGTAACACAATGAGAACATAATCAAATTTTAGTAAGACAAAAAATAACGAAATTGAAGTATCTAAATTGTGGTCATGCAACTGGAACAAGAAACAAATTTCAGTTAGAAAAACGTCAAAAGGTAATTGGACCAACAAAGTTTTTATGAAGCGATTGGATTCAAACAAGAAATTATTGTAAACTGACAACTAAGTGGAAACCAAAGAGACCAAATTCATGCAAAACAATTGAGAAGAGGAAATTCTAATCAACAGCAAAAGTAAGTCTATCCACATTTATAAATTGATTTCTATTATAAAGACTACACCTAAGTTTACTCTTTAAGGTCCTGAAATAAGCTAATTACTATATAAAAAATGAGTGTGATAGAATAATAAAATAAACGAAGGAATAACTTGGAAAATGCAAATTGGTATGAGGGCTTCTTGTTTTAAAATTGTTGTCTCTACCATAATGATTTTTATTAGTTTGTATTATAAATTTCATACTATAACTATTTTTAGTACAACTTCTACTTTTAAATTTGGTAATTTAATTCTAACGTTAGATCAAAACTATAAAGTGACCTGCTACCTTCTTAGAACCCATCTCACTCTTAGACAAGATAAAAAAATAAAAATTCCTAATAAAAATAAAACCAAAAGATGTATGATTTCATTTTCTGAATTTCCGGAGTAGAAAAATAAATATAGCTTCAACTTCATCCTTTTGTTAAAGGTTTTATTCATAGGCAACTTTTAACGTTCAAACGGTCGAATCAAACCTAATAAAATTAAAGTGTGTCATTAATTGTTTGTGATTCTCTTATTCCGTATATTATTATTCTCTTATTTCACAAAGGAATTATATTTTTATGCAATAAATGAAAAAAAGTAAAATTACCTTTAATACAGACTTAGATAATTTGGATTGCCAAGGGTAAATTTAGGATTTTCACAGCCATTTTATAAATAGTTTATCAACATAGATTATCCAGGTAAGCATATTTATTTTGTTTTAAATTTAATAGACATTCGAGAAATTTCATTGATTTTTCAGTTTAACAACCTTAGTAACAGCCCACAATAACCTTAAAGTTAGGCATTTGTTTATTTCAATGACAATTTATATCACCTGCAATTTTACACCGGCTCAGTTTGGCACTATTACATGCTAACTTTTAGAACCACACATTTCATGTAAATGTAAAAATGGTTTGCGAAAAGTTCGTTTGACTTATTCTGAGTCATTCAAATCATTAAAAAAATTTCAAAACGAACCTGAACGTACTCTTTTTAATAAGTACAGGAGTTTTTTCTTCGAGGAATTTAGTGTAGAAATTGTACAAACATTAGTTTATAAAAAAATTACTTTAGGTTTTCCTCCACGTATCGACGTAGTTTAGGTACTTTAGGTTTTCCTCCACGTAGTTAAGTGGCTGAAAGATGGTAGAGAGTATAATATACCATCTTCCTTGTCTTTGAATATTTCATACATATGCTGTTAGTTAATTTGTGTATAAATTTAATAAATTTAAAGTTGTAAACCAACTTGAGTTTGCTATTTGAAAGCCATACTGGCTTCAATTAAAGTGAGAAAAGCAAATTCACTTCTTTAAAAAAGATCATGATTGTAATTAATTTGTAAAAAAGATCTTTATTAACTACATGTTATTCAATTCCAATCGTGAACAAGATCCTTAAATTCTTAAACGCTTTTTAGGGCTTATTTCACATCATTTTTAAGACAGAACCTCTTTACCAATACTAGATGTTTGAGTGGTTAATAATGACATCTAATGTTAACGGTTCCCCAGTGACCTCACCATTACACCCCCTCCCCACCCCACTACATCGTCCCATCCCTGACACTGCAGCAGCTGCAGTGAGTGACGTCACCAGGATTGATGCTTAGACAGAAATAGTGTTGAGGTGAGTTCAATAATAAACAAGTTTGACGAAAAGGGTTGATTAGTAACTTAGGATTATTTAAATAAAAAGCATTATTATCTATTTTTTTTTTAAGATATAGAATTTATTTTTACAGTATGGTTTGAAATATTATAAAGACAGTACAATAAAAAGGTAGTTGGCCAAATACTTAAGTATGATTGAACATTTTAAATTTTTTATAAATTATCTATTTTACGGTGTAGTAGAGAAAAAAATAAAAACTAATCTATAATATATTTAAAGAGACTTGTTGTAGACGATCATGGAAACATCCATCACCAACCACAAGAAATAAAACATTCAGTTTGATTCCAAAAATGTCTATTCTGTGTAAGTTATATCAGTTTCCAGTTGTCCATAATTATTGTTAATTTACCATTCATCCAACAAAGAGTCAAAGTAAGATAATAAAAAATTTCAAAACGCTACTGTTCAAAATTCTATACTAACAAAATTCTAACCACATGGACGTTTCAGTTATGGTGAACATTTCTAGTTTATATGAGGGGTCCCTAATACCTTAGGTCGGAGTCCTAGGCTACCTCCAAGACGGGAATATTCTTATGTGTAGCAAAAATAATTCATTAAAATTGTATAACTATAAATAGAATATCGTCACAGGCAGTTTATTTGTATTTATAGAAATATTTAATTTGACGACGAATCGACTAAATTATTGTTTACGAAAACACATTTAAATATAACAAATGTTTTTATACTGCTAACCAACTATCGTTTTCTTATTTTACTAAGTAACATAAAACGTGTTAAACATATTACCAAGCACTTCTTCTTATTCTTGTTAATTTATCAAAAGGAGCGCCTAATGCTGAATAGTGTTGAAATGTTCAAACTCTGATTAATTTCGTTTTTAGTTTTAAAACGAATTCATTGTCGTTTATAATGAGTGAATATCTTTCTAAAGTGGTCAAAGTCCAAAAATGAGATAATGTTTTAGCAACCATCCAAATAGATCTATGTAGTATAATGTATAAATTAACCATTATTATTACGTAAAATCCAGATAACTGTTAAATTGTAAACCTACAATAAGATTAACATTTACAAATTAAAATAACATTTTCTGGGGTGAAGATTTATTTTTCTATTTAAAAGTTATGATACGTTTTATAATTTACTATAAATTTCATTAAACAGTTCTTTTACATTTGAACTAAACGAATAATTTAGGGAGCAAAAAATTCAACGGACCCAAAAATCCTCCCTCGCCAGGTTTATTATACCGACGGCATATCGACACCTCTGACATGTTTGGTGTGTTTTGAGGAGATAGCTTTGTTTGAATTCCTCACTCATAGATATTCACCCTTCCCCTTTGCCCGAGCCTTCCTGAACATCCCATTCCCTAGAATAGAGTGGGCCTACGTCATTCTTATCACAATTTCTTAGCTTGTGAATATTATATACAACTTATAGTATACCGCATTACAAACGACATGATAACTAGTTTATATACCTATTTTTTTAAATAATTTAGGAAATAGCTATAGCTTTCTCACAGTAACAAGTAAAAAATACAATACAATACGACAAAACAATACAAATAAACAACTTACCATGCACTTGTTACGAGTATCAAATACCACGATATAATTTTTTTTTTATTATTTTACATTGAATTTCTACCCCCATAAACTTTCAACGTAATAAGTAATGGTTACTGTGTAGTTTAATAAGTAAAAACAATCATGATCATGTTTTACGTTGACAGGCCTGTTCGTTTAGTGTTACGTGTCGTTAATTTATTTCGTGTCCGTGTAAATGTAATATTTTGTTATTTAATTATTTCTAACTGAGCCTTCGGGTAAACCTCTTCACTTTAACTAGCTGATGATGCCGCAGTTGCGTCCTGATTTGGATATCTCTGCAATTGAGAAGTTGGCGGTTCACCGTAAATAATAATTGTTATATAAGAATGTTATATATATAATTGTTACTTGATTGGATGACAAATTAAATGGTCATTACATGAAGGATGTATGCAAGTATGCAATGTTAATACGTATACATATTACCAAACTCTAACTAACTCTTAACAACCAAAATTAAGTGAAAGACTTAAAAAAATATCTATGTGAGATATATATACTAGTGATAAATCCCGAAATTGTTCAGATTGATTAATTTATCACGCGGACCGAGATAAGGGCTGTCCCCTTTATTTACCCCGGATGTAAATCTCACACATCCCCATTTTAAATTTAAAAGAGGCCGAGGGCTGTTGATTGAGCCTCACTTGAGCCTCTGGAGAGCCAAATTAAGATCTCTCGGCTGATGATACACGCGCCGCCGCCGCGCAGTCACGTGACACCCTGTTGCGCGGCGGGATTAGCTACGGTATAACAGATACTATAACCAGTCATTACTGTTGATTACAGTGGCTTTTACTTAATGTTAAATACAGGTTTAGCTTAAACAAAACTAACAAGTAGTTCTTGAAATAAATTAATTTGATGAAATTTAAAAAACGCTGTTGTGTAAATAAAATTTCCTTGAATTACAGCATTAAAAAAAGAAGTTTTTTTTATTTTTTGTTACATATTGAAAATGAAGGGATGTCACCGACAGATTTGAAATAAAATGTCGTTACTTGTGAGGATTTAAATTATTAAATTTTAGCCTATTAAAGCTGTGTGGCTGCTATTGTTATTATTTTTCTTTTATGTTTTTTTGTTCAAAAATATTTGAAAATTCAGAACCGTGCGTTGTGAAGGAAAATAGGGAATGAACACTAATAGTTTGGAGATTTATTCAATACCTTGAAACGTTGATTGGAAATGAATATGAAACCAAGAGAAGAACAATAAGTTATGAAAAATTTGATTTTTTATACTATTTGTTTTGTTAAATCAAAATTGGCAAAGTAAATAAAATAAAATAAAATAAACCGGGGGGGACATAATATCTAAAATCTAATTCATTATACATGTATTGTACTGTAATAAAAGATAATATGTAAAAACATTCGTTTTGCTACATATAAAAGGGAGATAAAACATAGAATGGAACCTTAATATTTTTTGTTATGTGCCAAAATCTGACCTATGCTTATTTTCTGACTAGATATAACTATAAGATAAAGAATATAAATTTCAATTTAATTGACTCCTTTTGGGAAGTCTATAGTTGAACACGAATGAAAAGCATTCCGTGTTGAAAAGTACTTATGTCGTGACTAATATTACAATATTATTAAACATTCATTTCTTCATAATCATTATATAAAATTAGTTTCTTCGATTTGATACAGTATTGTTTGTAAAATTAGTTACAAATGTTTGGATAAACTGTATTAACGATCTCTGTTAATTGGATTCAGCATACTCTAAAAATTAACACCTGTACATTGAAAATTTAAACTTTTAACTTTTACTGATATAAGACATCTACTCTTAGATTTTCAGCTTAGCGACAAATGCATTAAAGAAAATGCAATCGAAACAGCATGACTATTGCCACTAGCTTCATTCACCCCACAAAATCGTAGGCCTACTCATCACCACTTTACATTTCAAAAGACCCGCTCCCTATAAAGGGAGGGGGAATGGTTTAGCCACTTGGGCGTCACAACTAGTCGGTGTCGGGTGAAATTAAGAGATCAACCACCAGCTGGGAGCCCCATTGATGGCTTTAGGGTCATGGTGTGCCACCCACATCGAACATAAATAAAATCGGAATTCAAAAATTTAATTAAGTTAGATAGGTTTTAAACAACTTATGGCGATGAGTTAGAGTTCTCCCATCCTGTATAAAGGTTCTGATCGATCAAGATAAATTCATTTGATAAAAAGTGTGCAAAAAATAAACTCTTAAGCACAATTTTGTAAAAATTAAAATCATGGTAATTTTAGAAATCGAGGTAAGATGAGCTCATGATAGCAAATGGATCAAATGAAACAATTATTGAATATGTCTTGTTAAACAAAACTCTAAATCAAACTTGGAATATATTGCGATGAGTAATTTTCTCAAAAAAATATATATACAACCTGGAGCCGGATTGTGATAAGATTGGAACATATCTTGCACCTACAATAAATAAAAATGTCGGTGAGAGGAAAGGAAGGTACGTGAGTAGAATGGACTTCAACGTTGCCTTGTTTTGCGAACATAACGTTCTACTCATACAAAGCTCTAGGATTATGACGGCATTATTCAATTGTGTATTTACTAATTAATTATCCTGAAGGTACGTAAGATATTTTGAGGACAACAAATGTTTGATAAAATGTTTTAGCTTATTGACACTAGTGAATCAATTGTTCGCCACGGAATACATTACTTTCTATTACAGTACCCTGATATTGATTTCTGGCCAGTACATAACTACTACGTAATTATTACTATCATTTTACTAACGAAGCAAACATTCAAGTACTATGAAATATACAAATATTCTATACTACAATAATATACAATTGAAAATAATGGAAAACCTGTATGTAATCAGACAGTCGACTATTCAGTGTAATCTCTTAGATGTGCACAAAGTGCTCATCAAATTAATTAATTCCATGTTAACACCATTCTGATTACATGACAGACTAATTACGCAGTAGACGAGACAAACTTGTGATGCTACTTTGAATAATAGAGACATCAGAATAATCATTATACATAGTACAAAGCTTGTTGAATGCATTCATAAACCCATTTAACTAGATTAATTAGAGTATTTTATTCAATTTCATTGAAATAACAAACATTGTTAAGTGTTCATTAACTCGTGTAAGTGTCAGTGTCAGCTTGAAAAACAATACCAGCTGTGAAATGACATGACATGATTAATGTTTGAAACATGCTTTACACCATACAATTTTATTATTTACTGAAATGATTGTTAGAGAGTTTTAAACACATTACATTACATTAAGTTTACTGATACTCAACGATTATAATGAAATTGTATGCGATAACACTATCTATGTCAACTTGAACATTATCTAGGCTTCTTTCGAATTTCTTGATCAATAGTTAGAAATCCTTTGAATCAATTCCAAAAAAAAGAGCCGGTAAACTGGATATATTTATTTGTATAATAAATGTGGGCAAAAAATACTTTCTCCTTGATTAGGCTATTGGTTTGTTGTGACAGGATTCAATTTCACTTTGAAGATACTTAGCCCTAGGGAACGACGAACTACTGTAATTCGTTGAACCACCTAGAGTGATTGTCTAGCGGTTCAGGAGATATCACAAAGAATTCAAAATTTTCATTGTTAGTTTAGTTCAATAAAAAATTCATTAATTGGCGTGATTAAAATAAGATGAAAACTTACAAAACCTGGACGATACGACAACAACACCAACACAAACAATTGAAACATTATAAGCCCTAGGCTGTTGTGTCGAGGTGGGAATTTCATTATCCTTTGTTTTGATATTTTAATCGGGTGTTTGTGCAGGTGTTTGATTACCACCAGCCTACAAATTAGTTGACATGTAATTTTAAATGAAGTATGGATACTTTACCATTGTTTTGATCAAATAAAACATCAATTTTTTATTTGTGATTAAAAAATGAGTTATTGCATATACGAGTATTTTAGCCTGATAGTTCAATTTAGTTTTGAGAGTCTGTAATCTTATAAATAAACATTTTCCAAGCAATTGTTGATTTTTTATATGAGTGCTGTAACATCTCCTTGATATTCTTAGAATAATTAATCTATCAATAGAATATCAAGTTATTAAAGACACATTTTAGATATTATTGTAAGTTTTGAATTTTTTATTTTCTTGTTAACTTAATTTGATTTCTAAACCCTTCTGTCATTAAATATTTAAGCTTGAAAAATAATATAATCGTAGTTCTTTAAAGCAATACTACAATGAGTAAATGTTCCATACCATGATTGATTAGACAAGTTTTCCCATGAATTGTGTTTGTTCAGACAATATTATCAGGAAACAGAGAGGTGATAAATTGGAATATTTGTACTTTGATTAGAATATCATTACTGATATTCACCTTTCTTAAAGAGACAAATTCCATTAAAATATACTCTACTCACTCTATGAGTACCTAATTGGGCTGTGAGACAGTTATAATTTCTCCTACAGCTGGTTGTTCGTGTTTTGTTATGTACTTTACTAAAGAAGATCTTATAGTTGGGAATTTTATTTTATTGATTTATAGTTTATAGGTAGCTTTTAGGATTCAGCGAAGATTTTTTTGAAAGTGTTAATAGATTATTGTGAATTATTGTGAATCACAGTGAATTACAATGTATTTTTCAAAGACTTTTTTCTGTGACAAGAAAGGAAAATTTACCGATCATCTAGGGGACGTGACAGACCAGGATGCGTATGAATCCAGTTATAACTGACAGTATAACAGTATAAAATGCAATGACTTTCAACTCTTTGTCATACTTAGTACAAATCTCGTTTCATGCCTTTATTTACCAATTTAACTATATAAATGCGAGTATTTTGTTCAATTTTAGCAAAATAACAAACTTTGTAAAGTTTTCATTAGTTCGTGGAAGTGTTGTCAGCTTGAAAACTTCGAAGTAAATTGAGTTTATTTATTCTAGTTTATGTTTTTTTTATTATTTTTTTTAGATCTAAATGAATAGATCTAAAGGTTAAATTTTCTTGCGGTTGCCTCTTTGTTACTTTAAAACTATGCTCAAAATTGATAATCATGTCAATAAACCTAAATTGGGTCGATATTATGACAGTTTTGCAGCATTTTGCGGCAAATGACACAGTTACATCAGAGATTGTTTAACGTTCCTTGAGAGCTTCCCAAACTCAAACTTCACTTACTTCCGCCGCCGGAAATGGAGTTCCCACCTTCAATCGGAGAGTGCTGTCACCTCTTTTATGGTGTTCCCCTCATTGGTTCATATAAAAAGCCCAATTATTCTATTCTCTTAGACAGAAAAATAATTAAAGACTAAATTTAGAGGAGTTATATCATTGTGAATAGGTTAATAAAATAAAATAAAAAATAGCACAACGGAGCATGTCTGTAGAGAATGCTTCTAAACATTTTCAACACCTTTGATCCATTATACCTACTTAAAACTGATTTGTCATTTGTAATAAGAAAAAATATAACTATTTAAATTATATAATCTATGGACTTAATTGATTAAAGAAACCTCTTTTTTTGTCCTTTTTGTGCTATTAAAAATAATTGACAAACCATAAATATAACGCATTTTTTTAAAGAGTGATTTTCAATCCACCTTTTGTACTGTGTACAATTTTTACGTATCTCATCATTGTCTCTAGGGTGAATATTGACGTACGCTTCTATTCGAATCGTATTTTGTTAAAGCGTACGTAGATTTGTCACAGATATGTGGTAAAAGGTAGCTCAAAAACTATTTTACACTATCGACCTATACGATATGGTGAAAGGTACCTCAAAAATTATTTTAAACCATTACCTATACCTAAGTTAATTGAAATTTTATAAAAAGGAACATACAAAACTGATTTATTTTCAAAGAACATCATACTTTATGAGTTTTTGTAAACCATGAACTTATCGGGGTCTTAATGGAAGAAGTATTGACATAAATCTCTCGAGTTTCGCAAACAGAGGGTAGATGTACGTCTACACCCTACCGTAGCCAGTCCGGGGGTGTGGTTCAGGACGGTTGAGGGGCAGTTAATGGAACACTTCCATCCACTAATATTTGCTGACTCCCCATCAACCAGTGGCGATGGATGGCGATGGATGGTAGCCATCAGATGCATTCTACAGTTGAAAACCAATTTTAGATTGAATAATTTTAAATACTGAAATGATTATCCTTAACATGGTCTCTGATAGTGCCGTAGAGAATTTATGATAATTCTCTTTGAGGCGTTTATTGAGTGGAATTGCAACATTCCTGCAGTAAACAAACGAACTAAATAAATAAATGACTAGTGGATGGATTTGTTTCAAATACCATTAACGATTGAAGTTCCGGTTTTCCACAAGATCGTTTAATGTTTTATGTAAGGTTTAGTAAATGGGGAGAATGTATAGTTGATGGTTGTAAGAAACCTTCTAAATCAGTAACAGTATAAAATCTAAAAATCATTTTAACCGCAATAAGTTTGCGTTATATACTTTAAACCTCTAAGAACAAAGTTTATTTTCATGTCTGCACAATAAAATGTTTTTATACATTCTGTAACCCTTACGTACTACACGGTATTTTAAAATTGGGAAACTTAAGAGATTATTAAACAGTATAAATAATTTAGAAAGCTTGTTATTGATAACTTTTCTTAAATTTTTATGTAGCTTCAAGCATTAAAATAGTCTAAATCCATGATTAAAGTTACGTTAATAGTTTCCAGTATTCATTTGCCTAATGTGAAAAAACTCTTTATGTCGCCTTGATGCTATTGAAGAAAATTAAGTATATGATCTTAAATTGTTAAGTGTGCATTTTGTAAACAATGTATGTAGTGAATACTGAGATGGAAGTTAAAAGGTAATTAAACGAATTGATCTTTCAACGTTAATAATAAAAGATGGTTTAGAATGTTGGTAAACTACATTTTACAAAACTTTAGTAAATTCTTAGTTCGAATTAGTTCAGGTTTAGATAAAATAAATTTGTAAATAAATTAACGTAATTTATTAAAGCATTGTTGTTATCACATAATATATTACAAATACTGTTTTATTGTAGGAAAATATTCTTATTTATTATAAATTAAAGGTCTAGCGAAACAAAACGAAAAGTATCATAAAAAAGGTAGTTCTGCACCCCTCTACTACAAAGACACCCTTCCCACAGCTAAATCTTCTCTCTTATATAGAAATCCCTGGATTCAAACTCCATCAAGAAACCTTTACACGGGGAATTGAAACATCAAAAGCAAAATAAACACCCCTCTTCATGACTGCCAGAACACAGCGTTTCTCGATACAATAATGCATTGAGGGTCTTTTTAATACTTAATTTAAGCATTTTTTATAATAATAATAATAATAATAAATTTTATTCCGCTGACAAATTTACATTGTATGGGAATTTACAAAAAGTCTTTCTATCTGAATCACAATTTAAAACTCACAATTCCGGATTTTTCAACAAGATAATTCATTGTTAATTCATTTAATACTCTAAACTTTTTCAAGTCTTTTAATTAATTTCAATTGCTTTTTTCTTCTTTCTTTCTTCTTTTTTTTCTTCTTTCTTCCTTCTTCTTTCTTCTTTCTTCCTTCTTCTTTCTTCATCTCTACATTTATTCACATTGGTTTGTTTGCCTATCCCTTAATTTTGATTGGTTTTTAATTATACTCTTCCTTCCTTGAACTTTCCCTTTCTCTGTTGTCTCCTTTTCAATTTGGGCGTCTCACCGAGAACAAAACAGACAAGGACGAAAGAGTGTGTAATATTTATGATTTTATTATTAAAGAGATTTTATTATTTTTTTTATTATGTACATATTTGTTATTTATGAATAAGTTTATTATTATGTTATTAGGTTGTAAATTATCTATAGATATTTGGTTTTTTTCAATAATATTTTAATTAAATTTTATTTTACCTTTCAATTGATGGGAAACAATCAGCATCACTACAGCCCGGATGCTTGGGTCACTACCGTTATCTAAATTCAATGCTACATCCTTAATGCTTTAATTAATGCGTTTATTTAATGCTTTTCATCCTTATAAAAAATAATAATACAAACTTGGAAGCTATAATACCAACTTTTGAGTTTTATAACATAAAAAGATATTTTGTGCTCATAATTTTTAACTTTGCTCATATTTCGTCACTAAAAATAATACAGGAAATAAATTAAAACTACGTAAAACAAATTGCTGGTTATGTAAATTAAGAAGTGAGAAAAATAATAAACATAATATGTATACGATACACATATAACCTTTATATCCAATAAGTTAAAAAATAATTTCTTATACTACATAAGATCTGATAACATATGATAATCTTCAAATACGTTTCTTCCATAGATTGGCTGAGAGGGATCTGTGGTGGGGTGAAAGGTCTTTTATCTTGTCCGTAAAAAGTTTTTCGAAGACACATTAAAAAAATATGTGGGTATGTATTTAATTAAAAATAGTAGTTTGCAAAAATGTTTAGGTTTTATCCCATACGTTACTTAATTTTTTAATCGACGAATAAAAGGGAATTTTAATAAAGACGCATAAAATTAAAATGCTGGAATATACTCGAATATTTGAATAAAATTTGTTTGTAGCTTTAAAATTTTGAGAGTGGATAAGAAATTCTTAGGTAAACGTTAAATTTAAATACTACTCTCCTAATGAACACTTCATTTTCACGAAACGACTTAAACGGTATTAACCTTACAAATATATTTGTTATCTTAAAAGCATATTTTTGACTTGTCTATTACTTTGTAACAGTGAGGATTGATTACCATCCTTATAAAAATCTTTTTAAAACATGACCATAATCCCAATAGTACTTAAAATAAAATAGGACAATCATCCACAACCCAACCTCTAATAGAAACAGGCGTACTAAACAGTTGTACCAAACAACAAAAAGCGAAAAATAGTTTTTAAATCTTTAACAAATACAAGTTATTCTGAAGCAGTAAGCAGTATGGGTGAGTCAGTGTTGTGGCGATGTATGCGTGCGATGTAGTGGGTTCAAATTCGCGTTATGCATAATAGTTTTTTTCATTTGTATTTTATTTTTTACAATCCGTTTCTCGCACAGACATAGTATAGTCTATATGGACTATGCATAAAGAATTGAAATGTATACTTACAATGAAAACCAGATATATTAACATAGCTGTACCACAAAATTAGGATTGCCTTTTTTATAAACCTAGAGATGATGGTGCATTTTACAATTTGGAGGTCCTCGATAATGTTCTACTTTTAGTCACTAAATTTTAACTCTTACTTATCAAATAATTTATTACTTATAAATAATTCAGATTAAAAAAATATTTCGATTTCAAAAGTATTGTATGAACAAAAAGAAAATCCTTGTCTAGTATTAATTATAAATTACAACAAAACAAACGTTTAATGTAAAACACACTCACAAATTCATTACCCACGATACCGACGAGTGAGTGTTTTTAGTCCCATTACATTTTGGTCATTTAACAATCATCTATCTTTTGACTTTGGGCCAATACAGGTATTACCAGATGAGTATTGTAACCTTTCGAAAGGGTAAGGTGGCCTTTCGCTATACAATATCACATGTATGAACTTTACTGGGTTCCCTCAACGATCGAGAACTGTAAAATGTTCTCGTGGCTATGTGGATTTTAATGAACCATCACTCAAACTTATTAAATACGATATAATATTTTTCATGTATAAATTATTTGTAACTTTATTAACATAAATTATTTAGATGCAGAAAATATTCTGATTTGCACTCACGACCTCTTTCCCGTCGTAACGGGAATAAATATTTATTCACGTTAAAATATATACCATATCTGTCCAAAATTAAATTTACAATTATAAGATACTGTTACAGTTAATGGGCATAAGAGTAAATATGGGTATATTTTTTGTTAATATTTTTTAATTCTTTTAGTTAACTAATAGTGGGCTAAAAGTTTGTACACGTCAATCAAAACAGGCATTGTTTTACTTAAATAGTTAACACAATCTTAGGTAGGCATACTCGTCGTGATGCTTCAAACTCCCACAAACACAACTTGAGTAATTTCCGGTAGAAGGCAAGTTGTACAGCCCTGGCGATGTCAATTGTTCCAGTTTCCGTTTCCTGAACACTCCTGCTTTATGTACTTGTGCGGGTTTTAATTGAAGTCTGACTTTTGGCTATTTACATTACCTATAGAAGGTCTAGTGCTCATTGACTAGATTCTTGCTCAGTAGCTACTATACCTATGGGCACGTGATAAATCAGGTTAGGATGTATGTTACATTTTCCTGCAATTTAACTTTTAAAATGAGGGAACGCCGATATCTCAACTATTATTGACTTACGTATGATAATCTGATCTTACCTAACCAAATCACACTGGCGGTGCACTCTCCTGTCTTCATGCTCATATTATTTCCTTATCGAACTTTGTTGTAAAAGTGGATAAACTGACATACCTAAAATTAGCGAAACATTCCTGTGAATGTTACAAGTACCTTATGGTAATGTCTCATATTTCATTCTTTTTCATCATGTAACCATATTCTATTCACTTTGAAATAATGTCATATTATGATTTTATTAATCTATCCGTGCAGTTTTGACTGTTTAAGCCATTTTTAAAGATTATGAACAATTGGGGCAATGTACTGAGATAAAGATTTTAATGTATTCCTTCTAATTTCTCGTGTTTTGTGTTTTATGTTTTCAAAGAATACAAGTACTATATTAAATAACTAAAACATGTACTGTATATCAATTTATAAGACTTTGCCTTACAGATAGACTGATTCTGAGAAAAATGCTTGCTTGGTCACCCCGGCAAGCGTATGAACGTCCCTTGTCGTCGCATATTACACTCCAATGTTTGCCCTGGCCTAAACTTGTCCTTTGTTTGTCTAGGGCAGTCAACAAGCCAAGGGTTAGTCTACTGTACATTGTTACATACAGGGCTCTGCACACACCACCATTCCGACAAACACGTGTACCAGGGCCGAAATATAGGTACTCGTAATGTCACAAAATTTACGATGTTATTGCACTTAATGAAATGTAAAGTTTATGTTCAAACAATAATACCAACTCTTTTTCAATATAATTAAGTTTTTTTAGAAAACTAAACAGTACACTATGTTCTCAAAGCCATGAATATGAGTGTTAAAGATTCAATACGTACTTGCTGATAGGCACCATATACCTATTTTTTAAGGGTCGATAAAAAACAACAACAATATAACTATAACAGAAAATAACAGACCTATTTTCAACAGTTCGTACAAATTCCAATTATATAGATAAGAATAATGTTTTTTATAGAAGGTGGCTATGTCAGAAAGAATAGATCATTCAGTGTGTGCGAGAATATTGTTCATTTCCCTCCAAAAATCATAGGTTAAATGAGTATTGTTAAGATTTTTAAATTATATGTTATCAAGATAAATATATCGTAAACTATTAATTTTGAGCTTTGAAGAAATTTGATTTTATTAATAATATTGTTACTTATTGTAACGTTTAGGGGGTTTGAAGTATGAAGAACCAATAAAACGAAAAATATATAAAGATGTTTAAATCATTATTTCAAGGTTTAATGAAATGGAAAACTTTTACTTAATGTGTATGATGATTATGAATTAAAACAAAATCGTGAGTGGAGTTTCAGTATTAGATTTCGTAAAATAAAGTAATTATTTTAAAAGAATATTGGCCTAGGAGGTAATGAGGCCTGGCCTCATGACCTGATAAAGCAACATTATAGAATGAGTAACCATTGGCCTAAAGTTTAAAAAATGAATATTCCCAAATTTGCTATCAACCATTGTATTAATTTACTATGTCAGACGTACGTAAACGTCTTATAAACAATCTTAGCTTTCAATTGTATCTTGAATGTATACAATATTGCTCTACTTCAATGTAGGACAGTATGGATTGGTGCTTGTTAAAGAACAATGAACTGCTATTAACAAGACAAATGTTATGCTACTAACGTTAGCGAACAACTGCTTCCAATTTAACTTCTACTTGCCTAAGGTAGTTTAGGTATTATTCAAATTTAGTAAACTTTAAGACTAATAATCATTCAAATGAGATATATGTTATGTTTTTCCAATTTCAAATTTCACAGCCATAAAGCAAACTTTTATGTGTATATCAAAGTACTTTTTACACGCAGCTTATTAAAAATTTGACCAGAATCCTAATCATAAATAACACTTATTATATATTTGAGAAATGCAGACTAAAGAAAATTTGAAATGCTAGAAATGGACATTGTTATATTCCATTTTGTTGAATATATTAGGGTTTTAATACATTAAAAAAACGAACAATAATGCATTGCAAAATATGTTAATTTAATATCACTTGCTTACCTATAAAAATTACAACAAAAACCACACTTGTAAATATTCTTGGTGGCCATCTTTGATTGCAATGTTCGCCAATATTTTCCATTACAGTGTTGTTTCCAGTTTATACAAAGAGGTCAGTGATGTGAATGGGGCAAAGTTAGGCAAAAGCCAACCTCGTAAAAAAGAAACATAAAAAACAGTGCAAATAAAAATACAAATGACATAAAATACAAACAAGTGTTTCTTGTGATTTCAAAATATTACAACAAAAAAGAGTTAATTTTAGTCGTAAGGTGTCATTCATAAACATTATCCAGATAGCATCAGTGTCAGAAGATACACAACACACCGCAATATCTCTACCCTCTTTTCAATTCTGAAGCTCTCTTTATAGCGCTCTCCCAGGATCCCGAACCTATCAAGAAGCCTTTACAGGGAGAGTTGAAATATCAGTCGGGAAATAACCCCGCCACTTTACGACGTGTAAACATGGAAGTATTTCCTACCTGAGATGATCCGTATGTCATTACCTGTCAAACCAAATACACTAAGAAACATATCAATATTTTATCATTAAATTAGGAACATTTATATAATAGAGTGAGTTATTTTGTACTTTAATAAACAAAAACTTAAAAATGTAATTTATTTTATCTTATTTTTAATTTCAAAGCCAAGTATCTTAAAAATGGTACCCTAAATTCTATAAGATTTTTGTAACATTTTTTAAGGGACACAAATGACGTTTGCAAATATCTTACTACCAAGATTACATTGATCACACAATAATCACGTAGGCCTACTTATTGCGATTTTGCACTAAAACATCTAAATTTGTTTTAATATTGTGGAAAAATCAACTTTTTTAACAGGAAATATGCAATAACTCCATTATTTATTGTACAATCATTGCAAACTTGGTATCATTGTTTGGATTGTTGAAAGCCTTAACATGTTGTCTCTTTAAAATTTGATAGCATTTACCGTAAAAAATTCATTTTAAAATTTGAAAATAATCGCCAATTGAAAAAATTATATTTATAAAAAAAAATTAATATATTTTTGTTGTATGACCATAACATACATAAAGTACACGAGTAACATAAAGTACATATTTAATATACAAATTATTAAATCGGTTAGTTTGTATTAAATATATGTGTAAACATTAATAATTCTACTTAGAATTCTTTAAAAATCCTCCAATATAAATTTTAGTTTATAAAAAACAATAAAATATTTGTGTAAATACAAAGTAAACATTTTTGGAACAAAAATTGTATTTTCATAAATAGTCATAACAAATTTTGTGGTCTTACAAAAATAGTTTGTCGATAAATAGTACTTTATCCATAATATTTTTATATTGTATGAATGCTCATCCATTTTTAGTTCAATGGGGATTGAAATAAATAAATAAATAGAACTAAAAGTCACTCTTAAAGTTTAATTTATAATTATGTTTCAAACCGCATAAGATAAACTGGGGGAGAGACCCCTCTTGCGTGAAGAACAGATAAGAAGTTGGCAAAGAGTGGACTATAAACAGAATGAGATTCTTTGTTTAGCGTCCGAATTTTTTATTTTACTACTTATTTTCAAGTAGGAATATTTTAGGGCAACGAAATCTTAAAACTGATGAAACAAAAAAAACATTTCTTTCTTTTAGGTATTACAAAGTTTTAAATGCAAAAGTTAAAATGCAAAAAATACTTATTTAAAATACAAAAGTTAAAATACTTATTTAAAATGCAAAAGTTTTATTCATAATTCGAGAGGAAAATAGATTTTTTTATAGAAAAGAATGTAAAATATTATGAATAAACAGCCATTTATACCCCTAAATCAATAAAATATGTGCTATAGTGATTGTCTCTTGCTTTTGCTATTTCTATTAGGATAGCTTCAAACCTCTAGTTCATTGAGGTGTTAAGTAATTTTGCTGTTAAAAATGCATATGATAAAATTGTTTTCTTTATTAGTTTTTTCTTTACATTTCTTTAAACCTGTGTTAAATCTATACACTTTATTGTAAAAATAACGATTTAAAAGGGAGTTTGCAGAACACGATGTTTGTTTACAAACATCTTTATCTTACATTTAATAAACACATTTTAAATAAAAGACTGTAGATTAAGATATTTTTATCAATATTTAATAGAGATTTTGCTTAAGTGAACATTTTTTAAATCATAAAAGTATTTTCTATTGAAAAATAAATATGGGAATACATGTTCACGAGTGTAGGATTGTTTATGCGGTTGGCATTATGAAAAGCGGATTACATTACATCCTCTATACATTACACCGCTGGTCTGTCATGGCCATTGTTTGTATCTATCCAAACACATAGACAGGACCAATATAAATAGCTTAATAAAACATCAGATAGGGCCTATGCAGGGTTGACTAGAAACAGTGCAAATGAGTAACGGCATATATTTATTTAATTTTGTAAGTAGGAGGTGGAAATCCTCTTTAAGGACGTTGTGTGGGCCTCCCCTGAGCCATACCCACAAAACCCATACCTTTCCAGGCTTAGTTCCCCCCTGGAACCGTATATCACAATACTTCAGGGAAAACCCCTTGTTTGAGATCATTGAGTTTGGGTTCTTCCAGTTCTAAGAAGACTAGACTACTTCATTTTTCAGTAGTAGACGTTCGGATTGCTTATTAACTTTAGTGGTAAAATTAGTCGGGAAAAATGAAATAATTTTTGGACAGCCATTTTCTTTTGAAATGAGTTCTATGGCATGACCTTGCCTTCCTACGAAAAGTTCCCAGAAATCTCATATGGATATCATGCCCAAAAATGAGGTGTTGGCCCATAAGGTCTTACAATAAAATTTGATATTAAGCATACTAAATTTAAATACGTCCCAGAAGGTTTTTAGTTGTCAAATTAAAGGTCTTTTAAATTTCAAGGGTCTAGCATTGTATAAAGGGCATACATGCATGTAACCCGACGTCAGTATAAAGCTGGGAGATAAATGGCAGACGTTCAATATTTAGAATAAAGCAATATTATCAAAATTTTGAAACGCAATAACTTCCTACATATTTGACCTTTTGAGGTCTGGTTTTCGGCTATGTACTCTCCTTAATAAGACCTTTAAGATTATGTACAGTATGGCTATAGATTAAGAAAATATTTTCAGGACTTCCTCAGGGACGTCCATGTAGAGGGTGGTTCATGGGTAATGGATCCAAGGTTGGTAGAGGGACCAAACTTCCGTCCCTCTACCACCCTTGAATGTGATCAGAATATGTCAAGCTATCCGGATTTTCAAAGGCAACTGCAAGACCAAACGCTTGCCGCAAACTTCAAATCAAAAGGTCAAGTACTTCGAATATTATTACATTTTTAAGCTTTAGGGTAAAAATTTGATTTTTATTTAAAATTTGACAGGCTGCCATTTTTTACGCAGGCAACTTTTTGAGATGGGGTTTGTTGCATTAAATTCTACTACTTGAGAAATTCATTTGATATGCATAAACCTATTGGTCAAAGAAAAATTATTTCTGACTCCACGTGGGCCATCCCTTTAGTTTAGTCATGTTGCCCACTGGGGATTTCAGGGGACTTTTCTGAGGGAGGTCAGGGGATGATATAGAACACATAAAAAAAATTGGCTGTCCAAGAACTTTTTCATTTTCCAGCCATATTTTGGCTTAATTTTACTACACTACTGTTCACTGCAAAGGAAGCAGTGAACTGGTTTGTCACAAGTTTTACTATCGTGTCCTGCCTCCCAACATTTATTTCATAGAGCGAACCGATGCTTTCCCATTCACTCACTGCTACGATGCCAATAATCCAGGCACTTGGAGTACCTAAGTATTTAAGGATGCGGATTCGGAGGACTTTCTTCCACCCTTCGTCGCAGCACCGAAGGTCATAAGCAGTGGCGTGACTAAACTCACTATCATTACTACTCGCGACAATGTCTGGGAGTAACTGTTGAACACTCAAAATGTCAAATCTTTTTATGTATAGTTTGTATTTTTGGTGTTTATTGGTGCAATGCTTTTTGTCACCAGCACAGCGTGCAGGAGCGGCCCTTCATTGGCTCAAGAATGGTATACACTCTGAAATCCTACTCCCGTAGAAGAATGAACTCCCCCACCCCACTTCCCCGAGGCCCGAACCTCAGTTTAACCAGCACCAATATAATGTGTCGGGGTCGCCCGTGGCAATGCAGAGTCCGACCTCCGCATCCATGCCGCAATTCCTGACCAAGGATTGAAGTGGTTGTGGTGGAAGAGACCATCGGCAGTGCGAGGAACACATCAGCCCCTGAAACAAAACAGATACACTCCCAAGACCCTCAGCTTGTGCCGGTTGAAAGAAAATGGAAGGACATCCGTGATGCGTGGTCGAAAAGAAGAAGGTGAGCAAGGTTAGTACTGAAAATAATAAAGACGGCTAGCTAAGACATTTAAAATGGGAAGAGAATTCGGCTTCGCCAGGCACCCGAACGGTTGGAAGCCAATCACCCTTGATGGATGTCCTATATTTATTTATGATAGTTAAAATTTTAATTATTATTACAATGTAACTTTATCTATATGTGCTGTCATTTTTCCGAAGCAAAACATCACTGATACGTAGTTTATAGAAAATTTTATAAGACCTTAAAAGAAAATTTATTTGAATATGTGCATAGACAGTACGAATAATTTTACGATTCAGTCTTATAAAGGTAAATTAGAAATGTAATATCATTAATAACAATAAATCAATTAGGATATCATGGTACTACAGAAGATGGTAATTTTTCATGACTTGTACTTTTGAGCAATGCCGGTATTTTCAATAACTAATTATGAATAAAAGTATATTAATTCTAACACAAATAACGTAAAAAGAGTAATTGTATATATTTTTAAATAATTTGAAAGTTTTGCAAACTTTTGTATGGATTAAAAATTGGACTTTTCTAATTATTTTGAACGCCTGTATACAATTGTCACAAATATCTAAATCTTTATCTTAGTTTTTTTTTTTTTTAACTATATTTTGCTACTATTTTCGCTATATCAGTAACATTTAGGGGCCAAATCTAAAAGCAAGTTGGTTTTACCGCGTTCTGGGCTGCCTCTGTGGTCTCAGATTCCCTTCTAATATGTAAACACAATCTGTATGCAGCTAATGGATTGCCTACGCCAGCTTTCAGGCCTGATTGTCTTCAGTTACCTGCTGCGTACACGCCGCGCCGCACCGCACCGTTACCGAACCAAAATCCCAGACGATTAAATTGTAAATGAGCTGTTAAACGATTTCAAATAGAATTAGAAATTATATAATAGGACTTACTGATACTTTTGCTCCGTTATAAATACGATACAAGTTTTACGAAACAGAACACGTTTTATTAAATTTATCTCATACAGTAGATTGCAATTGATCCGATTGACAAAAATCATATGGAGTTAAAATGTAATTACTTAGGAAATTACCATTGCAATTTACCATAAAGGATCTGTTGTATCTTTATACACAAACAATGATATGTTTTAAAGTTTCTCTGTTTATGTATGTTTTCTAATATCATTTGCTTTTTGTTGTGTGTTCATTATAAATAAAATTTAGAAAATTCACATTTTTGTTCAATTATTGAATTATATTAATAAGAGTACTTAAATAGCGACGAGGTAAAACTGGTTTTAGTGAGACACTGTTGCTAAAGTTTTGAGTATAATTTGCTAGTGTTCTTCTACATGTTTTATTAGCATTTTTGCATTTATCGTAACACCTATGTACAAGATATTTCTCCTTTTGGGTGTTTTGATTGTAGGATTGGAAGATTTTGTTCTAATATATAACGTCTTAAAAACTTTGCATCAATGCAAAACATTACTGATGAATCAAAAAAAGAACAGCTTCTACTTTCTTCCATAGGACCAATGCACTGTAACAACTTAGCATCAAATTTGGGCCCAGAAAAACCATTAAAGTTCTTGGATTATATAACCCTGTCATCAGCCTTTGCCACTCTCCTGTAACCCCCGTGAATGTTGTAGTCTCTCCACATTATTTCTTTTCTTGTTACAAACTGACGCTCGACTAATGTCATTCAATATGCCCTGGAAAGTACATGGAGGAACAACTCCAAAAAACACACGAGTCTCAGAAACGACAAATGCAAGTCAAACTACAAGACTTTTACCACCAGAAAGGGAAAGTGAACCCTAGCCATTGCAGTTGTTGAAAACGTCCAGGAATATCAAAGAAATTCACCACTTCATGGGGAGGCACCTCTCTATGCTAATAATAATAATCGTTTTTTGCTAATAATTATACTTGTGTGTTTATTTATGTTTTCTAATATCATATCCTTTTTTGTTGTGTGTTCATTATTAATAAAATTTATAAAATACACATTTTTGTTCAAGCTATTTATTATTAAATTATATTAAAAAGAATACTTTAGGATCTTAGTTTTTTCGATCGCTGTTGGGAGATGTTAGAAATAACATTTAAGAGAGTGAAAACTTTAAAAATAACAAAATGCAATCGAATAACATAAAACCTACTCTGACTCTTTAACTAAGGCTCAATAGGGGGGTTCGTTATTTTTATGAATCTTAAAAGTTTATACTTTTCAAAAGTTATCATTCTAAGTATCATCTCGAAGAAATAGTATTCTAGTTAGATATCATATAACCTGGAGGGATTTGCCAGGTTAGAATATGGTAAGGTTTTTATTGTTTTGAACTCGCGTGGTGAGAGAAATTTATAAAACAGCAGAAATATACTTATCTCATTTGAATCTTGGTCGTAAACAGCGGCACACTTGATACACCGGTACCGGTATACCGTACTTGTTTTATATTAGTCTTCTAAGTTCAATAATTGTTTTATTCTTTAAAGTTAAAAACTCCTTAAATCGTTTTCTCTAAACTTTTTATGTTCTACTAAAGATTATCCATATTACAAGACTTATAACATGATAATTTCACACTTTTCCATTTTATTGATTGATTTTGGCCAAAACCATAGAAACAGTCTAACTTGCATCAGCAAATTACTATGGGGAGAGAATTGTTAAATTATCTTGGTTGGTAAAGTATTGCTAGTTGGAATGTGCTTAGACGACTCAACATACATTCACCTGTTTTACATCCCCATAGGGGGAGATAAAACAAGGCGGCAGATAATACAGTTTAAATAAGAATAACATTACATTGGAGAACACAGGAGAGTGCGGTGTGCTTGTGGTGCAGAGGTAAGATACTGCAAATTGTCTTGTAAAACGAAGCTGAGAGTAAAATACGATGCATACAACAGATTTACGAGGTTAGATCTGAGAAATTAAATACTAAAATTATAAAAAAACATAGTTAATTTTAGTTTCAAAATGTTTTAGGTTTTAAAGAGTGTAGTTCTATCCATCCCTAAAGCGACTCATTTTATAAATTATGAGGAAACTCGTGAACGAGGTTAAACCTATAGGTGTTGATGCATGGTAAATTCGTCTTTAATGAAGGATAGATAATAATTGTAAAATTTATTTTTTAACCTACTAATATAATAAATATGTGAATTCCCAGATATTTGTTACGCTTTCTCGCAAAAAAATACTGAACCGATCAATATGAAATTTGGCACTCA
Organism: Neoaliturus tenellus; assembly: GCA_030545055.2. Classification (NCBI taxonomy): domain Eukaryota; kingdom Metazoa; phylum Arthropoda; class Insecta; order Hemiptera; family Cicadellidae; genus Neoaliturus; species Neoaliturus tenellus. Next base: position 229,683,583 of record CM061533.1, read on the forward strand.
TATTCTTAGAAGTATCAGGAGTAACATAGAAAATTAGTTATGTGAAAAAAATGATGTTGCTATTTATTTATTTGTTGCTAGGCAACAAACTCAATGAAAAATTTCAATTTTAGGTATTCCAGCGATTTTTTTGTCTAGAGTGAGCGTAGTGAACGAGCTAGAACTTACGGTGAGGGAGCGTAGCAAACGAACTAAACCTGACGGCGAGTTAACACGAACGAAGCCGCGGGAAAAAGCCAGTATGTAATATTCTTCTGAACATATTTTGCAAGGATAATTAGGACCATACGGTAATGTAATTGCTTTTATAATCCAACCCATAAATAAACATTTGTTCCACTCCCTTTACTTACACATTTTTAAATACAATTTTGTCTATTTTAAGTTCGAGGTGAGCTTTAGTTTAAAATACTTGTATGTATACGCAAATTTATTAAATGTATTAAAGTATTAAAATGGATTTGTATAGAATGGTATTACGAATAATGATTTGTATAGAGAAATACACTTCAATACATTTGTCATATGGTCTTACTAAAAATAAAGTAATGTATTCCATTACCCGAAATGGAAATTAAATGTTAATTTCCTTACAAACTCGAGATTTTGTACGTGTATTATTAATGTACGATTTACATATAGGATGTGTAATCTTTTTAATAACACTATTGTAAAGATACAAAAATTATCGATATAAGTTCAAATGCAAATGACATTCAAACAACTAGTTTATGAATTAATACGCTAAACAAAATGTACGATACCATTATAGATGAGCATTAAACATAAAAACCAGATCAATAACTAAACAAAGTATAAGGATAAAAAATAATAGTATCTGTATCCTGTTATTTATAACTATAAAAATAATGTATTGGTTGCAATAAACCTATAAAACTCTACGCTTGATGTTCTTGCGGAATGGGGAGAAATTATTACAGTTTTGCTATTACAGCGCACGGAGGGGTCTATAAAACCTAGCAATCCAGGAAAGATCAATACTGTGTGTTATTGTGGCTGATAAAGACATTTATCACTGTCTCCCCAGTGTTATGCTGATAAGATCTCTGGTGACTGTTCTCCGGGGACCGCCCCTCCCCCTCCCCCTTTCCCCTCACAGTGGCTATACCCCCCCCCCCACCATCGCTACAGGCGTTACCGTAGCATCTGCGTTGAGTGACGTCACCGTAAATCATCATCTTCATCTGTAGAAATGCGTTTGACACTATCATACAAAAGATCTTAGTTGTAATCGTTTATTAAAGTAATAAATTTTTACAAGGAATTTTAATATATTAAGAAAACCGCTCATGAAAATTATGAAGTCAGTATACTGAAGAATAAGATAGTGATAATTAGCGATTTTAAGTTACAATATTAAATCAAGTTATCTTCCTATACAAATATGTGAACGATATTAGTTTATGTGTCGTTGATTAATTGTTGCTTCAAACTCCTTTTTTCACAAATAAATACTAGCTTTCGAATAGCATTATCTTTTACCAGTAAAGTTAAAAAGTTAGGTGGATTTTATTAAATTTGTTAAAAACACTACAATGGAAATAATCTAATCATGCACATTTTTAACACATTATTTTGCTACTTTTGTAAGCAAGAGGCTAAGATTAAAAGGTTGTTTAGGCCTAAACAATAATTTAACTTACAGTTTATTACTAACTTCGTCTTATTTTTACTTTAAAGTAAGGTTTTACAGTCTTACCCTTCATAAAGTTTACGTTCAATAAACTTACAATATGCATATTGTTAAAAATAAAGTCTCTTGAACATTTAATAATTTAACACGTTTAATTTATAATTTATTAAATACATCAATATTTTAATGTTATATTGAGTTTTAAGAAACAAATATCTATATAATATTCTTATAAACCTATTAAAAATAATAAAACCTTCAAATAAAGTCCTATAATGTACATCTTGACACATGGCTTTCCCCCACCTAGAAGAATTCTCCGTACTGCAGTGGCAATAGGAAGTCATTTATTTCTTCTGTACGCTAACTCACCACTAATGAGACAGCTAGGAACATTCAGGTGACTCCAGATGTGCCGGTTGTGACTTCAGGGGTGAACTACATTTCCATATTTCTTCTTCTGTCACAAGAGGAAAAACACATCAGCGTTTTACATATTTGTCAAGTCATATCTCATCACTGGCTGAGTCTAATGTGAAATAAATATTGTGAATATTATTATGAGAGGTTTGTTGCATTTATGTACGAAACTAGCCATATTTTTAGTTTAAACATTGATGATGGTTGGTTTGCATAAACTATAGTATTCCCGTGGGCACTCAGATACCGAACCCTAGACTTCTAAAATCGAAGTTCAAAACTACAGAATTCCCTTGAACCCCTAGTATACCTTTAACTCCACCGTTTTACAATGCCTTATGAGTTATTTTCTCTTTTTAACCGGATTTTTTTATTATTTTTTAATCTTTGTAACAATGTGCTATAATTGTGCAAAAAATTTGAAATTGAAAATTCCGAATAAGCGAATCACCCTTGATTTCAATTAATCAGTTATTTAATTTCAACCTGGATCCTGAAAAAAAGAAAATATGGGAGATAAAAGGATCTGATATAAAAAATATTAAAAAACATCGAGCTAGAACCACAGCTATGTTAGCCGGAAGCGCATTCGTGACAAAAGCTATAACCTTGCAACCGCCGCTAAGGCTAACGAGTTAACTTGAACATTTGGGTTGGACATGCGATCACGTGGAGTAAAAACGTTTCAGAGTTTTCAAGTTTGCCTTAAAAACATGTAAATATGAGTAAAAATTTTAAAAAAAGCAGAGCGTTAATTAATTCTTAGCATCCTTTTAAACCAAGCTGTGATACGTTATAGTAGGATACTCATGTCCAACTTCCAATGTTCATTAAACATAAACTTAATTAAATGACTACTGCAGCACCAATTAATGAGAAGAATATGAAATGTTTACCAACGCATCTACGCTTCCTGTTCTAAATTCCCATGGATAAAAAAAAATTATGTCTAGAGAATGTTATTTTATTCAAAGCACTACTAGTGTAGAATAAAATCTATTATTGATGCTGCAAATATTAAAGAATGTTCTATAATTTACATCATTTTATTTTTATTGCACTTAATTTTGAAGGTACGTAATCGCGTTTATTCATGATCTCAATTAAAGATTATTAAAGAGTTCCTTTGATCACTAGATCGTTTGGGAATTCCAATTTCCTTCGTTAATCAATTCTGTGGCTTGAATGAATATGAATTGATTTAAGTTATTACCTCATGATAAAAATAATTTTTGTTTCAAGTAGTTATACTATCGTATACTTTTCTTAAAAATCCAAAGACAAATATGTAGATTGTTTAAAATTTAAAATGTATATTGTGTAATGAAAAAAATATATAACAATTGGCTACTTTTTATGTAATTATGATAGAGAGTTCTCAAAAACTTCAGGTTTACTTAAAACTTACATAACAAAAAGACAGAGGTACGCCATGGTGGTATATCTTTTTCTGTAACTTGTAAAAATTCCCTTTCGCCATCTTAATTTTGTATGTTTCTTAATATGAATAAATATAATTCACATTCATTACCTAACCAAAAGAATCGTTAGACCTAAATGGAGTTTTTGTGTTTCTGTGGCACATTGCAAAGTAAACCTCTTTTTTAACAGACTTCTAATTTTAAATTACTTGTATAAAAATAAAAACTGGTGATAACCTTACGTTACTAATTATCTTTCCTACAGTAAAAGTCGTTTGTCATACACAAAAAAAAAAAAAAAAAAAAAAAAAAAAAAAAAAAACTCATCGTCGTAACATGGTGTAAAAGACATTCAGATTTTCCAATAACACCTTTAGTTACTCCAAACTCTAACAATTTTGAGGTAATAACATTAAATTATCGTACTTATTCTTTAAGCAATATTTAAGATTTCAGTGTCACACAATCACATTTTATTTAGAGAGAAGTTCAAAGTAAAAATTATAATTTTGTGCTTTTTACTAACTGTACGATTAGTATTCACAATAAAACATGTTAAACTCCAATAAATTTTTCATCTTAGATTTGTTGATCTAAAGTGCTACGGGGGGAGCTTGTTGCCGCAGGTGTGTAAATGTCGTGTTTGTTTCTTTACTGCTAATTGTGTTGTGGTGAGAAGAACGCAGAGGTGTTACAGTGCTTCTACGACACCCATGAGGCTCTTACAAGGCTTGTTTTGAATACAAATACATAGCAGTTTAAACAACCTCACCTACGCGTAAACTGTAATCTTGTGTAAGACTTAACTAATATTACTAATGCATGGACTTACGACGACAGGAAGCTGGAGGCTACGTAACTTATAGGTGTTCGTTACATTGTAACTGTTATATTTATGTCGAATAGATATCATTAAAAAAATCACTTTTTTCATTACTTACAATTAATTTCAGCGATTCCATTCCAAACTATATTGCAGTATTGTAAATTATCTCAACTTTTCAACATATTTGGGTGTAACTGTTGGTAAAAATGCTCTTATACAATGTTATAAACTAAAGAAAACATATTTCGTAATAACAAAATGGATTTCGCTAAAACTTTAGGTCAAAAGTACCCGGAAAATTGCCACAAAAAAAGAATCATTATGAATAATTCGCTGATTAAAACTCTCAAAATTTATTTTTCTACTGCTGTTGTTGAATTTCAAATTTTTGGATAAAATTTTACATGCTCGATATCCTTTATTCAATATCCCTTTGTAAAATTCTCTATTAAAGTATTTCGTTATACCAGTTTATCTAAATTCAAAAGTTACTTCAAAACAAATTTTTCAGTTTCCGTTCAAAAGTCACCATGTTCAAACTAATAGACAACTTTGAAAAATACAAATTAAGTTAGTAAATATTTTTAATGGCACCTACATTGCTTATATAAAAACAAAGTAATTTTTTTTTAATATTTTATACCTACCGCATTTTTTAACATGTCAAACAACATATCAATTATAACTGTATTTTAACATCTGGGTACGAAAGAAAAGAACAAAAAATTATATGGGACTTGGGATTTACCATGTTGTGGTATGAATAAAGTATAAATAAGTATATATATGTTTTATAAGTATCTAATATAAGTATATATGTATATATGAATATCTATAAGTATATATATATATATATATATATATATATAAGTATGAATATCTATAAGATATGAATATCTATATGAATATAAATATCTAATATAAGTATATATGAATAAAGTATATATAAGTATGAATAAAGAATAATACAAAATCTGAGTAAGTGATTTCGAACCATCCCTAGGTAAAAATCACTAAAACCTATACTAAATACGACATCCAATGAACTCGTTCGTCCATGAAAATGAAATGCATTAGCCAAATGAACCAAACGAGGACAGTCAAGAAAAGAAAATAAGTTTATAAAACAGTAAAAGTTAATTATTTTGTACCTACAGTATGGCAAAGAGAGTAATTTGAAACACTTTCCCAACACATTTCAAGCAATTTCGGAACAGCGTATACACGAGGACTAATCCAGCTCGTGTCAGGGCCAGTCTTCATAAAACACCGGCCTCACCACTGCGTCCCCCCCCCCTCCCTACGTAGGGTTTAGTGTTACAAATTGCACGTCATTGTCAGGTGAGGGTTTTGACGCCGTTGTAATAAAACACATTTCAGGGAC